>JAUMJK010000776.1:0-73676 GCA_033558105.1 Coccyzus lansbergi | reverse complement strand
CCGCCGGCCGCCGCCGACCCGCGGCCGCCGCTCCGGAGGGGGGGGAACCCGCGGGGGCGGCGGCAACGGCCCCCACGGCCTAAGCGCCCGGCCCCGGCCCCGACGATGCCTCCACGGCCTCCTCATCCTCCTCCTCCTCTGCTGCTCCGCGGCCCTTTCTTCCCCCTCGGCCTGATGCTTTCCTCCCTTCCTCTCTTGGCTTCTTCCCTCCTTATGTTTTAGTCCTTCCCTCTCCCTCTCCCCCTTCCCTCTCTCCCCCTTCCCTCTCTCCCCTTCCCTCTCCCCTTCTCTCTCCCCCTTCCCTCCTCTTTCCCTTCCCTCTACCTCTTCTCTCCCCTTCCCTCTCTTCCTCCCCCTTCCCCTCCCTGTCCCTCTCCCCTTTCCCTTCCCTCCTCTCCCCCTTCCCTCCTCTCTCCCTTCCCTCCTCTCTCCCTTCCCTCCTCTCTCCCTTCCCTCCTCTTCCCCTTCCCTCCTCTTCCCCTTCCCTCCTCTTCCCCTTCCCTCCTCTCCCCTTCCCTCCTCTCCCCTTCCCTCCTCTCCCCTTCCCTCCTCTTTCCCTTCCCTCCTCTCTCCCTTCCCTCCTCTCCCCCTTCCCTCCTCTCCCCCTTCCCTCCTCTCCCCCTTCCCTCCTCTCCCCCTTCCCTTCCTTCCCTTCCCTTCCCTTCCTTCCCTTCCCTTCCCTTCCCTTCCCTTCCCTTCCCTTCCCTTCCCTTCCCTTCCCTTCCCTTCCCTTCCCTTCCCTTCCCTTCCCTTCCCTTCCCTTCCCTTCCCTTCCCTTCCCTTCCCTCCTCTTTCCTCTCCTTCCCTCCTCTCCCTTCCCTCCTCTCCCTTCCCTTCCCTTCCCTTCCCTTCCCTTCCCTTCCCTTCCCTTCCCTTCCCTTCCCTTCCCTTCCCTTCCCTTCCCTTCCCTTCCCTTCCCTTCCCTTCCCTTCCCTTCCCTTCCCTTCCCTTCCCTTCCCTTCCCTCCTCTTTCCCTTCCCTCCTCTTTCCCTTCCCTCCTCTTTCCCTTCCCTCTCTCCCCTTTCCCTTCCCATTTCCTTTCTCATTTCTCCTTCCTTCCAGTTCTTTTCCCTCCTGTTCTTTCCCCTCCTATTCTCCCCTTCCTTCCCCTTCTGTTTTTTCCCTCCCATTTTCCCCTTCCTTCCCCTCCTTTTTTCCCCTGTTCCTTTTCCTCTCCCCCATTTTCTCTTTACTTTCCCTCCTGTTTTCTTCCCTCTTTCCTTTTTCTTCCCTTCTCTTTTGTTTTTCCCCTTCTCTCCCCCTCCTTTTCCTTCTTACCTGTTTCCTTCCCTTCTTTTTCCTTCCCTCTTCCCTTCCCCTCTGTTTTTTTCTCTCCCGTTTTCCCCTCCCCTTCCCTTTTCTCCCCTTCCCTTCTCTATTTTCCTCTCCTTCCCTTGTTTTTTTCCCTTCCATTTTCCCCTTCTGTTCTCTTCCTTCTTCTCCCCATCCTTTTCTTCCCTCCTTCCTTTTTATTTCCTTCCTTTTCCTTCCTCCCCTTTTGTTTTCTTTCCTCCTTTTCCCCCTCTTTTTCTTCCCTCCTGCCTTTCCCTTCCATTTTCTCCTTCCCTTCTGGTTTCCTCCTTCCCCTTTGCCTTCCTCCTTCCCTTTCAGCTTCCTCCTTCCCTTTTCCCTCTGTTTTCCTGCCTGGATTTATTCCTTCTCCCTCCCTGGGCCGGGTTGTGGGGCTGTGGGTGGGCAGGGAGCATGGGGGCCTCACCCCTGCTTCAGGATCCGTCTCCATGTCCCGGAGGGGCTCGTGTCCGAGGGGCTGGGACTGTGTCCATGCAGACAGGGCCTGCGGAGCGAATCCAGGGCTCCGAGGCCTTCGGATGCAGAGGTTATGGGCACAGACGCTGCCCATGGCCTGGGAGATGGTGCCTGACCCTTCAGGATTTGAGTCTCTGCCGTGTTGTGTTTCTTTGATGGTGTCGTCCTTCTCCTTTCCAGAGTTCAGGATTTGGCTTTGGAAGAGCTTTGCTGCTCTGGTTTGTGTCCCTGCCACGATCCAGGAACGCTTTGAGCATTTCTCGAGTTCTGGGAGCGCTTCAGGCTCTTCCCGGGCTCCAGACAAGCTTTGGGCTCCTCCTGGATCCCGGTCACCATTTGAGATCTTGAGTTCCAAGCACGGGTTGGGCTCTTCCTTGATCCTATGTGAGATTTGGGCTCTTTCTAGGCATGGTCAGAGAATCATAGATCCACCAGGTTGGAAGAGACCTACTGGATCACGGAGTCCAACCATTCCCGTCAAACACTGACCCATGTCCCTCAGCACCTCGTCCACCCATCCCTTAAACCCCTCCAGGGAAGGGGACTCAACCCCCTCCTTGAGTTGATTCTACCAGCGTCCGATGACCCTTTCCATGAAGAATTTCCATCCTGAGCCACCCCTGGTGGAGCTTGAGGCCATTCCCTCTCGTCCTGTCCCTTGGGAGAAGAGCCCAGAGCTCCCTCCTCTCCACAACCTCCTCTCAGGGAGTTGCAGAGAGCAATGAGGTCTCCCCTCAGCCTCCTCTGCTCCAGGAGAAACACCCCCAGGGCCCTCAGCCTTCTTCTCCAGACCCTTCCCCACCTTCCTTGCTCTTCTCTGCACTCGCTCCACAGCCTCAAGGTCTTTCTTGGGGTGAAGGAGCCAGCACTGAGCCCAGGATTGGAGGTTGGGTCTCCCCAGAGGGAGAAGAACCTCCCTGGCCCTGCTGGCCACACCAGGTCCGCTCCATGATCTCTGCTCTTTCTTGTCCCTCGGGGACACTTTGGGCTCTCCCCACACCTGGGAATGTTGTCCCTGTCGTGGTCCCAGCCTGTGTCCTGGATCTGTCCAAGTTTCTTCAGGGCTTCCCACGTTCACCTGCGCTTTTGCAGCAAAAGAGGAAATATATCAGTGTTTTAACCCCTTCACCAGGCTTTTACTCTTCTGTAATGTGGATGAGTGTCAAAATGAAGAGTAATTAGTTAACGTCATGTGCTCGTCTAGTTTTCTGCAGCATTTGCTGTTTTTTATCTTGCTTCCTGGGTGCTTTTTGTCACCTCTTGGCTGCATCTCACCAGTCTCACACGATTTATGTCCAGGCTCCGTGATCACAGAATCATAAAATCACGGAATCACCAGGTTGGAAGAGACCCAACTGCATCATCGAGTCCAACCCTTCCCACCAAGATGAAGATCAGCAGGAAGGGACGGGACTGCTCTTAAGGATTTGGAGTCGATGATCCGGTGGGTCTTTCCCATCCTGGTGATTCTGTGAGCGACCTGTGGGCTCTGTCCCCCGGGCTGTGGGTAGAGCCGGGACCCCTCTTACAACTCACATTCTGCAATAGCGTCACCTCCGCAGGGTGAGGCGCAGCCTGTGCTCCTGTGTCTGAGAAGCGGAGTGTGGCCCTTATTACCCCCCAGTAGAATCCTGGGATGCTTTGAGCTGGAAGGGACCTCCAAGCCCATCCAGATCCAACCCAGCGACACCTCCCACGGGATCAGGGGCTCCGAGCTCCATCCAACCTGCCCTTGAACCCCTCCAGGGATGGGGCAGCCGCCGCTTCTCCAAGCAACCTGTTCCAGGGCCTCCAAACCCTCACAGCAAAACGTTTCTCCCCAAGATCTCATCTCAATCTCTGCCCTTTCAGCTCAAAACCATTCCCCTCGTCCTGTCCCTGCACTCCCTGATCCAGAGCCCCTCCCCAGCTTTCCCGGAGCCCCTTTCCATGCTGGAAGCTGCTCTAAGGTCTCCCCACAGCCTTCTCTTCTCCAGGCTGGACAATCCCAGCTCTCCCAGCCTGTCCTCCAGCCCTCGCATCATCTCCGTGGCCTCTTCTGGACCCGTCCCAACAGCTCCATCTCCTTCTTCTCCCATTGGGAATTCCAGAACTGGCCACAAGGTCCAGGTGGGGTCTCACCAGAGCATTTCTGTGTCTGTTGACTCGGTTCCCTGTGACTCCGATCAATAATGGATGGATCGCTCGGGTACTGATAGGGATCCACGGGGGAACTCTGCTCCTTCAGCAGCGACAGAGCTGATCTGACCTCACAGGAGCAGGAGGACACGAAGGGCTGTTTGGACTCCATGGTCTGGTGGGTCTCTTCCAACCTGGTTGTTCTATGACTCATGGGCAGAGCATCATACGAGCATAAAATCGTAGAATTTTTAGATTGGAAAAGACCTCTGAGATCATGGAGTCCAACCGTCCCTGTCCATGACTGAACCCTCCCTGAGCACCTCTTTGATTTTTAAGCCCCTCCAGGGATGGAGACTCCACCACTGCCCTGGGCAGCCTCTCCAGGGCCCGAGAACCCTTTTTCTGGAGAGATTCTTCCTGATGTCCAACCTGAACCTGTCCTGGAACAACTTGAGGCTGTTTCCTCTCGTCCTGTCCCTTGGGAGAAGAGCCCAGAGCTCCCTCCTCTCCACAACCTCCTCTCAGGGAGTCGCAGAGAGCACTGAGGTCTCCCCTCAGCCTCCTCTTCTTCAGGAGAAACACCCCCAGGGCCCTCAGGCTTCCTCTCCAGACCCTTCTCCACCTCCATTCCCTTCTCCAGACGCTCTCCAGCCCCTCAAGGTCCTTCTTGGAGCGAGAGGCCCAGGATTCGGGGTTGGGCCTCCCCAGGGCCGAGTCCAGGGGCACAGTCCCTGCCCTGCTCCCCACACTGTTCCTGGCCTAGGCCAAGACGCTGCTTCTTGTTTGTCTGATAGGAACCTCGTCCCTCCCACTGTTCATTATGTAACCATCTAATTAACGTAATCAAGCAGGGATGATTTGTATTAGACATGGGGAAGAAATTCTTCACACTGAAGGTTTGGAGGCCCTGGAACAGGTTGCCCAGAGCAGGAGTGGCTGCCCCATCCCTGGAGGGGCTCAAGGGCAGGTTGTTCAGGGCTCTGAGCAGCTTTTTCCAGTGAAAGGTGCCCCTGCCGGAGCCCTCCTGGTGTCCATGGGAGCTCTCCCTGGAGCTCCCAGTGCTCTGGCCGAGGCTGAGAATGGCTTTGGCCACCAGTCCAGCCTAGTTCAGCTACTGGGGTGATGTAAAAGCCAGTTTTTCCCTGGGAGAGCTCCGTGGTCTCTCCGATGTGCGGCTCCTGCTCCCTGACAGGCTGAGACTAGGGACGCCCGTTGTCTGCTCCGTCTGAGTGAAGCTCCATGAGGAATCCTCCCTGCTTGCACCATCGTGCTGGAGCCCAAGAGTCTTCAGGTGGAAACCACTTCATACTCACATTCCAAGACTTCGGGTAGAAACCACCTCATCTTCACATTCCAAGACTTTGGGTGGAAACCACCTCATCCTCATGTTCCGAGTCTTGGGGTGGAAACCACCTCATCCTCACATTCTGAGTCTTCAGGTGGAAACCACCTCATCCTCACATTCCAGGTCTTTGGATGGAAACCACCTCATCCTCACATTCCAAGTCTTGGGGTGGATACCTCATCCTCACATTCCAAGCCTTTGCATGGAAACCACTTCATCCTCACATTCTTAGTCTTCAGGTGGAAAACACCTCATCCTCTTGTTCCAAGTCTTTAGGTGGAAACCACCTCATCCTCACATTCTGAGTCTTGGGGTGGATACCTCATCCTCACATTCCAAGTCTTTGGATGGAAACCACTTCATCCTCATTCCGAGTCATTGGGTGGAAAACACCTCATTCTCTTGTTCCAAGTCTTCAGGTACAAACCACCTCATCCTCACATTCCAAGTCTTTAGGTGGAAACCACCTCATCTTCACATTCCGAGTCTTCAGCTGGAAACCACCTCATCCTCGTGTTCCAAGTCTTCAGGTGGAATACACTTCATCCTCACATTCCGAGTCTTGGGGTGGAAACCACCTCATCCTCACATTCCAAGTCTTTGGATGGAATACACTTCATCCTCACATTCCGAGTCTTCAGGTGGAAACCACCTCATCCTCACATTCCGAGTCTTCAGGTGGAAACCACCTCATCCTCACATTCCGAGTCTTCAGGTGGAAACCACCTCATCCTCGTGTTCCAAGTCTTCAGGTGGAATACACTTCATCCTCACATTCCGAGTCTTGGGGTGGAAACCACCTCATCCTCACATTCCAAGTCTTTGGATGGAAACCACTTCATCCTCACATTCCAAGACTTTGGGTGGAAACCACCTCATCCTCGTGTTCCGAGTCTTTGGGTGGAAACCACCTAATCCTCACATTCCAAGTCTTCGGGTGGATACCTCATCCACACATTCTGAGTCTTTGGGTGGAAACCACCTCATCCTCACGCTCCGAGTCTGTGTGTGCTTCCAGCAGGATCCCTGTCTGGGAAGAGGAGGAGCTGCTCCCGATAAACGTTTCAAATCCCATTTGTTGCTTTTTGCTGCTTTTCCTGCTGTCTGAGGGGTTCTCTCCTCGCCGCGAGGTGCTGGTGGGAAGAGCTCATTCATAAATGGAGTTTGAGGTTATTTTCTGTCGGTAGCACAGGGAATTTCTCTTCATCCTAATTAAAGGATCGTTAAGCTGATAGTGCACCACGGGAGGACGCTGTGGATCGAGGGCTGGTCTCTCCAGTTCCTCTGGAGTCTCCGTGTCTGCTCCGCGTGGCCGGAACCAGCGCGACGTGAGGTGTTTTTAGTGTTTGATGGGAACGGTTGGACTCGATGATCCGCTAGGTCTCTTCCAACCTGGTTATTCCATGATTCCACGAGGTGTTTGCTTTGATGTAAACGAGCACATCTCGTCTCTCCCCTGCGCAGAGGATCCCTTGTCGCTGCTGATAGGAGGCAGCATCCTAAATTCCCCAAACCACGTGTGGCTTCCGGAGTCACTGGGATAAAGACGAATTTTTGAGGTGCAGCCCAGCAAACGCTCCCCGTGAACCAGGGAAGGCATTTTTCGCAGTCAGGGGAAAATAGGATTTGGGGATTTAAATGTGGGTTTTAAAGGAGTTGTGGTGATAATTAAGGCGTTAATCAGGTTTGTGCCTGGTGAGGAGCACAGGGAGCAGGGGCTGGCGGTGGCTCAGCCAGACTGGGCCTCTGGTTGGACTCGATGATCTTAAAGGTCTTTTCCAACCAAACCCTGAGGCAGATGTGAGCAGCTTCTCCTTGCTCTCCGTGGAAGAGGGACCAGGAGAAGGTCGATTTGTGGAAGCTGAGGACTTTCTCCTCTGCCTTCGGTTGCGAGTGGCTCGTGCAGAAGGCAGTGTGGTTATAATGGGCTGGTGCAAACCTCCTGCCCTCTCGGATCTCACCTGGGAGGGGTTTCTCAACCAGCCAGGAAACACTGCGAGCGAGCCCTGGCCAGGCCACGCGCTCCTGGGGGAAAACTGTTTGTCTGGAGGGCCCAGAGAGTGCTGGGAGATGGAGTGAACTCCAGCTGGAGGCTCCGAGTGGTGTCCCCAGGGCTCAGCACTGGGTCCTGTTCATTGGCTTCATCAATGACCTGGATGAAGGCATCGAGGGCTCCCTGAGCCAGTTTGGAGATGACACTGAGCTGGGTGGGAGCTGGAGGGGTTTGAGGGTCTCCAAAGGGATCTGACCAGGCTGGATCCATGGGCTGAGACCAATGGGATGAAGGTTAACAAGGTCTAAAGGGCGGATCCTGCCCTTAGGGCACAAGAACCCTGAGCAGCTCCAGCCTAGGAGAAGTCTGGCTGGAAAGTGGCTGGAGGAGAAGGAGCTGGGGGGGTTGGGTGAAGAGGAGGCAGCAGGAGGAGTCCAGGTGGCCAAGAAGGCCAAGGGCATCTTGGCTTGGAGCAGAGCTGGTGTGGCCAGCAGGGCCAGGGAGGTTCTTCTCCCTCTGGACTGGGCCCTGGGGAGGCTGCTCCTCCAATCCTGGGCTCAGTGCTGGGCCCTTCACTCCAAGAAAGACCTTGAGGCTGTGGAGCGAGTGCAGAGAAGAGCAAGGAAGGTGGGGAAGGGGCTAGAAAGAAGCCTGAGGGTCCTGGAGGTGTTTCTCCTGGAGAAGAGGAGGCTGAGGGGAGACCTCATCAGTCTCCACAGGTCCTGGAAAGGAGGTTGGAGCCAGGGGGTGTTGGGCTCTGCTCCTGAGGAACAAGGGATGGGATGAGAGGAAATGGCCTCGAGTTGTGCCAGGGAAGGATTAGACTGGATATTGGGGAACATTCCTTCATGGAAAGGGTTCTCAGCCCCTGGCAGAGGCTGCCCAGGGCAGCGGTGGAGTCTCCATCGCTGGAAGGTTTCTAAACCCATGTGGATGTGGTGCTGAGGGTCAGGATTTAGTGGTCGGGTTGGCAACGTCGGGTTTACAGTGGAACTTGATGGTCTTTTCCAAGCTGAACAATTCCATGATCCTGTGACCTCTGGGCTCATCTTGCCCTTGTTTCTCCGCGAGGTCAGTTCTCTGTGGTTCGTGGAACCATCACAATCCCTGCTGAGGAACCAACTCCAGCAGGAGGTGGCAGGACCAGGTCGAGGCTTGGACTCGATGATCTGAAAGGTCTTTTCCAACCCAAACAATTCCGTGATTCCATATTTATTCAAAGAATGCACAGGGGCCTCTGTGCCAACAGAGTGGCAAGTGGGACCAGACTCATCCAAAGTGCTAATTATCCCAAATAGGATTTGATTTTACTGGTGAATGCAAATGGTTATTTCTCGCCGAGTCAGTTTTCATGTCAGGATTATTTCAGGATTTAAAACACCAGCAGAGAGATCGTGGAATCATGGAATCCTTAAGGTGAAAAAGACCTCCATGAGCATCCATTCTGATCCCATCGTGCTCATCTCCAGGTCCAGGCTGTCCCAGCGGTTCCTGAGCTTCCACAGCAGCCGCTGGATCCTCTTCGGAGGCTGGAGTGATAAAAATAAGCCCGAGCTGTGCCAGAGCTTTTCCAGTCGTTTCTTTTGCGGTTTGGATGATGTATTTTTGGCTCCGCTCAGAGCAACCATGAAGAAGTGTTCAACCAGGAGGTGGTGGCAGAGGGCGGCTTCCCCAACAGGACAACCTGCGCTTGGCTTTTGTCTCCGTGTTCGCGCTGCAGAGCTCGCTGAGCGGATCAGACCTTCCTCTTAATCCATGTGGGATCTGTGGTGGAGGAGAAGTTCCGTGTGAGGCGGCAGCGAACTCTCGCAGCCCAGAAACCTCCCATGTCCTGAGCTGCATCCAGAGCCGTGGGAGCAGCAGGGAGGGAGGGGATTGTCCCCTCTGCTCCTCTCGGGGACACCTCAGCTGGAGGGTTGGGGCCAGGGCTGGAATCCTCAGCAGGAGAAGGAGCTGGAGCTGTGGGAACAGGGCCAGAGGAGGCTCTGAGGATGAGGCGAGGGCTGGAGAAGCTCCCGTGCCAGGACAGCCTGAGAGAGTTGGGCTGGGGGAGAAGAGAAGGCTCTGAGGAGATCTCGGAAAGACCTTCCAGCACCTCAAGGGGCTCCAGGAAAGCTGGAGAGGGATTTCTCCAAGGTCTTGGAGTGACAGGATGAGGGTGAACGGCTTCAAATTGGAAGGAGAAGGTTTAGATGGACAGGAGGAGGAGTTCCTTCCCCATGAGGGTTTGGAGGCCCTGGAAGAGGTTTCCCAGGGAAGCTGTGGCTGCCCCATCCCTGGAGTGGTCCAAGGCCAGGCTGGATGGGGCTTGGAGCCCCTGATCCAGAGGGAGGTGTCCCTGCCCATGGCAGGGGTGTCCTTGGATGGGCTGAGAGGTCCCTTCCAGCCCAAACCATCCCACGATTCTGCAGGTCTCTGGAGCCGTGCGTGATGCCTCTGCTTGTCTGAGCCCTTGGAGCTGTGTCCTGCCCTTTAGTCTGTCTCTGTCCCTCTGGCTTTCTCCTCCCGAGGAGCTGAACAGGTTTCCATGAAGAAGGTGTCCATCCCGACCTCTGACGTCCACGTCTCTGCTTGTGGGCTCAGAACTTGCTGGGTGGATTTTTTCATCCCCACATCCCCTCATCTCTCTCCTCTTTGCCCTGAGCGGCCTCAGGGAATCTCTCCTTGATTTCCTGGTTCTTCTCTCTATGGGATGTTTGTGCTTGAGGTGCTGTGATTTTTTTTCCCCTAAGGGAAGGAGATCTGGGGGTCCTGGTTGATGGTGAGTTGGCTACGAGCCCTGGTAGCCAAGAGGGCAGCTGTGTCCTGGGTGCATCCAGCACCAGACGGGTGAGGAAGGGGATTGTCCCGCTCGGCTCCACCTCGAGCATTGAGGGTGGATTGGGCCCTGCAGGATAAACAGGATCCAAAGCTCCTGGAGAGCATCCAGAGGAGGGAGTCGGAGAAAGGTTTAGAGGGGAAGTGTGTGAGGAGCAGCTGGAGTCACCAGGACTGTTCATCCTGGAGAAGAAGAGGCTGAGGGGAGACCTCCTGGTGCTCTGCAGCTTCCTCACACGAGGAGGAGGAGGAGCAGCAGGTGCTGAGCTCTTCTCTGTGACTGGAAGGAGTGGCAGGAAGATGCTGGGAGAGGGTTAGGTTGGACATCAGGAGAAGGTTCTTCCCCCTGAGGGTGATGGAGCCCTGGAACAGCTCCTGGGGAAGCCGTCACAGCCCTGAGTCTGACAAAGTTCCAAAAGTGTTTGGCCAAGACCCTCAGCCCCACAGTGTGAATATGGAGTTGGACTCGATGGTCCTTGTGGGTCTCTTCCAGCTCGGGATGTTTTATGAGCCTGTGATGCCTCAGAAGGGGCTGGTAGAGCACAACCTGCTGCCAGAAGACGTCTGTCATAGAATCAGAGAATCATGGAATCATAGAATCACAGAATCACCAGGTTGGAAGAGACCCACCAGATCACAGAGTCCAACCATTCCCATCAATCACTAGCCCATGGCCCTCAGCACCTCATCCACCTGTCCCTTAAACCCTCCAGGGAAGGGGAATCACCCACCCTCCCTGGTCCTGAGAACCCTTTCTGGGAAATATTTCATCCTGGTGTCCATCCTGAGCCTCCCCTGGTGGAGCTTGAGGCCATTCCCTCTCGGCCTGTCCCTTGGGAGAAGAGCCCAGAGCTCCCTCCTCTCCACAACCTCTTCTCAGGGACTTGCACAGAGCACTGAGGTCTCCCATCAGCCTCCTCTTCTCCAGGAGAAACACCCCCAGGGCCCTCAGCCTTCTTCTCCAGCCCCTTCCCCACCTTCCTTGCTCTTCTCTGCACTCGCTCCACAGCCTCAACATCCTTCTTGTGCTGAGGGGCCCACAACTGACCCCAGGATTGGAGGAGCAGCCTCCCCAGGGCCCAGTCCATAGGGAGAAGAACCTCCCTGGCCCTGCTGGCCATGCCGGCTCTCATCCAAGCCAAGATGCCCTTGGCCTTCTTGGCCACCTGGACTCCTCCTGCTGCCTCCTCTTCACCCAACCCCCCCAGCTCCTTCTCCTCCAGCCACTTTCCAGCCAGACTTCTCCTAGGCTGGAGCTGCTCAGGGTTCTCGTGCCCCAAGGGCAGGATCCGCCCTTTGGCCTCGTTAACCCTCATCCCATTGGTCTGAGCCCATGGATCCAGCCTGTTCCCATCCCTTTGGAGCCTCCTGACCCTCCAGCAGCTCCAGCTCCCACCCAGCTCAGTGTCACCTCCAAACTGGTGTCCTGGCATCCTCACTCGTGTTCTGAGCTGTTGAGGTCGGAGGAGGCAGATTGTCGCTCTGGAGCGTCTCCCCTGAGAGCTGCTGCTGCTCTGGCTAATATGGGATCCATTTTTTTTGGGAGCTCTGGAGGTGCTGCGTGTGCAAGGTGTGTTTCCTCAGGGCTGCAGGATGCTTGGAGACTCTTCCTCCCGCAAAGCTTCCTCCGACACCACCTCAGGATGATGGGAAAGTAGGGAAAAGTAGGGATCTTTCAGAACTCTTAAACTTGAGTTTCCTCCTCTGGCTCCTGGCAAGGTCCCTTCCCCCTTGTGGGAGGCTCGAGCCACCGGGGAGTTAATCCTTGGTTCCTCTTGGCTCAGAAGCCTCTGGCCACTCTCCGTTGGATCGAATTGGCGTCGCTAACCTCTGCCTGTGGTTTTTGTCTTCCCCCGACAGTAACTCTTGATGGAAGAACACGAAGTGACCCAGACGGAGCACATGACGACCATCGAGGCCCACGCGGTGGCCCAGCAGGTGCAGCAGGTCCACGTGGCCACCTACACCGAGCACAGCATGTTAAGCGCGGACGAGGACTCACCATCTTCGCCGGAGGACACCTCCTACGATGACTCCGACATCCTCAACTCCACAGCCACCGATGAGGTCACAGCTCACCTGGCTGCAGCAGGTAAAGTGCCAGGACCGCTCTGAACCCTCTGAGGTTCAACCAGGCCAAGGACAAGGTCCTACACCTGGATCAGGGCCATCCACGGGTTCGCTCCAGGCTGGGGAACAACGGGAGCAGCCCTGGGGAATTTGTGGGGATTTGTGGGGCTGGAGGAGGAGAAGCTCCACGAGAGCTTTTCACCTTCCCTGGAGGTGTTTAAGGGACGGGTAGATGAGGTCCTGAGGGACATGGGTTAGTGTTTGATAGGAATGGTTGGACTCCATGATCCGATGGGTCTCTTCCAACCTGGTTGTTCTACGATTCTATGAAACCCCCCGAGTCCTGAGCTGCATCCAGAGCTGTGGGAGCAGCAGGGAGGGAGGGGATTGTCCCCTCTGCTTCACTCTGGGGAGACCCGACCTGGATCCTGTGTCCAGTTCTGGAATCCTCAACGTACGAAAGAGATGGAGCTGTTGGGATGAGTCCAGAGGAGGCCACAGAGATGACCTGAGGGCTGGAACATCTCTGCTCTCAGGACAGGCTGGAGAGTTGGGGTTGTTGAGCCTGGAGAGGAAAAGGCTCTGGGGAGACCTTAGAGCAGCTTCCAGTCTGGGAAGGGGCTCCAGGAAAGTGGGAAGGGAACTGGAGCGACAAGACAAGTGGAATGGCCTGGTTGAACCTCAAATAAGTGACTTCCAGCTGGGCCTGTGCTGGGGTTTGCTAGTCTGGAGAACGGAGCATTCGGATTGACCTCTCCGTGCATTTCCCGGAGCCATTTGGAGTGAGACCGTGTGCTGTCCAAAGTTCTCCGACACCCAAGAGGACGGAGCTCAGTGTGGAGCTGGAGTTCCCCCAGCCCAGCGAGGAAGCCCTGGAGCTGAGCCCTTAGGTGCTGATTCACCCTTTGTGGTTTGATTTCTAGGCCCGGTGGGGATGGCGGCAGCGGCTGCCGTGGCAACGGGGAAAAAACGGAAACGACCACACGTCTTTGAGTCCAACCCGTCCATCCGCAAGAGGCAGCAGACGCGTTTGCTACGGTAAGGACACCCGCCCGGCCTCACACCTCGATCCGCAGCCGCAATCCAGTCCCGGAGCCTCACTCTGGGAGCCCTGAGGCTGCCCTGGAGCTGCGCAGCTCGAGGGTGTTTGGGGTGTCTGCTCTGGAACCCGAGAGCCATGCTTGGCTTCACAGAAATGGGTTAAGGGGCAGCCCTGCTCATCCTTGGTGTGATAGGAATGATAGGACTAGGTTTTGATAGGAATGGTTGGACTAGAAGATCCGATGGGTCCCTTCCAACCTGGTTGTTCTATGATTCTATGATACTGGGATCGCTGGGACTGGAGTTGCCCTTCCAGTGGGATCTGGAGTCCTGCTCGGCCACCAGCTTGGTCGAGTCTGAAAGGTGTTGGGTTAGCACTGTCCTGCGAGGTGTTCATAGGGGCTTTAGAATCGTAGAAGTGCTTGATTAGAAAAGGTCTTTGAGGTCAAATCCAGCCGTCCCCGTCCACTCCTGAACCAGCCCTCAGCATCTCATCTGCCTGCATCTTAAACCCATCCAGGGATGGGGACTCCACCACCTTTTCTTTGAAGAAATTCTTCCTGATGCCCAATCTGAACCTCTCCTGGCACAACTTGAGGCTGTTTTCTCTCATCCATCCCCTGTCCCTTGGGAGAAGAGCCCAGAGCTCCCTCCTCTCCACAACCTCCTCTCAGGGAGTTGCAGAGAGCAATGAGGTCTCCCCTCAACCTCCTTTTCTCCAGGAATCATAGAATCATAGAATCGTGGAATCACCGGGTTGGAAGAGATCCATCGGATCATGGAGTCCAACCATTCCTATCAAACACTAAACCATGCCCAAGGAGAAACACCCCCAGGGCTCTCAGCCACCTCTCACAACCCTCGTTCTCCAGCCCCTTCCCCAGCTCCGTTCCCTTCTCCAGACGTTCTCCAGCCCCTCGAGGTCCTTCTTGAAGTGAGGGACCCAGCGCTGAGCCCAGGAGTCGAGGGGCGGCCTCCCCAGCACCGAGTCCAGGGGCACAATCCCTGCTCCTCTGGCCACACTGCTTCTGGGACAGGCCAGGGTGTCACTGGCCTTCTTGGCCACCTGGGCCACTGCTGGATCGTGTTCCACCAACACCCCCAGGTCCTTCTCCTCCAGGCACTTCCCAGCTGCTCCTCCCCACGGCTGGAGCTGCTCGGGGTTGTTGTGCCCCAAGAGCAGTACCCGGCACTTGGCCTTGTTGAACCCCATCCCGTTGATCTCAGCTCATGGATCCAGCCTGGCCGGGTCCTCCGCAGCCTCCTGATCCTCCAGCAGATCCACCTTTCCACCCTGGCCTGAGCGTCCAGGGCTGCAGCCTCCTCCCAGCTCTGCAGCAGCACCAAGAACTTATCTACCCAACACACAAAAACTCTTTTCCGCAGCGTGAACTGTTCGCAAAGGCTGTGGCAGCTCCACACGGGAGCCCGACCCAGCCTGGAGCGCCTGGTGCTGAGGTGAACGGCTGCGGGAGCTGCCTCCCGGAGCCCCAACGCTTCTTTTGGCTTTAGGAACTTGCTGTGCAGGCAGGAGTCTTGTGCAGCCTCTCAGGTGTTGCCTGCCAGGTGCCCTGAGCCTTCGTGCCCGCCTGATGGCAGCTTGGAGCTGCCGTGGGCAGGGAGCCCTCGCCCACAGCCGCTGCCACTGTTTCCTAGGCTTTGGAACGAGGCAATTCCTGCTTCTTTAAACTGCTTTGGGTTTAATTGGCTTCTCTCACAGGGGCTGCAGTGTTTATCAGCGCATCACCTGCTGGCTCCCTCCTGGGTGCACATTAATGCTTGGAAATGGGGATGGACTTCTGCCTTTTCTCCTTCTCCTCTCCTACTTTCCTTCCCTTCTCCTTCCCCTCTCCTTCCCCTCTCCTTCCTCTCTCCTTCCTCTCTCCTTCCTCTCCCCTTCCCCTCTCCTTCCCCTCTCCTTCCCCTCTCCTTCCCTTCTCCTTCCCTTCTCCTTCCCCTCTCCTTCCCCTCTCCTTCCCCTCTCCTTCCTCTCCCCTTCCCCTCTCCTTCCCCTCTCCTTCCCTTCTCCTTCCTCTCTCCTTCCCCTCTCCTTCCCTTCTCCTTCTTCTCTCCTTCCCTTCTCCTTTTTCTCTCCTTCTTCTCTCCTTCCCCTCTCCTTCCTCTCTCCTTCCCTTCTCCTTCCCCTCTCCTTCCCCTCTCCTTCCTCTCTCCTTCCCTTCTCCTTCCCCTCTCCTTCCCTTCTCCTTCTTCTCTCCTTCCCTTCTCCTTTTTCTCTCCTTCCTCTCTCCTTCCTCTCTCCTTCCCTTCCTCTCTCCTTCCTCTCTCCTTCCCTTCTCCTTCCTCTCTCCTTCCCTTCTCCTTTTTCTCTCCTTCCTCTCTTCTTCCCTTCTCACAGAATCACAGAATCACTAGGTTGGAGAAGACCCACAGGATCGTCAATTCCAACCATTCCTATTCTCCTTCCTCTCTCCTTCCTCTCTCCTCCCTTTCTCCTTCTTCTATGAAGCTGGAGAGAAATTCAGTTGATTTCCTTATATTCTGCTCCCTTCTGAGTCCCACGATGCCCTTTGCACGTGGTCCCAGGCTGTCTGGGACGACCCCTCCACCTCTTGCTTTAGAGAGTCATGGAATTGTCGAGGTTGGGAAAGCCCTTCAAGCTCACCCAGTCCAACCTCAGACCAGCCGCACTATCCCAGCCAAACCCTGTCCCCAGGGGCCGTGACCACATGCTTTTTGAACTCCCCCAGGGATGGGGACTCCACCACCCCCTGGGCAGCCTCTGCCAGGAACCAAGAACCCTTTTTGTGGAGAGATTCTTCCTGAAGTCCAACCTAAACCTCCCCTGGCACAACTTAAGGCCATTCCCTCTCGTCCTGTCCCTTGGGAGAAGAGCCCAGAGCTCCCTCCTCTCCACAACCTCCTCTCAGGGAGTTGCAGAGAGCAATGAGGTCTCCCCTCAGCCTCCTCTTCTCCAGGACAAACACCCCCAGGGCCCTCAGCTGCCTCTCAGAATCCTTGTTCTCCAGCCCCTTCCCCAGCTCTGTTCCCTTCTCCAGATGTTCTCCAGCCCCTCAAAGTCCTTCTTGGAGCGAGGGGCCCAGAGCTGAACCCAGGAGTCGAGGAGCAGCCTCCCCAGCACCGAGTCCAGGGCCACAGTCCCTACTCCTCTGGCCACACTGTTTCTGGGACAGGCCAGGATGTCACTGGCCTTCTTGATCACCTGGACCACTGCTGGATCGTATTCAACCAACACCCCCAGGTCCTTCTCCTCCAGGCAGCTTTCCAGCTGCTCCTCCCCAAGGCTGGAGACGCTCGGGGTTGTTGTATCCCACATGCAGGACCCGGCGCTGCTGGCGTTTCTGCCAAGTTCTCCTACATTGCTTAGAAGTGAAGAAAAGGGCGAAAGTGTTTATGGAACATTCTCCTCCGGCAGAGGGAGTGTTCCCAAGGGACCTGCAGGTGTCTCTGTCCCTGCTGTGCTGAGCTGGGGCAGTGTCTCTGGTTCTTGCTGTCGTGTCGCTGTCGGATGAATCACAGAATCACCAAGTTGGAAGAGACCCACTGGGTCATGGAGTCCAACCCTTCCCATCAATCACTAACCCATGTCCCTCAGCACCTCGGCCACCCGTCCCTTAAACCCTCCAGGGAAGGGGAATCAACCCCCTCCCTTGGGAGCCTGGTTGGAGCAGGACTTTGGTTCTAGAGAATCACCATGTGCTGCTATGATGCTGAGTGTACAATCACCTGTATTTCAGCTCTCTCTGGTTGAAACATTTGAGTTCTCTGCCCTGTGAGTCTGTCTTGCTCTCACTCTTGAAGTTAGAATTGTAGAATCATAGAATCACAGAACAACCAGGTTGGAAGGAACCCATCGGATCTTCTAGTCCAACCATTCCTATCAAACACTAAACCAAGTCCTTCAATACCTCATCCACCTGTGCCTTAAACACCTCCAGGGAAGGGGAATCAACCACCTCCCTGGGCAGCCTATTCCAATGCCCAATGACCCTTTCTGGGAAAAACTTCCTCCTAATCTCCAGCCTAAATCTCCCCTGGTGGAGCTTGAGGCCATTCCCTCTTGTCCTGTCCCCTGTCCCTTGGGAGAAGAGCCCAGCTCCCTCCTCTCCACAACCTCCTTTCAGGTAGTTGGAGAGAGCAATGAGGTCTCCCCTCAGCCTCCTCTTCTCCAGGATAAACCCCCCCAGCTCTCTCAGCCGCTCCTCATAGGGCCTGTTCTCCAGCCCCTTCACCAGCCTCGTTGCTCTTCTCTGGACTCTCTCCAGAGCCTCAACATCCTTCTTGTGCTGAGGGACCCACAACTGAACACAGGATTCAAGGAGCAGTATTAGGGAGCAGCCAGGGAGGCTCTTGCTGTCTCAGTGTTGCTGCTCCGGTGGTTTCTCCTTTTACATTAATGCAAAACAGAAAGAAGGGAGAATAATGGATATTTGAGCTGCTGGTGGCCGAGGGAGCCCAGGCGGCCTGCGGGAGCGGAGGGAGCCGCCATGGATTGGCTGTCCCGGCCGGCTGGGCTCCGTTCCTCACCTGCTTTGTCAATGGGTCGCCCTAAGAAAGGAGTTGACAATGTGAGGGGTTGTGTTTCCGTGGGGCTTTCAGCTGGCGCTTGTTGACTGTTCCCTGTGTGTGTTGCAGGAAGCTGAGAGCCACCCTGGACGAGTACACGACCCGCGTGGGGCAGCAGGCGATCGTCCTCTGCATCTCGCCCTCCAAACCCAACCCCGTCTTTAAAGTGTTCGGGGCGGCCCCCTTGGAGAACGTGGTAGGTGTCTGGGGGAAGAGCCGTGGCCTCTCGCCACCTCGGTGGGTTTTGTCCGAGAATCATCGAATCAGAGAATCACAGAATCACCAGGTTGGAAGAGACCAACTGGATCACAGAGTCCAACCATTCCCATCAATCACTAACCCATGGCCCTCAGGACATCATCCACCCGTCCCTTAAACCCTCCAGGGAAGGGGAATCAACCCCCTCCCTGGGCCTGAGAACCCTTTCTGGGAAATATTTCATCCTGATGTCCATCCTGAGCCTCCCCTGGTGGAGCTTGAGGCCATTCCCTCTCGTCCTGTCCCTTGGGAGAAGAGCCCAGAGCTCCCTCCTCTCCACAACCTCCTCTCAGGGAGTTGCAGAGAGCGACGAGGTCTCCCCTCAGCCTCCTCTCCTGCTCCAGGCAGCCTCGCAGGCCTGGTTGGGTTTAAAACTCTGAATGTTCCGGCTTAGAAGTGGGAGGGAGCAGGGAGTGATGAGATGTTTGCGCTCAGCTCCGCTCTCAGCGTGTGCCCCTTGGAATTATGGAGTCCTTTGGTTGCAAAAGACATTTGAGATCGAGTCCAACCATCCCTGAGCACCTCATCTGCCTGGATTTTAAACCCCTCTGGGAATGGGGTCTCCACCACTGCCCTGGGCAGCCTCTCCCAGGGCCTGAGAACCTTTTCCGTGAAGAGGTTCTTCCTGATGTCCAACCTGAACCTCTCCTGGCACAACTTGAGGCTATTTTCTCTCATCCATCTCCTGTCCCTTGGGAGAAGAGCCCAGCTCCCTCCTCTCCCCAACCTGTTGCAGACCAGACAGTGAGAGGAGCAGATCCTGACCATGTTCTCATATCTCGCTTCACAACTTTACTCTTAACTCCATAAACACTTGGACTTGCAGGTGTTGCTTGCTGTTTCATCAGCAGCTCTTCGATGCAGCCGCATCCCTGGGGCCTGTGGTTATTTCTTGGTGGCAGCTGTGGGTTGTTTTCTCCTTCTTCTCTGCCCTGGGGAAGGCGGCTGGCCCTGTACCCTCCTCCTGGCCTCTCCTGACGCTCCTTCCCCTTGTTTACCTGAGCCTAACGATTCCCCACAGGTTCGCAAATACAAGAGCATGATCCTGGAAGACCTGGAGTCGGCGCTGGCCGAGCACGCGCCGGCGCCTCAGGAGGTTAACTCGGAGCTGCCGCCCCTCACCATCGACGGCATCCCTGTCTCCGTGGACAAGATGACCCAGGTGAGCAACCAGCTGTGGCAGAGCCGGAAAGGGAGAGGGAGCTGGCACCTTGCAGTCACTCCCTCTTATTCTGTGCTCTAGCCCAGCTCTGGCCCCTCCGGCCTGGCCAGGCCACACTCTCCTGGGGGGAAAACTGTTTGTCTGGAGGGCCCAGAGAGTGGTGGGAGATGGAGTGAACTCCAGCTGGAGGCTCCAAGTGGTGTCCCCAGGGCTCAGCGCTGGGTCCTGCTCAATGTCTTCATCAATGACCTGGATGAAGGCATCGAGGGCTCCCGGAGCCAGTTTGGAGATGACACTGAGCTGGGTGGGAGCTGGAGGGTTCAAGGTTCTCCAAAGGGATTGGAAGAGGCTGGATCCATGGGCTGAGACCAGTGGGATGAGGGTTAATGAGCTGCGTGGTGCAGGTGTCACACTGGAAGGATGGGATGGATCCAGAGGGGCCTGGACAGGCTGGAGAAGTGGGGCTGGAGACCCTCATGAGGTTCAACCAGGCCAAGGGCAACATCCTTCTCCTGGGTCAGGGCACAGGGTGGTTCTGGATGGGCTTCGAGGTCCCTTCCAACTCAAAGCATTCCAGGATTCTCTTCAATTCCCATCATTTTTGTGTAGGAACCTTGGTTCCTGGAGATGCCAACGTGGTTCTTGGTATTTGCTACCAAGAACTGAGCTTTCTCAGCCACGTTGCACAAATCCCCATGGGAAAAACAAGTCTTTGTGGGTCCAAATTGGGCGGCACAAGAGCTGCGTCACGGGGAGCGGAAAAACCTCCTCGTCCACGAGCTCCAGGCACCAGCAGGGCCGGGCGAGGCGGCAGCTCCTCATCCTAGAGGTGACGATAACTTGCCTTTTAATTGCTCTGCTTCCCTGCTGGCCCTGAGGGAAAAGAAGCCGCCGCTGCCTCGAGCAGAGGTGCTTCCGTGAGCTTGGAATGGAGAGTTGGGGTGTGCTCTGACCCTGCCCATGTCCCATGAGGAATCGCTCTGCTCTCGGGGCGGTGGCCGCGGTGGCCGTGGTGGCACTGTCAGAGCCCCGTTTGCCCTGAAACTCGTTCTCAGTTGATGCAATTGAGGAGCAGGGTCGGGCAATGCCGAGGTCGGTGCCTCAGTCGCCTCTCACTGAGGTCGTAAGGTTGACCCGACGCTTTCCTGGGCAGGGGACTTGGCCAAATCAAATTCCACTTCACATCAAACCACCACTTCGGACTCGAAGCTGCCTCTTGATACTGACACTTCGTAGACATCATCTGGTTATTCCTCTACATCACAATCTACCGATGAGGATCACGCTCTTCTAGTATATCCATTACAATTGACTTCCAATCTATAGAATGTGGTTTAACTCCAGAGAAGAGCAATCGACGTAATCGTATTCATAGAATCATAGAATCACAGAACAACCAGGTTGGAAGGGACCCATCGGATCTTCTAGTGCAACCATTCCTATCTAAAATATTCCTATCTGTATATTCATACTAATCCTGTCCCTCACACTAACCATCATTCTATCCACATTAAACTTTTGACTCACCCAAATCACTCCTGACTCAGAAAAACTGTCACCCTACGAATGTGGATTTGACCCCCTAGGATCCGCCCGACTTCCCTTCTCAATCCGATTCTTTCTCAGTAGCAATCTTATTCCTCCTATTCGACTTAGAAATCACACTCCTACTCCCCCTTCCCTGAGCAACACAAGTTCAATCCCCAACCACTACCCTAACCTGAACTTCAACAATCATCCTCCTACTCACACTAGGACTAGTCTATGAATGAATACAAGAATGAGCAGAATAAACAAAACCAAGTTTGGGGTAGAAGGGACCTCAAAGAACATCCAGTTCCGCCTCCTGACAAGGGCAGGGATGCTTCCCAGTGGACTAGGGGGCTCCAGGCTCCATCCAGCCTGGTCTGGGACACATCCAGCTCTCGGGTCTCAGTACTCCGCTAGGAGATCGTGATCCCCGGAGGGACGTGATGATCTTGAGAGGGATGTGGTGATCCTGAGAGGGATGTGGTGACCCTGAGAGGGATGTGGTGATCCTGAGAGGGATGTGATGACCCCGAGAGGGATGTCATGACCCCGAGGGGGACGTGGTGATCCCGACAGGTGAACCCTTCGCACCAGAGATCATCTGAGCCCTTCCCAGTTCCGAGAACCATGCAGACCCACGTGTGCTGCTCTCTTTTCAGAGGGGGTTGGTTTTGGGGTGGGTTTTGGCTGCTCTGATTTCAGAGCTGCCTCTGTTTTCGGGGACACAGTCACCAGGGCCCTGGCTCCCCTGGAGGTGGAGGCCGCACAGGTTCCTCCCAGCCCCATCCCGAGGGACGTGGGGTCTTTGTCTCGGTGCCTCCGTCAGAGCCCTGCGAGCCGCCCGGCTCAGCTCTCATTATGGCACTAATTAGAGAAGGTTGTGCCGCTGCTGATTGTCTCCCTGGTGGATTAAAGCAAACCCTCCTTAACAAGTGCCTGGAGTAGCTCGAGCCACCCAACTCCCCAGGACCGGTAATTAATCCATCTGGTAACAAGGGCCCTGGTTGCAGGGAGCAGCTCTGGGAAGCAGCTTTTAACTGTTTTGGCGCCAGGCGATGCTGTTGCCTGGGTTATTCGAGCACACGGGGCCGTGACAGGGGAGCTGGTCAGGGGGAACACGTCACGGAGAGGCCTGGGCAAAGGGTCTGTGCCTCTGTGGGTGATTCAGGCTCTGGTGCCGTTCAGAGAATCAGAGAATCATGGAATCACCAGGTTGGAAGAGACCCCCAGGATCATGGAGTCCAACCCTTCCCACCAATCACTAACCCACGTCCCTCAGCACCTCGTCCACCCGTCCCTTAAACCCTCCAGGGAAGGAGTCCAGGCAGTTCCTGGTACAAAAACCAAAAGGGTCATAAACCCCTGGGTGAGTTTGATGTTCGCTTTGGTGACTCTAAGGACGTGACTTGCTCTCAGAGACGTTCCTGCTGGATTTGCTTCTCCAACCCCTCTCCAGGGTATCGTCTCCCGCTGGAGAGGTGATTGCTCGCTGAGCAGTTCTTGTGGAGGACAAGAAGTAAAATCAGGGTGAAGAATGAATGTCAAAAAATTGAAAAAATCAGTCCAGTGCACGTTGTGTTCTGCAGGGCTGGAGCGTGCGTGGGTGCAACTGTTCCACACACGAACCACTCGCTGGAGGTCCAACCCCTGCACAGAGTTTATCGGCTCTCGTCGGTGTTGCTGTTGCGGGGATAGCTCTGTCTGGGGCCTTCCTCTGCCTTATTCTTTGTTCCTTTTGGGTTTGCAGCTCTCTTCCTGGTGGTGTTTGTGCCATGGGCTGTGTTCATACAGCGTTTGGGCCTTGTTGGTGTCATCACTGACTTGATGGCCAAAGGGTGGATCCTGCCCTTGGGGCACAAGAACCCTGAGCAGCTCCAGCCTAGGAGAAGTCTGCCTGGAAAGTGGCTGCAGGAGAAGGAGCTGGGGGGGTTGGGTGAAGAGGAGGCAGCAGGAGGAGTCCAGGTGGCCAAGAAGGCCAAGGGCATCTTGGCTTGGATGAGAGCTGGTGTGGCCAGCAGGGCCAGGGAGGTTCTTCTCCCTCTGGCCTGGGCCCTGGGGAGGCTGCTCCGCCAGTCCTGGGGTCAGTTGTGGGCCCCTCCCCACAAGAAGGATGTTGAGGCTGTGGAGCGAGTGCAGAGAAGAGCAAGGAAGGTGGGGAAGGGTGTGGAGAAGAAGGCTGAGGGCCCTGGGGGTGTTTCTCCTGGAGAAGAGGAGGCTGAGGGGAGACCTCATTGCTCTCTGCAACTCCCTGAGAGGAGGTTGTGGTGAGGAGGGAGCTCTGGGCTCTTCTCCCAAGGGACAGGACGAGAGGGAATGGCCTCAAGCTCCACCAGGGGAGGCTCAGGATGGACATCAGGATCAAATATTTCCCGGAAAGGGTCGATGGGCACTGTCAGAGGCTGCCCAGGGAGGGGGTTGATTCCCCTTCCCTGGAGGGTTTAAGGGACGTGTGGACGAGGTGCTGAGGGCCATGGGTTAGTGATTGATGGGGATGGTTGGACTCCATGATCTGGTGGGTCTCTTCCACCCTGGTTGTTCTATGATTTTGTTTTTGCTTTTCCTCGTGTGACTGAGCTGCTCTCAGCCGAGTCCTGGGAGAGGACAGCGAAGCGTTTGTCCACCTCCCTGAGACACTGAGGCCTCTTCCAGCTGATGGTTCCACCAGGCTGGAAGTTAAAACCAATACACTACACCCCGAAGCTACCAGAGATGCGAGTTCCTGACAATCTCTCAACCCTTTCTTGTTGCAGGCCCAGCTGCGAGCTTTCATCCCCGAGATGCTCAAGTATTCCACGGGGCGCGGGAAGCCAGGCTGGGGCAAGGAGAGCTGCAAGCCCGTCTGGTGGCCCGAGGACATCCCCTGGGCCAACGTCCGCAGCGACGTCCGCACGGAAGAGCAGAAGCAGCGGGTGCGTATCTCCTGTCTGTCTGAGCTTGAAAATGGGTTTTGTGGGAAGAGTTTTCCCCTCGAGAGGTTGTAACCTCGTGGTTGTGACCACGACGTGGGCCTCTCCTTGAACTCGTGTTAGGTGTTTGCCAGGAGTATCATGGGCTGCATCCAAAGAGCTTGGGCAGCAGAGCCAGGGAGGGGATTCTCCCCCTGTTCGTTTCTTGTGAGACACCACCTGGAATCCCCATCAAAAGGAGGCCCCGGAACTGTTCAATGGGTCCAGAGGAGGCCGCAGAGACAATCCGAGGGCTGGAGAACCTCTGCTGTGAGGACAGACTGGGAGAGTTGGGGTTGTTCAGTCCGGAGAACACTGTGGGGAGACCTTAGAGCAGCTTCCAGTAGGGAAAGGGGCTCCAGGAAAGCTTTGTCCAAGGGCCTGGAGTGACAGGACGAGGAGGAACGGCTTTAAATTGGAAGGGGGAAGATTTAGATTGAACATAAGGAAGAAATTCTTCACGGTGAGGATGAGGAGGCCCTGGAACAGGTTACCCAGAGAAGCTGTGGCTGCTCCACCCCTGGAGGGGTTCCAGGCCAGGTTGGGTGGGGCTTGGAGCCCCTGATCCAGCAGGAGGTGTCTCTGCCCATGGGACGAGCTTTGAGGTCCCTTCTGTCCCAAACCTTTCTGTTGTTCTGCTGGGGCCTTCGTTTCTTTGTCTTTGTGTCGAAACCCAAGCAGCAGAGCCAGCCCCATGTGTCCCAGCAGCAGGAGGTTTCTCTTGGCCAACTCTCCCCTCTTCTGTTGCAGGTGTCATGGACCCAGGCGCTGAGAACCATCGTCAAGAACTGCTACAAGCAGCACGGGCGCGAGGACCTGCTCTACGCCTTCGAGGACCAGCAGACGCAGCAGCAGACCACGACCACGCACAGTATCGCGCACCTGGTGCCCTCGCAGACTGTGGTGCAGACCTTCAGCAACCCCGACGGCACCGTCTCCCTCATCCAGGTGAGCGGGACCTGCTGGCTCTGCTGCTTCCAGCACAGCAGAACCAGGTCTGGATCGAGTTGCCTGTGTCAGGTTGGTGCTTTAGAGCAAACTCCTTTTCATAACTTCATAGAATCATAGAATCATAGAACAACCAGGTTGGAAGAGACCCACTGGATCTTGTAGTCCAACCATTCCTATCAAACACTAAACCAAGTGCCTCAGGACCTCATCCACCCGTCCCTTAAACACCTCCAGGGAAGGGGAATCAACCCCCTCCCTGGGCAGCCTATTCCAATGCCCAATGACCCTCTGTGTGAAAAACCTCCTCCTAATCTCCAGCCTAAATCTCCCCTGGAGGAGCTTGAGGCCATTCCCTCTCGTCCTGTCCCTTGGGAGAAGAGCCCAGTTCCCTCCTCTCTACAACCTCCTCTCAGGGAGTTAGAGAGAGCAATGAGGTCTCCTCTCAGCCTCCTCTTCTCCAGGCTAACCCCCCCGAGCTCTCTCAGCTGCTCCTCATAGGGCCTGTTCTCCAGCCCCTTCACCAGCTTTGTGGCTCTTCTCTGGACTTGCTCCAGAGCCTCAACATCCTTGATGGTGTCTTTATTGGTATCGTAGCCCACGGGCTCGTTAACTGAATGCTTCCACCTCTTCCCTGCTCCCACCCCTTATTCTCCTGCTCTGGCCACACCTAGAATTCTACTGCTCTTTGGTCGAGGACTCCAGGACTCTGACCTGAGTTTAAAGAACCTGTTTACGAACAGCTACAGTTCATGATGTGGCTACACAAGGCTCGTGGTGGCAATGGGCGGAGTGATGGGGGCAGAGGTGATGGGAAGGCCCTTCTGGTGGCCAAGAAGGCCAGTGACATCATGGCCTGTCCCAGAAGCAGTGTGGCCAGCAGGAGCAGGGATTGTGCCTCTGGACTCGGTGCTGGGGAGGCCAACCCTCGACTCCTGGGCCCCTCACTCCAAGAAGGACCTTGAGGGGCTGGAGAACGTCTGGAGAAGGGAACGGAGCTGGAGAACAAGGATTGTGAGAGGCGGCTGAGGGCCCTGGGGGTGTTTGTCCTGGAGAAGAGGAGGCTGAGGGGAGACCTCATCACTGTCTGCAACAGCCTGAAAGGCCATTGTCCCCTACCCTGTAGTGACATCGTGGATTGTCCCAGCCTAGGTGCATGCGGCCTGGTTGAACCTCATGAGGTTTTTCAGTGTGGCCGTAAGTGAGCAGTGTCCTCCCCCGTCCCTCCGAGTCAGCAACCCTTAGCAAGTTTGCAGATGACACTGAGCTGTGTGCAAGTGTGGATCTGCTGGAGGGTCAGGAGGCTCTGCAAAGGGACTTGGACAGGCTGGATCCATGGGCTGAGACCAATGGGATGAGGTTTAACACGGCCAAATGCCGGGTCCTGCACTTGGGGCACAACAACCCTATGCAGAGCTCCAGACTGGGAGAAGCCTGGCTGGAAAACTGCCAGGAGGAGAGGGACCTGGGGGGGTTGGTTGACAGCGACTGACCATGAGGCAGCAGTGTGCCCAGGGGGCCAAGAAGGCCAATGGCATCTTGGCTTGGATCAGAAATGGTGTGACCAGCAGGGCCAGGGAGGTGATTCTCCCTCTGGACTCAGTCCTGGTGAGGCTGCTCCTTGAATCCTGTGTTGAGTTGTGGGCCCCTCAGCACAAGAAGGATGTTGAGGCTCTGGAGAGAGTCCAGAGAAGAGCAACGAGGCTGGTGAAGGGGCTGGAGAACAGGCCCTATGAGGAGCGGCTGAGAGAGCTGGGGGGGTTTATCCTGGAGAAGAGGAGGCTGAGAGGAGACCTCATTGCTCTCTACAACTACCTGAGAGGAGGTTGTGGAGAGGAGGGAGCTGGGCTCTTCTCCCAAGGGACAGGACAAGAGGGAATGGCCTCAAGCTCCACCAGGGGAGATTTAGGCTGGAGATTAGGAGGAGGTTTTTCACACAGAGGGTCATTGGGCATTGGAATAGGTTGCCCAGGGAGGGGGTTGATTCACCTTCCCTGGAGATGTTTAAGACACGAATGGATTAGGTCCTGAGGGACTTGGTTTAGTGTTTGATAGGAGTGGTTGGACTAGAAGATCCGATGGGTCTCTTCCAACCTGGTCATTCTATGATTCTATGATTCTATGTTCTCTTCAAGCTCCGCACTTACAATTTTCTCTGTGCTTGTGACGCTCTGTAACCTGAAAAGCCTTTGAGTTTCCCTTGGTTTTCATCGCGCGGCTGTTTCCTCGCACTAACAAACCCCTTCCCTGTGTTTCGGTGTCTCCTGCAGGTTGGCACCGGTGCCACTGTGGCCACGCTGGCCGATGCCTCGGAGCTGCCCACCACAGTGACCGTCGCACAGGTCAACTATTCAGCCGTGACCGACGGAGAGGTGAGGGTCAGGGCCACGTTTGCGATGCTCATACCAAAACGATCCCATCTGAGCTTGAACAAAGCGAAAAATTCTTTAGAACTTAGTGCTCACAGAAAACAGCAGCCTTGGCTTCACCACCCTGCGGAGTTAGACCTTAACGGATGCCTGAGTGCGATTCTGGACCATTTAGTCGCCTTGAACTGCTGTCACTTTGCCTCACGACACCACAGATGCGGCTGTGGGGGAAGCCTCACTTCTGGATTTCAGACATTTGTTGATGTCTTATACAGATTCTTTACTTTATGTGATTGGCTGTAGCACATTGGGACTTGATCATGGATCCTGGGATGGTTTGGGGTGGAAGGGACCTCCAAGCCCATCCAGTTCCAACTCAGGGACACCTCCCACTGGCTCAGGGGCTCCAAGCTCCATCCAACCTGCCCTTGAACCCCTCCAGGGATGGAGCAGCCACCCCTGCTCTGGGCAACCTGTTCCAGGGCTTCCACACCCTCATCCTGAAGAATTTTTTCCCAATATTTCATCTAAATCTTCCAATTTAAAGCCGTTCCTGCTCATCCTGGCACTCCAGGCCTTGGGAAAAACCCCTTCCCCAGCTTTCCTGGAGCCTCTTTCCATGCTGGAAGCTGCTCTAAGGTCTCCCCACAGCCTTCTCTTCTCCAGGCTGGACACCCCCAACTCTCTCAGCCTGTCCTCAGAGCAGAGGTTCTCCTGTCCTCACATCATCTCTGTGGCCTCCTCTGGACTCATCCCAACAGCTCCATCTCCTTCTGTTGGGGCTTCCAGAGCTGGACACAGGCTCCACGTGGAGTCTTCACCTTCTTTTAACCCAAGTAACAAACTCCTTTTCTCTCTATTTAGGAAACATTCCTTAGAGACTACAAAGATTTTTATTTTTTTACTCTCTTTTCTATCCCAAACTCACCTTTAAGTGAGGCTGTGGGTGCTTCGTGCCCCTTTAAGTGCCGTCCGGACACTCTGTGCAGCGACAGATGGCAGCACAGGTCAGCTCTGCGCTCTGTCCATCCCTGACCCACTGGGGCCTCACCTCCAGGTTCTTGGCAGCTGCTTCCAGGGTTTTCAAGGAGCAGCTGTGGCTTGTGAAGTTGGAAAGACATTTCATTTGATCTGGTGGGTCTCTTCCAACCTGGTGATTCTATGATTCTATGGTTCTCAAAGGCAACGAGAAAAAAATGGACACAGGCATCCAATTCCTAACATGAACGTAACATCTGAGTGGGATCTTGGATAAAATAAGGATCCAGAAGTGACCCTGCTCTGGGGTGGGGGCTAGTCTGTGTGCTGACAGCCCCTCCAGGGATGCTTCAGCCCTGGATCTCGCTGCGTGAAGATCTGAGTGAGCTCTGAGTATATCGATGTGATTGGAGAATCATCGAATGATAGAATCATAGACCAACCAGGTTAGAAGAGACCCACCAGATCATGGAGTCCAACCATCCCCATCAATCACTAACCCATATCCCTCAGCACTTCGTCCACCCGTCCCTTAAACCCCAACAGGGAAGGGGAATCAACCCCCTCCCTGGGCAGCCTCTGACAGTGCTCAGTGACCCTTTCTGGGAAAAATTTCATCCTGATGTTCATCCTGAGCTTCCCCTGGTGGAGCTTGAGGCCATTCCCTCTCATCCTGTCCCTTGGGAGAAGAGCCCAGAGCTCCCTCCTCTCCACAACCTCCTCTCAGGGAGTCGCAGAGAGCAATGAGGTCTCCCCTCAGCCTCCTCTTCTCCAGGAGAAACACCCCCAGGGCCCTCAGCCTTCTTCTCCACACCCTTCCCCATCTTCCTTGCTCTTCTCTGCACTCGCTCCACAGCCTCAACATCCTTCTTGTGGGGAGAGGCCAACAACTGACCCCAGGATTAGAGGAGCAGCCTCCCCAGGGCCCAGTCCAGAGGGAGAAGAACCTCCCTGGCCCTGCTGGCCACACCAGCTCTGCTCCAAGCCAAGCTGCCCTTGGCCTTCTTGGCCACCTGGACTCCTCCTGCTGCCTCCTCTTCACCCAACCCCCCCAGCTCCTTCTCCTGCAGCCACTTTCCAGGCAGACTTCTCCTAGGCTGGAGCTGCTCAGGGTCCCTGCTCTGGAGCAGGGACAGGGGACAGGACGAGAGGGAGTGGCCTCAAGCTCCACCAGGAGAAGTTGAGGATTGAAATTCTTCATGGAAAAGGTTATCAAACACTGGTAGAATCTACTCAAGGAGGGGGTTGATTCCCCTTCCCTGGAGGCTTTAAGGGACGGGTGGATGAGGTGCTGAGGGACATGGGTCAGTGATTGATGGGAATGGTTGGACTCCATGATCCGGTGGGTCTCTTCCAACCTGGTTGTTCTATGATTCTATGATTCTATGATCCTATGTCCTTTCATTCTGTTTTTCTCCGCAGGTGGAGCAGAACTGGGCCACGCTACAGGGGGGTGAGATGACCATCCAGACGACGCAGGCCTCGGAGGCCACGCAGGCAGTGGCGTCGTTAGCAGAAGCAGCGGTGGCCGCGTCTCAGGAGATGCAGCAAGGAGCGACTGTTACCATGGCTCTCAACAGGTGGGGCTGGGAGGAGGGGGCTCAAAACACACACCAGTGATGTTTCCCTCTGTGCTATCACTCTGATGGTGCAAAACCCGCCGTGTCCAGGCTTTTCCTTAGCAAATTCCTGCTTCAGCCTGTGTCCAGGTGTCTGCAGGACGCTTCCTGATCTCTGCTGTAAGAGCACAGACGCGGAAGCTTCCTGAAAGAGGAAGATATGGGTGGTAACTGTACCCTAATCATAGAATCATAGAACTATAGATTCATAGAATCACCAGGTTGGAAGAGACCCATCGGATCATTGAGTCCAGTCATTCCTATCAAACACTAACCCATGTCCCTCAGCACCTCATCCACCTGTGCCTTAAACACCTCCAGGGAAGGGGAATCAACCACCTCCCTGGGCAGCCTATTCCAATGCCCAATGACCCTCTGTGTGAAAAACTTCCTCCTAATCTCCAGCCTAAATCTCCCCTGGTGGAGCTTGAGGCCATTCCCTCTCGTCCTGTCCCTTGGGAGAAGAGCCCAGCTCCCTCCTCTCCACAACCTCCTTTCAGGTAGTTGTAGAGAGCAATGAGGTCTCCTCTCAGCCTCCTCTTCTCCAGGATAAACCCCCCCAGCTCTCTCAGCCGCTCCTCATAGGGCCTGTTCTCCAGCCCCTTCACCAGCCTCGTTGCTCTTCTCTGGACTCGCTCCAGAGCCTCAACATCCTTCTTGTGCTGAGGGGCCCACAACTCAACACAGGATTCAAGGAGCAGCCTCACCAGTGCTGAGTCCAGAGGGAGAATCACCTCCCTGGCCCTGCTGGTCACACCATTTCTGATCCAAGCCAGGATGCCCTTGGCCTTCTTGGCCACCTGGGCACACTGCTGGCTCATGGTCAGTCGCTGTCGACCAACCCCCCCAGGTCCCTCTCCTCCAGGCACTTTCCAGCCAGACTTCTCCCAGTCTGGAGCTCTGCTCAGGGTTGTTGTGCCCCAAGTGCAGGACCCGGCATTTGGCCGTGTTAAACCTCATCCCATTGGCCTCAGCCCATGGATCCAGCCTGTTTAGGTCCCTTTGTAGAGCCTCCCGACCCTCCAGCAGATCCACACTTCCACACAGCTCAGTGTCATCTGCAGACCTGCTAAGGGTACCCTCAATGCCCTCATCCAGGTCATTGATGAGGATCCTGTTTGAGCAGCAAAGGGCCAGTGACAGAGCTGAGCTTGCTGAGCGATCAAGGGTCATGGTGTGCTTGTAGCACCTTTAAAATCTGCAGGTCTGGGCCTCCCTCGATGTGATCAGTGGTTTCTCACTAAATGCAAGGCTGGATTTCCCTCTTGTCACAGAATCTTGGTTTGAAAAGACCCTTAAGATCATCGAGTCCGAGCGTTGATCCAGGCCTGCTAAATCCACCACCAGACCATGTCCCCAAGTACAACATCTATTTGCCTTATTAACCACCTCCCTGGGTAGCCTCTGCCAGTGCCCGAGAACTCTTTCAGGAAAGGAATTCCTCCCCATGTCCCACCTAAACTTCCCCTGTTGGTTGGATTTTTGGTTGTGCTCACGTTACCAAGATGTGCAGCACAGTTCTCTGCAGGTTTGTGCAGCAGGAGGCAGCGTCTTTGCGCAGCTCATCCAATCCTGGAATGGTTTGGGGTGGGAAGGGACCTCCAAGGCCATCCAGTTCCAACCTAGCGACACCTCCTGATGGATCAGGGGCTCCAAGCTCCATCCAACCTGCCCTTGAACCCCTCCAGGGATGGGGCAGCCACCCCTGCTCTGGGCAACCTGTTCCAAAGCCTCCAAACCCTCATTGTGAAGAATTTCTTCCTAATATCCAGTCTAAATCTTCTCCCTTCCAGTTGAAAGCCATTCCCCCTCGTCCTGTCACTCTGTGCCCCTCCCCAGCTTTCCTGGAGCCTCTTTCCGTGTTGGAAGCTGCTCTAAGGTCTCCCCACAGCCTTCTCCTCTCCAGGCTCAACAACCCCAACTCTCAGCCTCTCCTACGGGATGTGCTCCCAAGACGGTGCTCACTCCTTCTGAAATATCCGCTCGTGGCTGCACAGGAAGGACCTTTGGTCTGACCACATTTATGTGAAGAAAGGGAAGAATACAGTGCTCAGCTTCTGATCACTTGTTAAAAAGAATTATTAAACCACCTGTCTGGGAAGAAACTCTCCATCTTTGCTGTGGACAGAGTGGCTGAGGTCCTGGTCATGGTCACCTCTGGGCCTGGTCCAGTGCAAAGTGAACTGTCTGGGTCGGTGACCTGGGCTGGAGCTCAAATCCACAGAGACCGAGAATGTGGCAGTGCCAAAGGAAAGAGTTTTGAACCGGAAACTTACTTATATTGTCCAAAAGCTTTGAGTGAAGTCCCAGGCAGAAAGTTCATAGAATCATAGAATCACAGAATCACCAGGTTGGAAGAGACCCATCGGCTCATGGAGTCCAACCGTTCCCATCAATCACTAACCCATGTCCCTCAGCACCTCGGCCACATGTCCCTTAAACCCTCCAGGGAAGGGGAATCAACCCCCTCCTTGAGTACATTCTACCAGCTCCCAGTGAGCTTTTCCATGAAGAATTTCCATCCTGAGGCTGCCCTGGTGGAGCTTGAGGCTATTCCCTCTCATCCTGTCCCTTGGGAGAAGAGCCCAGAGCTCCCTCCTCTCCACAACCTCCTCTCAGGGAGTTGCAGAGAGCAATGAGGTCTCCCCTCAGCCTCCTCTTCTCCACGAGAAACACCCCCAGGGCCCTCAGCCTTCTTCTCCAGCCCCTTCCCCACCTTCCTTGCTCTTCTCTGCACTCGCTCCACAGCCTCAAGGTCTTTCTTGGAGTGAAGGAGCCAGCACTGACCCCAGGATTGGAGGTTGGGTCTCCCCAGAGGGAGAAGAACCTCCCTGGCCCTGCTGGCCACACCGGCTCTCATCCAAGCCAAGATGCCCTTGGCCTTCTTGGCCACCTGGACTCCTCCTGCTGCCTCCTCTTCACCCAACCCCCCCAGCTCCTTCTCCTGCAGCCACTTTCCAGCCAGACTTCTCCTAGGCTGGAGCTGCTCAGGGTTGTTGTGCCCCAAGGGCAGGATCTGCCCTTTGGCCTCGTTAACCCTCATCCCGTTGGTCTCAGCCCATGGATCCAGCCTCTTCCAATCCCTTTGGAGCCTCCCGACCCTCCAGCAGATCCAGCTCCCACCCAGCTCAGTTGTGGAGGTGAGAGGTCAGTGATGTTCCAGAAGATCCACAATCTGGAATTAGACAGCGGAAGCAGATTTTCCCTCTGTTTTCTGTCATCTTCCTGCTCTGGATGACTTCATCTGGGCCCAGTGAGACCCCTTTCTTTCTGGATTTCTTCCCTTGACGTGTTGGATGCCACCAGTGGGGAGTTGTTTGGTTTTTCAGTCCCATCCCTAATCCTTCTCTCTGTCCCCGCAGTGAAGCCGCTGCCCACGCGGTCGCCACACTTGCCGAAGCCACTCTGCAAGGTGGAGGACAAATCGTCCTGTCTGGTGAAACTGCCGCGGCCGTCGGAGCACTCACCGGAGTCCAAGATGCCAATGGTAAGGCCGTTTGGCTGCCTCTTCCTTTCCTTTGCTCTCACCCGGGGGGTTTTACCTCTCTTTGACGTTTTCACTGGTAAAATATCAAGTTTTCACTGACTGCTGGAGGTCACCAGCCACAGGGTGACTTCCAATCTCAGAACAAAGTGGTGGCAGAGACCTGTTTGTTTCCGAGAGCTGGTGGCTCCGCTGCCTGCTCACTCTTTAGCCTCAGGTTTTGTGGGGAAAATGACTCCCCGGGCTCTCTCTGCACAGTCCTCGTGCCGGCAGGACCAGGCCGGGGCAGCCGGCATGACTTGTCGGTGCCGGAATGAGCTCCAAAACGCGTCCCGGGACGTGGCAGGGGGTCCAACCGATGCGCCGTTACCCACTCTTTGCCTTCTCAAGGCTGTTTGGTGACAGCTCCGGGGTGACTCCTGCTTTGGTACCACCTCCTGGTCCTCCCTTGGCCACCAGCCTTGGGTTCTTGGCCTCCTGCTTTGTTTTCTGTCTCCGCCGTCGCTGATCTCTCGGCTCTGGGGATTCTCTCGCCTTCCTCACCCCTCTGGGGGTCTCTCGCGCCAAGGCCGGTGACCTCAGCAGCTCCTCAAACCCAGCAGCGAGTTCAGAGAAGCTAATTCAAGAGGCAGCACTGGGATGCGGGAACGTGTGGAGTGGGTGCTCACCCGCTGCCTCCCAGTTTGCCCAGTTGCCTTCACCGTGCTCTCCCCATTCAGAGATCAAACTCTCTGGTTCCATTTATGAACTGGAATGGAAGGAGGTGTCAAAATAACCTCAAAGTGGGCGCAGGGTGTGAAACTAAGGAGGTGACGCCTCGCGTTTGGGGCTGTTTGGCCTCTTCTTGTCACTGGGGAACAACAGGAACGTGCGGGAGGGTTTCTCTCTGCGCCTGAAAGAGAAACGTGGCCAAGTGAGGCCTCGAGTTGGCCTCCCAACAAAATCCTTCTCTCTTAGGGAAAACCTTCTCCTTTTAAACCTCTCACTTTAAAGTTTCAGCATTTACTTTGCAGTGAAAAATGGGCAGTGGAGGGAGGAGTGAATTCCCCTGGAGGTGTTTGAGCGGCTGCCTCTTGCTGTGGAGTGAGGCAGCCTGAAGAGGGAGCAGAATTGAAATGGAAGCCTTGTCCTGGGAGCTGGGAAAGCACCTGCTGCTGAGAGGGAAGAGCAGGGGGTGTTGCCTTGGGCTTGGGCAGCAGCCTGAGCTGAGGGAGATGCCTTTATCGAGGGAAGGATCCGACCCTGGATGCTCCAAACCATCAGATGGGTGGAAGCGCCTTGGTGTCCTTTTAGCTGCTCCGCTGGCTCCTTCGGGGCTGCGTCCAAAGTGCTTTCCCAGGCCGGATCCCTCTGGATGCTCCCCGAGCGCCTCTTCTCCTCCCACCCTCCCCGAGCTGCTCTACCCGACTCGCTCAGCATCGATATCGTGTCCGTCCAGGCTGGGCTTTCCTGCCTTTTGCTGGAAATCAGATGAGATTTGGAGTGCATTAAGGGGAGAGGCCGCGGCAGTCTCCTCTGCGCAAACCCTCTCCTGCCGCCCCTCGGTTTTCCATCCTTCCATTTGCTCTCGTCTCCGATGGCATTAGGGGGAGGCTTTGTCGGCCTGGGAAGCGCCGTGCTCCTCGTTTCCTTACGTAACCAGCTCATTTATCTCCCCTCGGGACAGGGACGATGCCGGTGTCCATTCCCGCTCTCTCTGTCTGGGGAGGGAGAGCAGATGGATCCGCAGAGCTGCCTCTCCTCGGGGGGATTTGGTTGCCTGCTCCAGGCCCCAGAGCCCCTGGAATGAGCGCGAGGGTCCTCATGGAGCCCTCAGGATGAGCCCAAGGGTCCTCCTGGAGCCCTCGGGATGAGCACGAGGGTCCTCATGGAGCCCTCAGGATGAGCCCAAGGGTCCTCCTGGAGCCCCTGGGATGAGTGTGAGGGTCCTCCTGGAGCCCCTGGGATGAGCGCGAGGGTCCTCCTGGAGCCCTTGGGATGTGTGCAAGGGTCCTCCTGGAGCCCTCGGGATGAGCACGAGGGTCCTCCTGGAGCCCTTGGGATGTGTGCGAGGATCCTCCTGGAGCCCCTGGGATGAGCGTTAGGGTCCTCCTGGAGCCCCCGGGATGAGCACGAGTGTCCTCCTGGAGCCCCTGGGATGAGCATTAGGGTCCTCCTGGAGCCCTCGGGATGAGCCCAAGGGTCCTCCTGGAGCCCCTGGGATGAGCGTGAGGGTCCTCCTGGAGCCCTCAGGATGAGCCCAAGGGTCCTCCTGGAGCCCCTGGGATGAGCGTGAGGGTCCTCCTGGAGCCCTCAGGATGAGCTCAAGGGTCCTCCTGGAGCCCCTGGAATGAGCACGAGTGTCCTCCTGGAGCCCCTGGGATGAGCACGAGTGTCCTCCTGGAGCCCCTGGGATGAGCCCAAGGGTCCTCCTGGAGCCCTCGGGATGAGCCCAAGGGTCCTCCTGGAGCCCCTGGGATGAGCACGAGGGTCCTCCTGGAGCCCTCAGGATGAGCCCAAGGGTCCTCCTGGAGCCCTCGGGATGAGCCCAAGGGTCCTCCTGGAGCCCCTGGGATGAGCACGAGGGTCCTCCTGGAGCCCTCAGGATGAGCCCAAGGGTCCTCCTGGAGCCCTCGGGATGAGCCCAAGGGTCCTCCTGGAGCCCCTGGGCAAAACAGAGAGTGATTTGGTGCTTTTAGATGCAGGAGGGAGAGGGGGAAACCTACTGCAGAGCCCTAATGGTGTTAACCAGCAGATTCCCTCTGCTCAGTGTTGCTGGCAAAGCCTTAACTTGCTGCTATTCCCACTCAAGGCTCCTCTCCAGGAACACTCTGGCCCCTCTGCAGGTCCTTGCTGAGGGATCCCAACCCCTTTCCCACACCCCTTTTCCCTGGAAGGGCTGTCGGGCTATCCCAGTCCTGTTACCAGCGAAAAGGAGGCAGCAGCTCAGCTGAACGGCTTGTGGTCCCGTAAGGATTTTCCTTCCCAGTTTTAGGCGTTAGATGCCCTTCTTCTCACTTTTTGTTTCATTTTTTTGAACTTTCCCATCTTTTCTCTGACATCTGACTAATAATTAGTGACCCCGGAGAACGAGGAAGGCTAAAGAGAGGCACATTTCGTATGATTCTGGCTGCCTCGGCAGCTCAGTCTGCGCTCGGTCTCGGGGGGAGCCGGGAGCGCAGCTGAACTGCCAAAGGGCTGCGGATAATCTCGTGATCGGTTACGTTCCCGGCCGAGGGAAATGAGATCCCCTGCGCCCGGACGGCGTCAAACTCGCTAAGTGCATTACGGCTTCCTCGCTGCTCCACAGCATCTGCTCCGTCTCGGGATGCTGAGAGTGATGACCCCACAGCTCGAGCCTCAGATGGTTTGTGCTGAAGGGGTTGGCACGAGAGCAGAGCAGAGAAGGGATCAGAGCAGCACCAGCTCCTAGAGACAGGGAATCAGGGAATCGTAGAATCGCTTGGTTGGAAAAGACCTTGGAGATTGAGTCCAACCATCCCTTCCCATGACTGAACTATCCCTGAGCACCTCATCTGCCTGGATTTTAAACCCCTTCAGGAATGGGGACTCCACCACCACCCCGAGCAGCCTCGGCCAGGGCTGAGAACCTTTTTGGTGAAGAGATTCTTCCTGATGTCCAACCTCAACCTGTCCTGGAACAACTTGAGGCTGTTTCCTGTCATCCATCCCTTGTCCCTTGGGGAAGAGCCCAACTCCTTCCTCTCCACGACCTCCTCTCAGGTCTCCCCTCAGCCTCCTCTTCTCCAGGAGAAACACCCCCAGGGCCCTCAGCCTCCTCACAGAACCCTTGTTCTCCAGCCCCTTCCCCAGCTCCATTCCCTTCTCCAGACGTTCTCCAGCCCCTCAAGGTCCTTCTTGGAGCGAAGGGCCCAGAGCTGAGCCCAGGAGTCGAGGGGCAGCCTCCCCAGCACCGAGTCCAGGGGCACAATCCCTGTTCCTGCTCCTCTGGCCACACTGCTTCTGGGACAGGCCAGGATGTCACTGGCCTTCTTGGCCACCTGGGCCACTGCTGGGTTGTGTTCAGCTGCTATTGACCAACACCCTCAGGTTCTTCTCCTCCAGGCGGCTTTCCAGCTGCTCTTCCCCAAACCTGGAGCTGCTCAGGGTTGTTGTGACCAAGGTGCAGGGCCTGGAACTTGGCCTTGTTGAACCTCATCCTGTTGATCTCAGCCCATGGATCCAGCCCAGCAAGATCCCTCTGTCCATCCTCCTGCCCTCCAGCCATGGATCCAGATCCCTCTGCAGATCCTCCTGCCCTCCAGCCATGGATCCAGCTCCCTCTGTCCATCCTCCTGCCCTCCAGCCATGGATCCAGCTCCCTCTGTCCATCCTCCTGCCCTCAGGCCATGGATCCAGCTCCCTCTGTCCATCCTCCTGCCCTCCGGCCATGGATCCAGCTCCCTCTGTCCATCCTCCTGCCCTCCAGCCATGGATCCAGGTCCCTCTGTCCATCCTCCTGCCCTCCAGCCATGGATCCAGCTCCCTCTGTCCATCCTCCTGCCCTCCAGCCATGGATCCAGGTCCCTCTGTCCATCCTCCTGCCCTCCGGCCATGGATCCAGGTCCCTCTGTCCATCCTCCTGCCCTCCAGCCATGGATCCAGGTCCCTCTGTCCATCCTCCTGCCCTCCAGCCATGGATCCAGCTCCCTCTGTCCATCCTCCTGCCCTCCAGCCATGGATCCAGGTCCCTCTGTCCATCCTCCTGCCCTCCAGCCATGGATCCAGCTCCCTCTGTCCATCCTCCTGCCCTCCAGCCATGGATCCAGCTCCCTCTGCAGAGCCTCCTGCCCTCCAGCAGATCAATTCTACCACCCAGCTTTGTGTCATCCACGAACTTCCTAAGGGAACACTCAATCCCCTCATCCAGATCATGGATAAAGACATTGGAGAGGCCTGGACCCAGCCCCCAGCCTTGGTGGCACCACTTGTTCCTGGTCTCCAGCTGGATTCGACTCCATTCCCACTGCTCTTTAGACTCAGCCTCCAGCCAGTTTTTAACCCCTCAGGGTCTGTCTGTCCAGGTCAGCGGGAGCCGCTTTCTCGGCCAAAGAAGCATGAGGAGCTGTGCCAAAGGTTTTCCTGGGTGGAGGTACATCACATCCACACCTTTTCCTCGTCCTCTGAGCCCCTCACTGTGTCACAGACGGCGATGGACGGTGATCAGGCTTGTTTGGCGGGACCTGCTGCTCACAAACCGACGTTGACTGGGCCTGATCACCTGCTTGCATGGCCTGGACGCTCCGGTAGGATGGAGCTCGGAGCTCTGGTGCTGCTGCGGGTTGTGCCGCTGCTGGAGCCATCCCAGCTCACCAGGCCTGCAGGAGAGACACTTGATCCACGTCGGGACAGAGAGAGAGCGGTGCCAGCCCTCAGCCCGGGCCTCGCGCTGGAGCAGCCTCACGCTGCAGCCTTTTGTTTGACATTGAGCTGATGTGGGGGCTTGGAAGCCGCTGCTGCTACGAGCTTCGCGCTTCTGCCTTTAAATATTGATGAAGCTTTCGCCCGAGCAAGGCTGGAGCAGGCTCCCTGCGCAAGGAAGGTCGTTTAGTGCCCTCGGTGTCATAGAACTGGGGAAGTCACAGGTTTGCATCATTCTGAAGAGGTGGTTTGGAGGTGAGAGGAGTGATGCTCTTGGAGCTCCGTCTGGGGTTCAACAACAGAGCATGGAAGGAGGCTCAGTGGAAGGAGCTGGTGCTGGGAAGAGAATCAACTCCAGAAGATGTGAAATCAAAGCCGTGATCAGGGAATTGATGTCACAGACCTGAGGTACAGCCAGAGACCCAATGGATTCCTGCTGGTCCACCTTGGCCCTTGTCTGCCGCGACTGCTGCTCTTTCCCCTGACCCCAAAGCACATTTCATAGAATCATAGAACAACCAAGTTGGAAGAGACTCACCGGATCATGGAGTCCAACTATTCCCATCAATCACTAACCCAAGTCCCTCAGCACCTCGTCCACCCGTCCCTTAAACCCTCCAGGGAAGGGGAATCAACCCCCTCCCTGGGCAGCCTCTGCCAGGGACCAGTGACCCTTTCTGGGAAAAACTCTCGTCCTGTCCCTTGGGAGAAGAGCCCAGAGCTCCCTCCTCTCCACAGCCTCCTCTCAGGGAGTTGTAGAGAGCAATGAGGTCTCCCCTCAGCCTCCTCTTCTCCACGAGAAACACCCCCAGGGCCCTCAGGCTTCTTCTCCAGACCCTTCCCCACCTTCCTTGCTCTTCTCTGCACTCGCTCCACAGCTTCAAGGTCTTTCTTGGAGTGAAGGGCCCAGCCCTGAGCCCAGGATTGGAGGTTGGGTCTCCCCAGAGGGAGAAGAACCTCCCTGGCCCTGCTGGCCACACCGGCTCTCATCCAAGCCAAGATGCCCTTGGCCTTCTTGGCCACCTGGACTCCTCCTGCTGCCTCCTCTTCACCCAACCCCCCCAGCTCCTTCTCCTGCAGCCACTTTCCAGCCAGACTTCTCCTTAGGCTGGAGCTGCTCAGGGTTCTTGTGCCCCAAGGGCAGGATCCGCCCTTTGGCCTCATGAACCCTCATCCCGTTGGTCTCAGCCCATGGATCCAGCCTGGTCAGATCCCTTTGGAGACCCTCCAACCCCTCCAGCTCCCACCCAGCTCAGTGTCATCTCCAGAGTGGCTCAGGGAGCCCTCGATGCCTTCATCTAGGTCACTGATGAAGACATTGAAGAGGACCCAGCGCTGAGCCCTGGGGACACCACTCGGAGCCTCCAGCTGGAGTCAACTCCATCTCCCACCACTCTCTGGGCCCTCCAGACAAACAGTTTCCCCCCAGGAGAGTGTGACCTGGCCAGGCCTGAGGGGACAGTTTCCAAAGCAGGATGCTGGGAGAAGCTGTGTTGATGGGTTTCTCTCCTCCCTGTGCTGCTGGGGATGCTCCTGGGAGGCAGGATTATCGTGTGTTTCTGGCAGCCCAGGGAGAGCATCAGGGCTGTGACGAGGGCCACGGGGGATTAGGGCTGTGCTCTCGCAGACAGAGGGAACGAGACATTCGGTGCATCTTGTGAGGTGGCGCAGGAGGACGAAGCCCCCAGCGGCATTTGGGGCGATGGGGAACTCGCTGCCTGAAACGATTTCTGTATTTAGGCTGCTGAGCTTCCCGCACGGAATCAGTGAGGTGTCAGGTGGGAAGCTGCCCCCACTCTGTGCAGATGGGAGTGGAGACGGGAGCAGAGAGCTCGGGGCGGGAGCTGCCGGGCGCTGGGCAGGCTCCTCACAGCAGAAAACACGTCCAGGAGGGGAGGGCAGAGCCAGCCCCCTGGATCCCCAACGTAAGAATGAGCTGGAGCTGCTGGGACAGGCCCAGAGGAGCCCACGGAGCTGGTGGGAGGGCTGGAGAACCAGGACAGGCTGAGAGAGTTGGGGTTGTTCAACCTGGTGAGCCAAAGGCTCCGAGGAGACCTTAGAGAGACCTTCCAAGACCTGAAGGGACTACGAGGAAGCTGGGGAGGGACTGTTCTCAAAGGCTTGTGGTGCCGGGACGAGGGGGAATGGCTTTAAATTGGAAGGTGGAAGATTTAGACTGGACTTTAGGAGGAAATTGCTCACAATGAGGGTGATGAGGCCCTCAGGTTGCCCAGAGAAGCCATGGCTGCCCCATTCCTGGAGGGTTCAAGGACTTTGGATGGGGCTTGGAGCCCCTGATCCAGCAGGAGGTGTCCCTGGGGTTGGAACTGGATGGTCTCTGAGGTCCCTTCCACCCCGAACCATCTCCTGGTTCCATGATTCTAACTTGCTCTCAACCAGAGCCCTGAGATCCCATCCCTGGAGGGGTTCAAGGGCAGGTTGGATGGATCTTGGAGCCCCTGATCCCGTGGGAGGTGTCCCTGGATGGGCCTGGATGGTCTCTGAGGTCCCTTCCACCCCAAACCATCTCCTGGTTCCATGATTCTAACTTGCTCTCGACCAGAGCCCTGAGATCCCATCCCTGGAGGGGTTCAGGGCCAGGCTGGATGGATCTTGGAGCCCCTGGTCCCGTGGGAGGTGTCCCTGGATGGGCCTGGATGGGCTTGGGTGTCCCTTCCACCCCAACCCATTCCATGATTCTCTGCTCTGGAAGGTCTCTCGGAAGCAGCGGGAGGCTCTCCAGACAGACCCAGCGCAGGGAACTGCCTGTTGCTGCCTTCGGAGTCCTTGGGAACGGGCGGCGCAGTCCCCAGGCTGCTGGAAACCAGGAGATGGGGAGAAGGGGGGGCAGGCCCTGCGAGGTTGCTCTGCTGCAAACGTGTTTTTTTCCTGTTGGATCTCCTTTTTTAGGGAAGAAGGAGCCAAATGAGTCGCTAGCAGCTTCGCAAAGTGCAGCCCAGCTTGCTGGTGCCCAAGCGGACAGGAAGGAAAGAGTCGAGCTATTGGCAGGGCCTTCCCATTGCGAGCAGATTTTTTTAATGAAGTATTCCCCCGAAACAGGTATGATTTAACCCCAATCGGAAGGAGAAGGGAGGAAAAGGCTGGGGTCACAAAAGGCAGGTCTTGCCAAACCAACCTGATCGCCTTCTATGACAAAGTGACTCGGCTGCTGGACGAGGGAAAGACCATGGATGTGGTCTTTCTGGGCTTCAGTAAAGCCTTTGACACAGTTTCTCCCAACATTCTGCTACGGAAACTGTCACCTCTGGCCTGGACAGACCACACTCTCCTGAGTGGAAAACTGTTTGGCTGAAGGGCCCAGAGAGTGGTGGGAGATGGAGTTAAGTGCAGCTGGAGGCCAGTGACAAGTGGGGTTCCCAGGGCTCAGTGCTGGGTCCATCCCTGTTCAGTGTCTTCATCAATGACCTGGATGAAGGCATTGAGGGTACCCTTAGCAAGTTTGCAGATGACACTGAGCTGTGTGCAAGTGTGGATCTGCTGGAGGGTCGGGAGGCTCTGCAAAGGGACCTGGACAGGCTGGATCCATGGGCTGAGTCCAATGGGATGAGGGTTAACACGGCCAAATGCCGGGTCCTGCACTTGGGGCACAACAACCCTGAGCAGAGCTCCAGACTGGGAGAAGCCTGGCTGGAAAACTGCCAGGAGGAGAGGGACCTGGGGGGGTTGGTCGACAGCGACTGACCATGAGCCAGCAGAGTGCCCAGGGGGCCAAGAAGGCCAATGGCATCCTGGCTTGGATCAGAAATGGTGTGACCAGCAGGGCCAGGGAGGTGATTCTCCCTCTGGACTCAGCCCTGGTGAGGCTGCTCCTTGAATATTGTGTCCAGTTGTGGGCCCCTCAGCACAAGATGGATGTTGAGGCTCCAGAGCGAGTCCAGAGAAGAGCAACGAGGCTGGTGAAGGGTCTGGAGAACAGACCCTATGAGGAGCGGCTGAGAGAGCTGGGGGTGTTTATCCTGGAGAAGAGGAGGCTGAGGGGAGACCTCATTACTCTCTACAAGTACCTGAGAGGAGGTTGTGGAGAGGAGGGAGCTGGGCTCTTCTCCCAAGGGACAGGGGACAGGACGAGAGGGAATGGCCTCAAGCTCCACCAGGGGAGATTTAGGCTGGAGATTAGGAGGAAGTTTTTCATGGAAAGGGTCATTGGGCATTGGAATAGGCTGCCCAGGGAGGGGGTTGATTCCCCTTCCCTGGAGGTGTTTAAGGGACGGGTGGATGAGGTCTTGAGGGACTTGGTTTAGTGTTTGATAGGAATGGTTGGACTCCATGATCCGATGGGTCTCTTCCAACCTGGTTGTTCTATGATTCTATGAAAGTCGCTTTTGCAGGCGTGTTTGATGCAGAGGGAGCGACTGGCAGCAACCGGCAAGGGGCGAATGAGTGAGGGTTGATGGATGTGTGCGCTGAGCCTCTCTGGGAATGAGGAGAGGGGTTTGCTAGAGGAGGAGTCGTGGATGGAAATGAATTATCGTTAGCGACGAGGCCGTGATGCCCTCTCAATAGAACACACTGGCATAAGCCCCGGTTAAAACAAGCTTTTTCCATGCCAGGTACACAATTCCAGTTAAAACAAGCTTTTTCCATGCCAGGTACACAATTCCAGTTAAAACAAGCTTATTCCTTGCCAGGTACACAATTCCCTGTGCTCTGTAGAGAAGGGACCTGGCCTCAGCTCAGCCATCTCCACCCCTGCTCCCTCTCTATCCTGGGAATACGCTTCGCTGGGATCACTGGGATTGCTGGGATCACTGGGATCACGGGGCGGCAGCCACAGCTCAGCGAGGAGCTGCTCCCACGTCTCTCCCAGCACTAACGTGTTTCCAAGAGCCTGGGCCGCAGCTCCAGCTGCTCCCAACCCCACGGGTGTGAGTGGTTTCTTCTCGCTCTGCTCGGAGCTGCATCCCCTGACGCTTCAAACCCGCAGGGGTGGATCTCACACCCTGGCTGGGAATCGGCTGCAGGTGCCCGAGCCGCCCTGCGGCTCCGCTTGGACATCTTGGGACGGATGACGAGGTGGCTGACGATGAGGATTTGTCTGCTCACCAACCGGGGACTAAAAATAGCGGCTGAGTCCCTCTCACGCCGAGCTGGTGGCCGGATTTTCCCTCGGGTCCAACCAACCAGGCGCTCGTGACGCCCGTGCGGGGTTGAGTCGCGCAGAGACGGCTTCACGCAGCTCAGCCTGGTTTTCCGGGGTGGTTCGAGCAGCGCAGGAGGCTGCGGGAACCACAGCTCTTGAGAGTTTCTGGCTTTAGGGCTTCCCTTGCCGTGTTGAAAGCCTTTCACAGAGACACCGTGAAGGCTGCCCAGGGAGGGGGTTGATTCCCCTTCCCTGGAGGTGTTTAAAGCACAGGCGGATGAGGTCTTGAGAGACTTGGTTTAGTGTTTGATAGGAATGGTTGGACTCCATGATCCGATGGGTCTCTTCCAACCTGGTTGTTCTGTGATTCTGTGACACAGGAGGGTTGTTTCTGGCTTTTGGGGCCAGGAAGCTCACGGGCTCTGTCATCTGGCCTCCCTGGGGGAAGAAGCTTTGATATGATGAGCCACCAGCCTCCTCTTTGCAAAGGTTGAGGTGTTGAGGCCCATGGGGAGAGCCTCCCAGGTGGGTTTGTGCCCCAGCTCTGTGTCCAAGCCTCATGTGAAGTCCACAGGCTGCTCTTTTCGCTCCAAATGTGCCTTTCGAAGCTGGGGAAGGGTCTGGAGAAGAAGGCTGAGGGCCCTGGGGGTGTTTCTCCTGGAGAAGAGGAGGCTGAGGGGAGACCTCATTGCTCTCTGCAACTGCCTGAGAGGAGGTTGTGGAGAGGAGGGAGCTCTGGACTCTTCTCCCAAGGGACAGGACGAGAGGGAATGGCCTCAAGCTCCACCAGGGGAGGCTCAGGATGGAAATTCTTCATGGAAAGAGTCACTGGGAGCTGGTAGAATCTACTCAGGATGGGGGTTGATTCCCCTTCCCTGGAGGGTTTAAGGGACGTGTGGCCGAGGTGCTGAGATTAGGGTTAGTGATGGATGAGAATGGTTGGACTCCATGATCCTGTGGGTCTCGTCCAACCTGGTGATTCTGTGATTCTATGATTTGAGATTAGAAAGGAGAAGGCAGCATCGTGGGGCGACACCAGGAGCTGTGCGGTTCCTCCCTTGCTCTCTTGCCATTCCCTAAAGCTGCTCACGGTCCCTCCCCAGCGCGTTCATGATGACGTTAGGACACCTCGAGAGGGAATCCACCTTCCTTACAGGTGGGAATCGCTGCCAAGTGCTTTGCTCTTTGATCACTTCCAGCCTTTCTTTGAGTCCTGGTGGCTTCATAGAACTCTGGGATGGTTTGGGGTGGAAGGAGCCTCCAATCCCATCCAGTTCCAACTCAGGGACACCTCCCACTGGATCAGGGGCTCCAAGCCCCATCCAGCCTGCCCTTGAACCCTCCAGGGACGGAGCAGCCACCCCTGCTCTGGGCAACCTGGGCCTCATCCGGAAGAATTTCTTCCTAATGTCTCATATCATCATCTTCTCTAATGTCTCATTATGGTTGGACTTGATGATCCGATGGGTCTCTTCCAACCTGGTTGTTCTATGATTCTATGATTCTATCTAAATCTTCCACCTTCCAATTTAAAGCTGTTCCCCCTCGTCCTGTCCCTCTAGGCTCTTGGAAAAAGTCCCTCCCCAGCTTTCCTGGAGCCCCTTTCCATGCTGGAAGCTGCTCTAGGGTCTCCCCACAGCCTTCTCTCCTCCAGACTCAACCTCAGCTCTCCAGCCTGTCCCCAGAGGAGCCTCCAGCTCTCTGTCCTCTCCGTGTCCCTCAGCCGCGCGTCCCAACACCTTCCCAGCCACTGCCTGTCCTGAGGGACACGGTTTAGTGTTTGATAGGGATGGTTGGACTCGATGATCCGATGGGTCTCTTCCAACCTGGTTGGTCTATGATTCTCCCTGAGCTGAGCCCTGTCTGGCCTCCTCTCCTGGCTTCCCGCTGACCTTAAGGCATCTCCAGCACCTCCCGTGCCCTCCCGGCTCCCCTCCCCTGACCAGCTCCGACATCCATCCCTGTTTTCAGGCCGTGGAGCCTTCCAGGCTCTCCAGCTGTCGCTGCTGCTGCGGTTTAAGCAGAGGCCATTTACCTTCCACGTGTCCTGAATTAGGGGGAATGGACAGGAGGGCTGGGCCTGTTTAAAAATTAAAGCTGATTACAAGGCATTAACGATACATTTAAAGAAAGAGGCAGCGCAGCCGCCCTCCTCTCCCAGCATAGCTGCAATATGGTCCCTTTTGTTCCAGGCGGCAGGAGGAGGAGGCAGGAGCAGTGTGGGCTCCGGGCTGGGCAGCGTTTCTTTTGTATCTTAAAAAAATGATAGAATCCTGGCAGGGTTTGGGTCGGAAGGGGCCTCAAAGCTATCCAATTCCACCCTCTCCACGGGCAGGAACACCTCCTGCTGGATCAGGGTGTTGAGCACCTTCTCTACTCGTATTTTAAGCCCCTCCAGGGATGGGAGCTCCACCAGGGCCCTGGGCAGCCTCAGCCAGGGCTCGAGAGACCTTTCTCTGAAGGAATTTTTCCTGATGTCCAATCTGAACCTGCCCTGGTGTGACTTGAGGCCTTTTCCTGTCATCCCATCCCCTGTCACTTGAGAGAAGAGACCAGCACCCACTCTGCTCCAACCTCCTTCTCCCCTCAGCCTCCTCTTCTCCAGGAGAAACACCCCCAGGGCCCTCAGCCACCTCTCACAACCCTTCTTCTCCAGCCCCTTCCCCAGCCCCGATCCCTCCTCTGGACATGAAGTTCTGAATGATCTTTAAGGTCCCTTCCAGCCCAAACCCTTCCATGATTCCTGCTGTGTCCTCACTGGTGTTCTACCCTGGTCAAGGTCTTCATCAGTGACCTGGATGAAGGCATCGAGGGCTCCCGGAGCCAGTTTGGAGACGACACCGAGCTGGGTGGGAGCTGGAGCTGCCAGAGGGTCGGGAGGCTCCAAAGGGATGGGAAGAGGCTGGATCCATGGGCTGAGACCAACGGGATGAGGGTTAACGAGGTCTAAAGGGCGGATCCTGCCCTTGGGGCACAAGAACCCTGAGCAGCTCCAGCCTAGGAGAAGTCTGGCTGGAAAGTGGCTGGAGGAGAAGGAGCTGGGGGTGTTGGGTGAAGAGGAGGCAGCAGGAGGAGTCCAGGTGGCCAAGAAGGCCAAGGGCATCTTGGCTTGGATGAGAGCTGGTGTGGCCAGCAGGGCCAGGGAGGTTCTTCTCCCTCTGGACTGGGCCCTGGGGAGGCTGCTCCTCCAATCCTGGGGTCAGTGCTGGCTCCTTCACTCCCCACAAGGATGTTGAGGCTGTGGAGAGAGTCCAGAGAAGAGCAAGGAAGGTGGGGAAGGGGCTGGAGAAGAAGGCTGAGGGTTCAAGGGACGTGTGGCTGAGGTGCTGAGGGACATGGGTTAGTGATTGATGGGAAGGGTTGGACTCGATGAGCCGGTGGGTCTCTTCCCACCTGGTGATTCTCTGACTCTCTCCCCTGGCCCCAGGTGAGGGTTTGGGGAATTGGAGGAGCAGCCTGTGATTACTCTGAACTAGGGCAGATGGAGAGGGGGTTTCTAATCCATGGGCACCTGGAGCTGGGCTGTGACCTGCTGGTCTGTGGCTGCTGAGGATGGTTCTCGCTGGCCCGAGCAGGTACCTCGTGGCCGTGAGCTGGGCTGGATCCGGCCGCGCTCTCCCGTTCTACCCCAGGAGCTGTGGATGATGGGATGGGATGATGTGGTTGCTGTGCTTGGGACGGATGGAGGCTCCTCTGACCCCAGGGCAGGTTAGACGGATGGAGGCTCCTCTGACCCCAGGGCAGGTTAGACGCTCGCTCCAGGCTCTTAATGGCTCTGGGTGGGTGTGGGGAGCAACCTGATCCAAGTGGGGAGCAACCTGATCCAAGTGGGGAGCAACCTGATCCAAGTGGGGAGCTGGCGGAAATCCCAGCCAAGCTGTTACTGCCAGAGGCAGCCTCCGGCTGGAGGTGGGGGTGGTGAGCCCTGCCCCCTCCCCAGGCACCCTGCTCCCAGGAGGAATCCCTGCGAGCTGCGCCGGAGCTCGGCCTTCCCCCTGCGAGGCTGCTTCGCGCGATGGAACTTGGTTTGTCTCTCTTGGAGCGATGAGGCTCAGTTTGTCCTTCTGGGAGCCATGAGGCTCAGAGTGATGAGGCTCAGTTTGGCTTTCTTGGAGCGATGAGGCTCAGAGCAAAGAGGCTCAGTTTGGCTTTCTTGGAGTGATGAGGCTCAGAGCAAAGAGGCTCAGTTTGGCTTTCTTGGAGCGATGAGGCTCAGAGCAATGAGGCTCAGTTTGGCTTTCTTGGGGTGATGAGGCCCAGAGCAAAGAGGCTCAGTTTGGCTTTCTTGGAGCGATGAGGCTCAGAGCAAAGAGGCTCAGTTTGGCTTTCTTGGAGCGATGAGGCTCAGAGCAATGAGGCTCAGTTTGGCTTTCTTGGAGTGATGAGGCCCAGAGGAATGAGGCTCAGAGCGATGAGGCTCAGTTTGGCTTTCTTGGAGTGATGAGGCCCAGAGGAATGAGGCTCAGAGCGATGAGGCTCAGTTTGGCTTTCTTGGAGTGATGAGGCCCAGAGGAATGAGGCTCAGAGCGATGAGGCTCAGAGCGATGAGGCTCCGTTTGTTTTTCTTGGAGTGATGAGGCTCAGAGCGATGAGGCTCAGTTTGGCTTTCTTGGAGTGATGAGGCTCAGAGTGTTGAGGCTCAGTTTGGCTTTCTTGGAGCAATGAGGCTCAGAGCAAAGAGGCTCAGTTTGTCTTTCTTGGAACGATGAGGCTCAGAGCGATGAGGCTCAGAGCGATGAGGTTCAGTTTGGCTTTCTTGGAGTGATGAGGCTCGGTTTGGCTTTTCTTGGAGCGATGAGGCTCAGAGCGATGAGGCTCAGAGCATTGAGGCTCAGTTTGGCTTTCTTGGGGTGATGAGGCCCAGAGCAAAGAGGCTCAGTTTGGCTTTCTTGGAGTGATGAGGCTCAGAGCATTGAGGCTCAGTTTGGCTTTCTTGGAGCGATGAGGCTCAGAGCATTGAGGCTCAGTTTATTCTTTCTTGGAGCGATGAGGCTCAGAGCGATGAGGCTCAGTTTGTCTTTCTTGGAGCGATGAGGCTCAGAGCATTGAGGCTCAGTTTATTCTTTCTTGGAGCAATGCGGCTCAGAGCGATGAGGCTCAGTTTGTCTTTCTTGGAGCGATGAGGCTCAGAGCGATGAGGCTCAGAGCGATGAGGCTCAGTTTGCCTTTCTTGGAGCGATGAGGCTCAGAGCGATGAGGCTCAATTTGCCTTTCTTGGAGCGATGAGGCTCAATTTGCCTTTCTTGGAGCGATGAGGCCCAATTTGCCTCTCTCCCCGCGATGAGGCTCGGTTTGCCTTTCCCGGTGTGCTGAGGCTCAGTGTCTCTCGGCCTTTCCAAAGCTGGTAGTCCTGTGGTTTGGAGCCGAGCTCCCTCCCTGCGGAGCCTCCCGCGCTCTCGGCTCTCAGCGCAGCCCCCGTGCTCCTCATCGCGCTCTGCGTTGGCACTTCCCAGCCCCACGCGATGCAGGGTGGACGTCTCCGGGTGGCTCAAGGTGCCGTTTGTTGTCCTTTCGAAGCGCTCGGCCCCTCGGTGAGAGCAGCCCCTTTGCTAGCAGGGCCTGACCTATGCTCTGGGGCTGGTTGTTCCCCGTGTTGGGTTTCTGCGGCAGCTTCCAAAGCTCCATCTGTCTCGTGCCTCTGGGGCAGAGGGAGGAGCCCAGTCCTGTGGCTGCTGAGCCCGTGAATGATCTCGCTTGCAAAAATGTTTTCATTGCCCATGAGCCCTGGAGATACCAGGTCTCGATTCATTCTCGAGTGGCCACACTGGAGCTTCGGCCTCCTGCGTTTCCCAAGCGGAGAAGCCCTTCTCCTTCGCTGGTGCTCAGCACAGAGGGTTTGGGTTTGGAGAGGGCAGCTTGTCCTGCTGCAGGATTGATTCATTTCTGCTTTAAGACATCAGCAGGTGGCCCAGGAGCCTGGGGAGGGGCAGCTCAACCTTGGAATCCCTTGGCTGGTGGCACTTAGAATCATAGAACCACAGAATAACCGGGTGGGAAGAGACCCTCTGGATCATGGAGTCCAACCGTCCCCATCGATCACTAACCCATGTCCCTCAGCACCTCGGCCACTCGTCCCTTAAACCCTCCAGGGAAGGAGACCCCTGAGGAAGGTCCCTCAGGCTTCTTCCCCAGCTTCCTTGCTCTTCTCTGCACTCGCTCCACAGCCTCAAGGTCTTTCTTGGAGTGAAGGAGCCAGCACTGACCCCAGGATTGGAGGTTGGGTCTCCCCAGAGGGAGAAGAACCTCCCTGGCCCTGCTGGCCACACCGGCTCTGCTCCAAGCCAAGATGCCCTTGGCCTTCTTGGCCACCTGGACTCCTCCTGCTGCCTCCTCTTCACCCAACCCCCCCAGCTCCTTCTCCTGCAGCCACTTTCCAGCCAGACTTCTCCTAGGCTGGAGCTGCTCAGGGTTCTTGTGCCCCAAGGGCAGGATCTGCCCTTTGGCCTCGTTAACCCTCATCCCGTTGGTCTCAGCCCATGGATCCAGCCTGGTCAGATCCCTTTGGAGAACCTTGTACCCTCCATCTCCCACCCAGCTCAGTGTCATCTCCAAACCGGCTCAGGGAGCCCCCGATGCCTTCATCCAGGTCATTGATGAAGACATTGAAGAGGACCCAGCGCTGAGCCCTGGGGACACCACTCGGAGCCTCCAGCTGGAGTTGACTCCATCTCCCAGCACTCTCTGGGCCCTCCAGCCAACCAGTTTGTCCCAGGGGCTGTTAGGATGCCCTCACCTGTGGGCACAGAAGGAAGAAAACGTGTACTTGTCACCATAAGGCCCATCCCAACCTTCCAGTCACTGCTCTGGGCAGAAGGGAGAGTCTGAGGCTCCACAGCAGGATCTCAACAGCCTCAGTCAAGAGGCTGAAACCAGTGGGGTGGAGTCGCCATCCCTGGAAGGGTTTAAAATCCAAGGAGAAGAGGGGCTCAGGGATAGTTCAGTCATGGTCAGGGACGGTTGGACTCCATCTCCGAGGTCTTTTCCGACCAAGCGATTCTCTGGTTCTGTGCCCTCGCTCCGGCCTGGCCCACGGACAGCCTGAGGCTCCCCCTCCCCTCTCATTTGGCTGGGCTTGAAGTTATAAACATTTATAACATTTATAAACACCCTTTGGCCAGGGAGGCTTTTGCTGGTGCCTGGTGTCCCTCTGCGAAGTGAACGGTGGCGGCAGAGGGTGGTGTGTTTGTCCCTGGAGGCCCTCGTCTCCCAGTGACCTTCTCAGCTGGTGGGGACAGCTTGGCTTTGCTCTAAAGCAGCTCATGTGACGTTGGTAATCGGCCCCTGAAACAGCTGGGCCGGGAGATTGCGGCAAAGCAGCCTACTTTCCTGGCACTGCCGACCCGGCAGGGCGGCTGACGAGAGCCGGACGGGGGCTTCTTCGTGCCCTCAGGGCTTTTGGCTGGAGGGTGAATGAGGCCAGAGCCAAGTGGTGTCCCCAGGGCTCAGCGCTGGGTCCTCTTCAATGTCTTCATCAGTGACCTGGATGAAGGCATCGAGGGCTCCCTGAGCCAGTTTGGAGACGACACTGAGCTGGGTGGATCTTCTGGAGGAGTTTGAGGGTCTCCAAAGGGATCTGACCAGGCTGGATCCATGGGCTGAGACCAACTGGATGAGGGTTAAGGAGGCCAAAGGGCAGATCCTGCCCTTGGAGCACAACAACCCTGAGCAGCTCCAGCCCAGGAGAAGTCTGGCTGGAAAGTGGCTGGAGGAGAAGGAGCTGGGGGGGTTGGGTGAAGAGGAGGCAGCAGGAGGAGTCCAGGTGGTCAAGAAGGCCAAGGACATCTTGGCTTGGATGAGAGCCGGTGTGGCCAGCAGGGCCAGGGAGGTTCTTCTCCCTCTGGGGAGACCCAACCTCCAATCCTGGGCTCAGGGCTGGGTCCTCATCACAAGAAAGACCTTGAGGCTGTGGAGCGAGTGCAGAGAAGAGCAAGGAAGGTGGGGAAGGGGCTGGAGAAGAAGCCTCAAGCTCCACCAGGGGAGGTTTAGGTTGGATATCAGGAAGGATTCCCTCACGGAAAGGTTCTTCAGGGATGGCGGCTCCACCACCGCCCTGGGCAGCCTCGGATGAGGCTGCCCAGGGCGGTGGTGGAGCCGCCATCCCTGGAGGGATTTTCCAGATGAGATCTCGGGAGAAGAAGCAGCAGCCCTCGGCCCTCACCATCTGTTGCCAGTGCCCTTGGGCAGGCTGGAGGAGGAGGAGGAGGCCTCGCGCTGAAAGCCTTTTCCGCTATTCCCCTGAGCCGCCTCGTCCCCTCCCTCCGACCCCTTCCCGTCAGGAAGAAGAGAAAGCTTTGTGCTCCCAGGGGTCGGGCAGCTCTAATTGGTGTGTGCGGTGGGACCCTCGCCTTTCAGAGACGATCAGGGGGCTAATGGAAGCCAAGTTTTATCGCTGGATGAAACAGAGAGCGTTCGGCTCCTTTGAAGTCTCAGGGATCAGCGTCTGGGGGTTGGGTGGTTGTCTTCAATTATTCACCATCACTTGTTTCCTCTTGCTCTCGAACACAGAGCAGAGAATCCTGGGATGGTCTGAGCTGGAAGGGACCTCCGAGTCCATCCAGTTCCAACCCTCCCACGGGATCAGGGGCTCCAAGCTCCATCCAACCTGCCCTTGAACCCCTCCAGGGATGGGATCTCAGCTTTCTGGGTGAGAGCAAGTTAGAATCATGGAACCAGGAGATGGTTTGGGCTGGAAGGGACCTCAGAGACCATCCAGTTCCAACCCCAGGGACACCTCCTGCTGGATCGGGGGCTCCAAGCCCCATCCAACCTGCCCTTGGACCCTCCAGGGATGGAGCAGCCACGGCTGTTCCAAGTAAAGCTGCTCAGGGATGTGGTTTGGTTGAGGATATGACCTTGATGATCTCAAAGGTCTCTTCCAACCTTGGGATCCTCTCCTTCCGTGTCATCCAGAGGGGCCTGGACGGAGGCAGCAGCCTCCCACGTTCTCTCAGGAGAGGGAGGAAGGAACCGGGTGGTGGAGGATGCTTGTGAGTGAGGAAAGGAGGAAGGTGGCTGTGAAATCTTGCTCTTCACACAACGTGTTCCACGTCTGGATGGTGGGATTTACTGCTCACGTGGCTGAGGATGGGCCTGTCCTGTGAGAAGGGAGTTTAGAGGCCATGGAGATGATGCGAGGGCTTGAGAGCCTCTGCTGTGAGGACAGGCTGGAGAGCTGGGGTTGTTCAGACTGGAGGAGAGAAGGTTGTGGGGAGACCTTAGAGCAGCTTCCAGTGCAGAAAGAGGCTCCAGGAAAGCTGGGGAGGGGCTGCATCCAGAGAGCTGTGGGAGCAGCAGGGAGGGAGGGGATTGTCCCCTCGGCTCCTGTCGGGGACACCTCAGCTGGAGGGTTGGGGCCAGGGCTGGAATCCTCAGCAGGAGAAGGAGCTGGAGCTGTGGGAACGGGGCCAGAGGAGGCTCTGAGGATGAGGCGAGGGCTGGAGAAGCTCCCGTGCCAGGACAGCCTGAGAGAGTTGGGCTGGGGGAGGAGAGAAGACTCCGAGGAGACCTTAGACCTTCCAATACCTGAAAGGGCTCCAGGAAAGCTGGGGAGGGACTTCTCCAAGGTCTTGGAGTGATGGGATGAAGGGAATGGTTTTCAGCTGCGAAAGGTGGAGATGAGATCTTGGGGAGAAGTGTTCTCCTGGGAGGGTTTGGAGGCCCTGGAACAGTTTTCCCAGAGCAGTGGTGGCTGCTCCATCCCTGGAGGGGTTCCAGGCCAGGCTGGATGGGGCTTGGAGCCCCTGATCCAGTGGGAGGTGTCCCTGCCTGTGGAAGGAGGTGAAACTGGATGGGCTTGGAGGTCCCTTCCAGCCCAAACCATCCCACGATCCTCTCACACACACACTCCCACAGGGACAGGTGGGACTGGATGAGCTTTGAGGTCCCTTCCGACCAAAACCATTCCAAGCATGGGTTAGTGATTAATGGGAATGGTTGGACTCGATGATCCGGTGAGTCTCTTCCAACCTGGTTGTTGTATGATTCTGAGATCTGGGGCTGTGCTTACCTCCCTGTAGCTGGCGCAGGGGCTCGTGTGAGGTGAGGCTCCAGCAGACACATCAACCTTGCAGCAGGTGAAGCTTCGAGCGCCTTCCCGAGGCATCGTCCTCCTCCAGAAGCCTCGCGCTGTGCTTGGTTGTGCTTTTGTGTCACCTCCGTTGGGTTCAGACCACGGTGTCCCCTGCGAGGAGGCGCAAGGAGAAGGGCACTGGGGGGATGAGCCTGTCCCCTTGGCCCATCAATGGTCGCTGTGTCGTGGCAACTGCGGCTCCCGCCGAGCGACTCCGCAAAACGCTGGGAAAATGGGTTTGAGCTGAGGCCAGAGCCTCTCCGGTTACCACTCACTTTCCCGCGGGGACAATAGCTGCTCTGTGTCCCCCAGCGCTAAGTGCTCTGTCGCGGATGCTAATGTCTGTGTTCACATGGGATCCCTCAGCGCAGGCCTGTGGGACCAGGGGGATCCGAGTCCGTCACAGAATCCTAGAATCGCTTGGTTGGAAAAGACCTCGGAGATCATCGAGTCCAACCAGCCCTGTCCTGGACTGAACCATCCCTGAGCGCCTCGTCTGCTCGGCTTTCAAACCCTTCCAGGGTTGGGGACTCCACCACTGCCCTGGGCAGCCTCTCCAGGGCCTGCAAAGCTTCCAGTAAAGAAATTCCTCCTAATGCCCAACCTAAACCTCCCCAGTGCATCCTGAGACCGTTTCCTCTTGTCCTGTCACTGCTTACGAGGGAGAAGAGCCCAGAGCTCCCTCCTCTCCACAACCTCCTCTCAGGCAGTTGCAGAGAGCAATGAGGTCTCCCCTCAGCCTCCTCTTCTCCAGGAGAAACACCCCCAGGGCTCTCAGCCGCCTCTCACAACCCTTGTTCTCCAGCCCCTTCTTCAGCTCCGTTCCCTTGTCCAGATGTTCTCCAGCCCCTCAAGGTCCTTCTTGGAGTGAGAGGCCCAGAGCTGAGCCCAGGAGTTGAGGGGTGGCCTCCCCAGCACCGAGTCCAGGGGCACAATCCCTGCCCCTCTGGCCACACTGTCTCTGATCCAAGCCAAGATGTCACTGGCCTTCTTGGCCACCTCGGCTACTGCTGTCTCGTCTTCAGCTGCTGTTGACCAACACCCCCAGGTCCTCCTCCTCCCCCCAGCATCTTTCCAGCCACTCCTCCCAAAGCCTATAATTCAAGTGACTTTATTGTCGAGTGGGCTCTTGTTTTTCTTGTAGGGGCATTACAGTACTTACAGGTGACTCCTTGCCTCCCTCCTCTCCGTAGCCTGTCGTAGAGAATCATAGAACAGCCAGGTTGGACGAGACCCACTGGATCATGGAGTCCAACCGTTCCCATCAAACACTAACCCATGTCCCTCAGCACCTCGTCCACCCGTCCCTTAAACCCTCCAGGGAAGGGGAATCAACCCCTTCCTTGAGTAGATTCTACCAGCTCCCAGTGACCCTTTTCATGAAGAATTCCCATCCTGAGCCTCCCCTGGTGGAGCCTGAGGCCATTCCCTCTCGTCCTGTCCCTTGGGAGAAGAGCCCAGAGCTCCCTCCTCTCCACGACCTCCTCTCAGGGAGTTGCAGAGAGCAATGAGGTCTCCCCTCAGCCTCCTCTTCTCCAGGAGAAACACCCCCAGGGCCCTCAGCCTTCTTCTCCAACCCCTTCCCCACCTTCCTTGCTCTTCTCTGCACTCGCTCCACAGCCTCAAGGTCTTTCTTGGAGTGAAGGGCCCAGCACTGAGCCCAGGGTTGGAGGAGCAGAACCTTTAGCAGAACCTTAGGGCCTCAGGGGGTGTCTGTGAAGGCAGGAGGAGAATTGCTCTCCGGGAGAGTTTGCAGGGAGCAGGCAGGTCAGTGTTTATGGACACGACTCCTCCCTGTGGGGCTGTAGCCCAGGAGCCCCGAGATGCTGCTCTGCCGCTGCCCAACCAGCACTTTAATGTCTCAATTTCTCGTTAGAGGAGCAGGCGGATAACTTCTCAGGTGGTTCCTATCTTGGCACCTAGAAGCGGGTCCTGGGAACACGGTGTGAGCAGCACATCCCGACACTGGGGTTGTTGCCCTCCCTCTATTTTTAACCCTGTTCCCATGTCCACGGTGACCATGACAGGCTCTAATCCTATCAGGGGTGCCCTTCGCTCTGCGGCAAAGCCGCCCGGTCAGCGCAGCTTAGGGGGTTATTGGCTAAGCCCTGGTCTGTGCCGCTCGGTGAAATCCTCACTCTCTGCAGGTGGATGCGGCTCCGTCCGTGACAAACCAGGGGGTTCGGGGTGAGCAGCCCTGGGGACCCAGCACGAGCGCCTGAGGGGTTGGTGGGAGCAGAGCGTGAGCGAACACGGCTTTATCCACCCCGGGAGCTCATCCAGGTGCTGTCGTCCTGCGTCCACCACCAAGGGAGATGGAGGGAGGGACCTTACGTAAGGCCCAAGGGCTGAGGGCGTGAGGCTGAGCCAGGTCCCGGCGCCGCCTCTGTCCCCCAGCGCCCTTCCCTTGGGGTTCTTGGCTGTGTCCTGGAGAGGGAAGAGCTGGGATTTCAGATCAGTCGTTGCCAGAATTAGAAAGGATTGTGGCTTCCCTTGAGACACCGTCCTTGCTGCAGGGGGAAGGGCTCCAGAGGGGCTGCAGACACACAGGTGGAGGCAGTTGGGACGTGTTGTAGAGTCCTGGAAGGGTTTGGGTTGGAAGGGACCTCACAGCCCATCCAGTTCCAACCCAGCGACACCTCCCACTGGATCCAGTTGCTCCAAGCCCCGTCCAACCTGCCCTTGAACCCCTCCAGTGATGGGGCAGCCACCTCTGCTCTGGGAAACCTCTTCCAGGGCCTCCAAACTCTCCCAGGAGAGCATTTCTCCCCAAGATGTCATCTCAATCTCCCTTCTTTCTGCTCAAAACCTTTCCTCTCATCCTGTCCCTGCCCTCCCTGATCCAGAGCCCCTTCCCAGCTCTCCTGGAGCCTCTTTCCATGCTGGAAGCTGCTCTAAGGTCTCCCCACAGCCTTCTCCTCTGCAGGCTGAGCAACCCCAACTCCCAGCCTGTCCTCAGAGCAGAGGTTCTCCAGCCCTTGGATCATCTCCGTGGCCTCTGGCCCTGCCCTAACAGATCCATGTCCTCCCTGTGCTGGTGACTCCAGAACAGGACAGGAGGCTCCAGGTGAGGAGCACTCCAAGGAGTAAATCCTACCAACTATCACCTTGTCCTAGTTGACGTCTGCTTTGAGTTGGTCACCTGCCCCGGCAGAGGTTGGGGGCAGAGACAGAAGGTGAGAAGAGCATTCAGGAGACAACACATCTTATCTTGAAGTGGGTGTCTGTGTCGAGACATCTCCTGCTGCCTTTGTCACCACCGAGTGATGTACTCACAGAATCACAGAGTCACAGAACAACCAGGTTGGAAGAGACCCATCGGATCATCGAGTCCAACCATTCCCATCAAACACTAAACCAAGTCCCTCAGCACCTCATCCACCCGTCCCTTAAACATCTCCAGGGAAGGGGAATCAACCCTCTCCCTGGGCAGCCTATTCCAATGCCCAATGACCCTCTGTGTGAAAAACTTCCTCCTCATCTCCAGCCTAAATCTCCCCTGGTGGAGCTTGAGGCCATTCCCTCTTGTCCTGTCCCCTGTCCCTTGGGAGAAGAGCCCAGCTCCCTCCTCTCTACAACCTCCCTTAAGGGGAGATTTAGGCTGGAGATTAGGAGGAGGTTTTTCACACAGAGGGTCATTGGGCATTGGAACAGGCTGCCCAGGGAGGGGGTTGATTCCCCTTCCCTGGAGGTGTTTAAGGCACAGGTGGATAAGGTCCTGAGGGACATGGGTTAGTGTTTGATAGGAATGGTTGGACTAGAAGATCTGATGGGTCTCTTCCAACCTGGTTGTTCTATGATTCTGTGATTCTATGAAACTCGTCCCAGAGATCTGGTTTGTGTCTCTGAAGGGACGAGCTCAGGCCCATTGCCTGTCAGACCCACTCAGGTGCTCTGCAGCTGTTTAACTGCCAGAGGCCATTGTGGGATCTGCAGAGGGAGCTGGATCCATGGCTGGAGGGCAGGAGGATGGACAGAGGGAGCTGGATCCATGGCTGGAGGGCAGGAGGATGGACAGAGGGACCTGGATCCATGTCTGGAGGGCAGGAGGATGGACAGAGGGAGCTGGATCCATGGCTGGAGGGCAGGAGGATGGACAGAGGGAGCTGGATCCATGGCTGGAGGGCAGGAGGATGGACAGAGGGACCTGGATCCATGTCTGGAGGGCAGGAGGATGGACAGAGGGAGCTGGATCCATGGCTGGAGGGCAGGAGGATGGACAGAGGGAGCTGGATCCATGGCTGGAGGGCAGGAGGATGGACAGAGGGACCTGGATCCATGGCTGGAGGGCAGGAGGATGGACAGAGGGAGCTGGATCCATGGCTGGAGGGCAGGAGGATGGACAGAGGGAGCTGGATCCATGGCTGGAGGGCAGGAGGATGGACAGAGGGACCTGGATCCATGGCCTGAGGGCAGGAGGATGGACAGAGGGAGCTGGATCCATGGCTGGAGGATCTGCAGAGGGATCTGTCCAGGGTGGACCCATGGGCTGAGACTAATGGGATGAGATTCAACAGGGATTGTGCCCCTGGACTCCTCAGGCTCAGCATCCTCTTGTCACGAGAGAGGATGTTGTGTGGGTTCCTCGTGCTGGGGTCCCACAGGGTCTTCCTGAGCCCAAGAAGTGAGGTTGGGCTGCTCAGCCCCACGGCTGCAGGAGGAGAAGTTGCAGGAAGATCTCCCGCAAGGTGCAGGATCATCCCAGTCCATCCAGTTCCAATTCCCACGGCCGCCCCGTCCCTGGAGGGGCTCAGGACTAGGTAGGATGCTTGGAGCCCCCGATCCAGTGGGAAGTGTCCCTAGGTTGGAACTGGATGGGCTTGGAGGTCCCTTCCAACCCCAAACCACGTCATGATTCCATGATTCTAACTTGCTCTCAACCAGACCCCCCAGATCCCATCCCTGGAGGGGCTCAGGACCAGCTTGGATGGGGCTCGGAGCCCCTGATCCAGCGGGAAGTGTCCATATTCCTGGTCAGGGTGGGACTGGAAGGGCTCGGAGGTCCCTTCCAACCCAACCTGCTCCGTGGAAGGAGAACAGGGGCAGGACCTCAGTGCCTGGTTGATCCCCTCGCGTGCCGTCCCTCTCGTGCCGGAGGGGATGCTGTGATCCAGCAGGATCTTTCTTTCCTCTCAGCCTGGGCTCTCCCCGTGCGCCCCGTTCCATGCGGAGCACCCCGGCCCCTTCCTCGCCGATGGATCTTCTTCCGGGACCCAAGACGTCGGTGGGTTTTTTGATGGGTCTCCTGGATTTCCTGGCTCTAATACAATTGGAAGGGTCTGAAATCCACGCTTTGGATTAGCATCTGCCGCCTCGATTAGGGCTAATCAGGGCGCAGGCCGGAGCAGATGCAGCGCGAGGCCAATCCCGGCCCCGATTACGGCCTCTCGGTGGTTTAATCGTCTCCCTGCAAGGACGATCAGCTCTGGTTAATGCAGGGCAGACCCACCAGCCCTTCTCCTCCCTGGGCTTGTTGCCACCCCTGGCAGGAAGGCTGCCACGTCAGACGTTGAGGCGATTTGCGTTAATCCCGTGCAGAAAGGGATCTGCTGGTCGCTGTCTCTCCGAGACGTCTCTGCTCATCCGGGACCTCCAGGATGGCACAGACTCATCCTCTCCCAAGAAAACCCCGTTCGGGTCCTCACACCTCACGGTGTTCTGGTGGTGCCACCGCTGGCTGCGGCTCCACCGTGCTCAGCCCATGGGTTCGGTGCCCACGTGGAGGGTTTTAATCTGTGCCCTGAGCTCCGTGAGGGGAGCGGTGACCCTGCTCTGGGGGTTGGTCATGGGTTGGAGACTCGTTTGAGAGCTCCAGTGATCTCCTTTGGGTTAGAAACTCACATAATCCGGGAGAACAGGCCCTATGAGGAGCGGCTGAGAGAGCTGGGGTTGTTTCTCCTGGAGAAGAGGAGGCTGAGAGGAGACCTCATTACTCTCTACAACTACCTGAAAGGAGGTTGTGGAGAGGAGGGAGCTGGGCTCTTCTCCCGAGGGACAGGGGACAGGACAAGAGGGAATGACCTCAAGCTCCACCAGGGGAGATTTAGGCTGGAGATTAGGAGGAGGTTTTTCCCAGAAAGGGTCATTGGGCATTGGAATAGGCTGCCCAGGGAGGGGGTTGATTCCCCTTCCCTGGAGGTGTTTAAGGGACGGGTGGATGAGGTCTTGAGGGACATGGTTTAGCGTTTGATAGGAATGGTTGGACTCGATGATCCGATGGGTCTCTTCCAACCTGGTTGTTCTGTGACTCTATGACTCTGTGATAATCCAAAAGGCTCAGGTGGGTCCTTGGTCTGGAGTCGGGATTTTAGGTGCATCCCAGGCCACATCTCCGTGTCAGCACCAGCACCTGCTTAAACTGGGATGGAGATTGTCTCGGAGAGAGATGAGCGTGAGTTCTCATCTCGGTGTTTTGTGCCCGAAAACTCTGTTCTGGTAGAAAGTGCTCTGGGAGCTTCCTTGAGTGCAGAGAAGAGCAAGGAAGGTGGGGAAGGGGCTGGAGAAGAAGGCTGAGGGCCCTGGGGGTGTTTCTCGTGGAGAAGAGGAGGCTGAGGGGAGACCTCATTGCTCTCTGCAACTCCCTGAGAGGAGGTTGTGGAGAGGAGGGAGCTCTGGGCTCTTCTCCCAAGGGACAGGACGAGAGGGAATGGCCTCAAGCTCCACCAGGATGGAAATTCTTCATGGAAAGGGTCATTGGACTCTGGTAGAATCAACTCAAGGAAGAGGTTGATTCCCCTTCCCTGGAGGGTTTAAGGGACGAGGTGCTGAGGGACATGGGTTAGTGATTGATGGGAAGGGTTGGACTCCATGATCCGATGGGTCTCTTCCAACCTGGTTGTTCTATGATTCTATGATTTGATGATTCTATGAAGAATTCCCTGGTTCTCTGAGGCTGCACCATCCTCCCCCTCTCCTCCCTCCTCCCCCAACCCTTCTCCAACCCCTCTTTTTGCCTCCGCAGGTCTCGTCCAGATCCCGGTCAGCATGTACCAGACGGTGGTGACCAGCCTGGCGCAGGGCAACGGCCCCGTGCAGGTGGCCATGGCGCCGGTGACCACCCGGATAGCGGACAGCACGGTCACCATGGACGGCCAGGCGGTCGAGGTGGTCACCTTGGAACAGTGACGATGCCCACACAGCGATCATGGTGATTGAGTTGTTTGTTTTTTGGTTTTTGTTTTTTTTTTTCTCCTCCTCGTCTCTTAAACGCAAATAAGGTTTTTTTTTACGCCTCTCCAGCCATGCGATCAGGTGGCATCGAATCTCCCGGCTTCGGAAGCAAAGGGGGTTGGTAAACGAATTTTTTTTTTTTTTAAAAGGAAAAAAACAAAACAAAACAAAGAGAAAAAGAAAAAAAAAAAAAAAAACAAACCAGTGGTGGCTGAGAGGGTGTGTGCCGTGCGTCTGTGTAGCGCCGCTCTGCTCCCGCCCGAGCGCCAGGCCACGCTCTCACCGCACTTGTACTCTGAGAAGATTGAAAACAAAGGAAACAACCCGGCAACCCTCAGCCCCAGGGGTGGGATGGAGCAGGGGACGGGGGGGGGACAGAGGCACAGGAGGGAGCGTGGACACTCGAGGCCGAACCCAGCGTTTCCAGGCTCCGTGGGCACCGAATCCATCGCTCTGAGCCTTGGTGGATGCTAAATCCGTCGCTCTGAGCATTGGTGGGCACCGAATCCATCGCTCTGAGCCTCAATGGGCATAGAATCCATTGCTCTGAGCCTCGTTGGGCACCAAATCCATCGCTCTGAGCCTCGATGAGCAACCAAACCCATCGCTCTGAGCCTTGGTGAGCACCAAACCCATTGCTCTGAGCCTCGTTGGGCACCAAATCCATCGCTCTGAGCCTCAATGGGCATAGAATCCATTGCTCTGAGCCTTGGTGGGCACTGAATCTATCACTCTGAGCCTTGTTGGGCACTAAATCCATCGCTCTGAGCCTTGGTGAGCACCGAATCCATCGCTCTGAGCCTTGGTGAGCACCGAATCCATCGCTCTGAGCCTTGGTGAGCACCGAATCCATCGCTCTGAGCCTCAATGGGCATTGAATCCATTGCTCTGAGCCTCAATGGGCATTGAATCCATCACTCTGAGCACTGGTGGATGCTAAATCCATCGCTCTGAGCCTCGTTGGGCACCAAACCCATCACTCTGAGCTTCAGTGGGTGCTAAACCCATTGCTCTGAGCCTTGGTAGGTGCCAAACCCATCGCTCTGAGCCTCAATGGGCACCAAATCCATCGCTCTGAGCCTCGTTGGGCACCAAACCCATCGCTCTGAGCCTCGTTGGGCACCAAATCCATCGCTCTGAGCCTTGGTGAGCACCGAATCCATCGCTCTGAGCCTTGGTGGGCACCAAATCCATTGCTTTGAGCTTCGGTAGGTGCCAAACCCATCGCTCTGAGCCTCAATGGGCACCAAATCCATCGTTCCCGAGCTCCACGAGTGCCAAACCCTTCGCTCCCGAGCTCCTGGGGCACAGAATCCATCGCTCTCCGGCTCTGTGGGTGCCGAGCCCGTTGCTCCCGGGCTCTGTGGCCTCTCCCGGAGGCCGCGGGTGCTCTCGGAGCGAGCGGCTCCGGCATCCTTGGCCGCTTGGGTTTCACCCATTTAATTTTCTATTAAAGGCTCCCACCCGCACGAAGGAAAAGAGCTCGGAAAAAGCTCCTCTCCTGGCAAAAGCAAACGTTTTCCAGCAGGAAAACTCCTTCCCGCTCCCCTCGGTGCACACTGGAGACCCTTTCTTTGCTCTCGGAGCCTTCCTGCTGCCATCTTACAGCTCTTGGAGGTTTTTTTTTTTTTTCTTTCTTCCTCATTATTATTATTATTGTTGTTGTTATAATTATTATTATTTCCCATTTTTTTTTCCGTGGATCCGGAGCGGACTCTCCTCTCCGGGGGCTGCGTCCCCGTTGCCTTCCCGGGACTCCCTGTTGCCAAAGGGCCTCCCGGGCTCGTCCCCAGGACCCCGAGTCCTCCCCGGAGCCTCCGCTCCCGCCAGGAAACCCTCTCTGGGAAGCAGCGGAGACCCTCAGGGACCCCCCCAACTACCCCATCACCCCAAATCCTCTCTGGGAGAGGCCGAGGAGGCCTCACGAGTGGTTTCTGGGGGCAACTCCGACTCAGCTTCCCCGCGGGATGCACCTTGGGGTCCTCCTTCCTGCCCCCGCGAAGCCTCGTGGTATTTAACTCTTTAATTTTTTAATGACAATTCCCATTAACGAAGCTCTTCCCATCCCCCTTCGCCTTGGACGGAGCTCTCGGCCTCTTCGTCGACTCATTTTTTTTCACGGAAAACCATCCTCTCCCTGCTCGGACGAGGGCGACGGGTCCCTCCGGCCTCTCCCGCTTCTCCCCTTTGGGTCCGTTTTCCGTTTGTTGGTTTGGGTTTTATTTGGTTTTTTTTAATTCTCATTTTTTTTTTATTGTGGTGGTGCCGATGTGGGTGGCTGCCGGTTGGTGTTTCCTCGGCCACGGGACGAGGTTTCTTCCCAGAGGTTCCCCCCAGAGCAGACAGAGACCCCCCCCACCCTCCCCAGCTCTCCTGGTGTCTGTTATTCCCAATAAATGGTTACGGACGTGTCCAGCCCTGTGTGGCCTCCCCTCTTTCCAGGTTTGGGGTGTCCCACCCTCCCTCCCCACTCCGGATCCGCCTGGTCTTGGGGGTTCAATCATCCTCACAGCCATTTCTCTCCTTCCTTTGGACTCTCCCACCCCAGGAAGGAGTCTGATTCGGGGGGGTCGATCCTCCTTTTCCACACGATCCGGGGCGCGAACCCCAAGGAGGAGGCGGGAAGCGCAGGGATGGGATTCAGCAGCTTTATTGGGCTCCTGGGAGGCCAGAAAGAACAGAGGGAGGAGGAGGAGGAGGAGGGGATGAAGGTCCCTGACCTGCAGGTGGGGGTCTGGCTGCTCCGGGGGCTCTCGGATGGCTCCGAATGGCTGGTGGGAGCAGACGCTGCCAAAGGGATTTAGTCTTCGCTAATCGGGTTTGAGAAGCAGGTCGAGGCCTCCTGCGGAGGCTCCATCGTCCTCCGTCCTGCGTGGATCCCGCTCCCTCCACACCCCGAGAGCCCTGGGGGGGACCCTGGGGGGGCTCCCGGCCTCATCCAGAGGGGTTCGAGGCCTTTGCATCCCATCCCATCCCCATCTCCATCCCATCCCATCCCCATCTCCATCCCATTCCCATTCCCATCCCATCCTATCCCCATCTCCATCCCATTCCCATCTCCATCCCATTCCCATCTCCATCCCATCCCCATCTCCATCCCATTCCCATTCCTATCCCCATCCCCATCCCATCCCTGCCCTGGGCCAGCTCCAAAGGGCAGGATTTCACCCCAAAATTGCAGGATTTGGCCCTGAAATACACGATTTGACCCCAGGATTGGAGGGGTTGGCCCCTAAATGGCAGGATTTACCCTAAATTGCAGGATTTGACCCTTAAGTTGCAGGGTTTGCCCTGAAATCGCAGGATTTGACCCCACAAATTTCAGAATTCGGCCCCAGAACTGCAGGATTTCACCCCTAAATTGGAGGATTGGACCCTTAAATTTGCAGGATTAACCCTAAATTGCAGGGTTTGCCCTGAAGTTGCAGGACTTGACCCTGAAATTGTAGGATTCGGCCCCTAAATTGGAGGATTTGCCCAGAAATTACAGGATTTGGCACCACCCATTTCAGAATTTGGCCCCAAAACTGCAGGATTTCACCCCCAAATTGCAGGGTTTGCCCTGAAATAGCAGGATTTGACCCTTAAATTGCAGGATTTGACCCCTAAATTGCAGGATTTCACCCCCAAATTGCCGAGTTTGCCCTGAAATTGCAGGATTTGACCCCAGAATTGGAAGATTTGGCCCCTAAATTGCAGGATTTGACCCCCAAATTGCCGAGTTTGCCCTGAAGTTGCAGGATTTGACCCTGAAATTAGGGGATCTGACCCATCAATTTCAGAATTTGGCCCCAAAACTGCAGGATTTGACCCACCAATTTCAGAATTTGGCCCCAAAACTGCAGGATTTCACCCCTGAATTGCAGGATTTGCCCTGAAATACAGGATTTGACCCTGAAATTGCTGGATTTAACCCTGAAATTGCAGGATTTGATCCCTACATTGCAGGGTTTGCCCCTGAAATTGCAGGATTTGACCCTGAAATTGCAGGATTTAACCCTTAAATTGCAGGATTTGATCCCTACATTGCAAGATTTGCCCTGAAACTACAGGATTTGGTCCTGAAATACAGGATTTGAGCCACTGATTTCAGAATTTGACTCCAAAACTGCAGAATTTCATCCCCAAGTTGCAGAGTTTTCCCTGAAGTTGCAGGACTCGGCCCTGAAATACAGGATTAGGGGCCCCAGAATTGCAGGACTTGGACCTGGAATTAGCGGGTTTGACCCTTAAATTGCAGGATTTGACCCCAGAATTGGAAGATTTGGCCCCTAAATGGCAGGATCGGCCCTGAAATTGCAGGGTTTAACCCTTAAATTGCAGGACTTGTCCCCAGAGGCTCCCTCGGCCGCTGCAGTTTGAGGGGTTGGGTTGGGTTGGGGTCCTGGGTCCCCTCTAGGGACTGCGGAGGAGCCGGGGGAGGGGCGGGGGGGGGGGGGCTGGAGGCAGTGTAGGGGAAGGGACAGACGGACAGACGGGTGGGTGGGTCAGGGGCTGCCTGGCTGGAGACAGACAGACGGACGGACGGACGGACGGATGGATGGATGGACTGGCACAGGGAGCAATGGCTGAAGAGACGGAGAAATGGATGGACAGACAGATGGATGGATGGATGGATGGACGGACGGACGGACGGACTGGATGGATGGATGGATGGATGGATGGATGGATGGATGGACGGACGGACTGGATGGATGGATGGATGGATGGATGGACGGACGGACTGGATGGATGGATGGATGGATGGATGGACGGACTGGATGGATGGAGGATGGATGGATGGATGGATGGATGGATGGACAGACTGGTACATGGAGCTGTGGTTGCCTGGAGGGATGGATGAGCGGATAGGCGGATGGATGGACAGACAGACTGACTGGCTGGCACGTGCCACGTTGGCTGCTGGAACAGGTGGAAAGACCAAGGGGTTGGACAGATGGACGGATGGACAGACTCATACGTGGAACCTTGGCTGCCTGAACAAGCAGAGAGCCCGAGGGATGGACGGACGGATGGATGGACGGACGGACGGACGGATGGATGGATGGATGGATGGATGGATGGATGGATGGATGGACGGACAGACGGATGGATGGATGGACGGACAGATGGATGGACGGATGGACAGACAGATGCATGGATGGATGGACAGACAGACGGACGGATGGATGAAAGATGGACAGACAGATGGATGGATGGATGGACAGACTCATACATGGAACACTGGCTGCCTGAACAAGCAGACAGACCAAGAGATGGACAGACAGACGGATGGATGGACGGACGGACGGACGGACGGATGAAAGATGGACAGATGGATGGATGGACAGACGGACAGATGGACGGACAGACAGAGTGGTCCATGGATGGAGAGCTGCCTGGACAGACAACCACCCATATGGCCAGACTGACAGACGGGAAGATAGACTCAAGTGTCTGGAGAGTGGGACAGGCTGGGAGGAGGGATGCTTGCCTGACCAGACAGACAGACAGACAGACGGACACGCGGACAGCCCGTCCCCCCCCCCCCCTCACCACCACCCCCCCCACCCCAGGGCACCCGAGGCTGATTGGAGGCTGCAGCCTAATCCCGTGTGATCCAATCTCCGTCAGCTTATGCCCAAAGCTCCGTAATCGCCTGGCGCTGCCCTACATACCCCCAGCCCCTCCCCCTGCCTCAGTTTCCCCTGCCCAGAAACTGGGGGCTGGGTCGGGGCTGGATCCGAGGATGGGGACCCCCAATTCCCCTCTCCGTGTCGTGGGGAACGGATCAGCCTGGAGTCACCCAGGGATGTGGGGCTTGGCTGCTGCGATGCTGGGATCCAGCCATGGGGACACCCAGCGGGTGCCGCATCCCCCTCCTCGGGGGCTCAGCATCACCACCCCCTGCGCCCCACGAGCACCAACACCCACTGGATCATCCCCTGGATCCGTAGGGGGTGGAGAAGGATCCAATGAGCACCTTCCCAGCTCAACAGCAGAGACCTGGGGACACTGGATCCCCCCCAGATCCATATGGGATGGAGCAGGAGCCCATGAACCTCCTTCCAGCTCAACAGCAGAGCCCTGGATGACTTAGGGGCTCTGGATCCCCCCGATCCATATGGGATGGAGCAGGATCCTATGAGCCTCTTCCCAACTCAATAACAGAGTCCTGGGTGGGGTTGGGGACACTGGATCCCCCCCAGATCCATATAGGATGGAGCAGGATCCCATGAGCACCTTCCAACCCAACAGCAGAGCCCTGGGTGGGGTTGGAGACACTGGATTCCCCCCCCTCACCCCACCCCCAAATCCATATGGGATGGAGCAGGATCCTATGAGCCGCTTCCCAACTCAATAACAGAGTCCTGGGTGGGGTTGGGGACACTGGATCCCCCCCCAGATCCATAAGGGATGGAGCAGGATCCCATGAGCACCTTCCAACCCAACAGCAGAGCTTTAGATGAATGGGGGGGGCACTAGATCCATATGGGATGGCGCAGGATCCCATGAACCTCCTTCCAACCCAACAGCAGAGCTCTGGATGACTTGGGGGGTACTGGATCCCCGCCCTGGATCACTATGGGATGGGGCAGAATCCTATGAGTCGCTTCCCAACTCAACAGCAGAGCCCTGGGTGGAGTTGGGAACACTGGATTCCTCCCCAGATCAATATGGGATGGAACAGGATCCTATGAGCCACTTCCCAAATCAATAGCAGAGCTCTGGATGAATTGGGGGGGGGGCACCGGATCCCCCCCCAGATCCATAAGGGATGGAGCAGGATCCCATGAGCCCCCTCCCAACCCAACAGCAGAGCCCTGGATGAATGGGGGGCACTGGATTCCCCCCCCAGATCCATAAGGGATGGAGCAGGATCCCATGAGCCACTTCCCAGCTCAACAACAGAGCCCTGTGGACACTGGATTCCCCCTCCCCCAGATCCATATGGGACGGAGCAGGATCCTATGAACCCCCTTCCGGTTCAACAACAGAGCCCTGGGTGGGGTTGGGGATGCTGGATCCCCCTGGACCCGCATGGGACAGAGCAGAATCCCTTATATCCCCAACCTGAGCAGGGGTGGGGGGAGGTATCCGGCTGCCCTGGCGGGTGCCGGCGCCCACCTCCGTGGCGATTCCCTAGGGCCGTAGTTGGCAAGTCTAGAACCACCGGATCCTGCTACCGCACCAGTGTGAGTTCTACCATTGCCAAAGGCAGCCCCGGGACGGGCACCGCGGGCACCGCCGCAGCCACCAGGCCTGGACACTGCAAGGAAAACAAAGACGATTTCACCTCTCCGGCTGGGAAAGCTCCCGCAGCGACGCTTGGCTCAACCTTCCGGAGACGCCACCACCGGGAACCCATCCTGGTGGCTCCGGATGCGCCGAGAGAGGTTCCACCATCGGATGCCACATCCGGCTGACCCCAGCGATGGGGTCTGACCAGCATCGTTGGACTCGCTGATCCGATGGGTCTCTCTTCCAACCCGATTGTTGTACGATCACCTCCATCGCGCCACAGTTTTGGGCTGGATTCCTCGTCCCCCCCAGTGTCCCCCAGTGTCCCCCAGTGTCCCCCAGTCCCCGACGCTGCTCTCTCCGCCTCCTCCCATATTGGCACTACACATAATTGCTCAAAAGCTAGGAATCAAAGCAAAAATGTGCTAGTGCCAAAGCGGGCCTGGCGGCCGCGGCCCCGCTCGCCGGTCTGTCTCTGCTCTGTTTATGGCCCTATGGTAATTCACTGACCGCCGGGTTGCACAGTGAATTCTACCAGTGCCATACACAGAACAGGAGTAGCGAGCTCCAAAAATAAATCCTTCTTTTCCCCGTGAATTTCCCCCTGAAACCCTTCCCCGGAGCAAGAGCCGAGCACCCACCGATGGGGAAAAGGGGTGGGTCCCGTCCAACCTGGTTGTTCTATGATTCTAAGCAATTAGCGACTGGCAAAAGGCTTCAGGAACTGCTTGGAGAAGGGAGACACTCCCCACCATGTCTCCTCTGGGATGTGGGATGTGGGATGTGGGATGGGGTGGAGGCGATGCCGGCCCCAAGCTCCAAACCCTTTTCCAGCCTCTCACCCCCCATGGGCACAAATATAGGAACGGAATGGTTGGACTTGACGATCCGATGGGTCTCTTCCAGCCTGGTTGTTCTGCGATTCTATTCTATGAAATCCCTGCCCCGAAAGGGCTGCAAACCCCTGATGGCTGCAAATTTCCCCGAAAGGAAAAGGTTGCCAACCTCCTAAAATGGTAGCCAAGCCGCCCGTGCTCGGTTGCAAACCATCCCGATGGCTGCCACCCCCTGAAAACCTTGCAGACATCCCCTAAAAACAGGTTCCCTGTGTCCTGGATACCTGGAAATGCCCCAGGAGGCTGCAGACCCTGCAGATGGTGCTGGATCTCCGGAGGAGGGGATGGAGGGGGCTGCAAATCCAACACGGGAACCGCAAACCCCTCCAAGGACGTCACAGCCTCCTCCTCGGGAGGCTTCGCTCCCCCGACCTGGGACGGCTGCAAACCCTCTCGATGCTTCCTGACCCTTCAAATGGCTGCAAACCCCCCCCTCAAAGTGGTTATAAACTGCTGGATGGATGGAAACCCCCCCCTCCCCACAAAAAAAAAAACCCATTTGAGGCTGCCCCAAAAGTTGTAGCCCCTCCTCAAGTGGCTTCAGACTCCCCAAAAGGCTGCAGAACCCCCGAATGATTCCAACCACCCCCAAAAAATAAGATCGAAGACACTTCTCCAACGGCTACAGAGCCCCCCGGAAGGTTATGACCTCCCCTGTGAGGTGGCCAAGCCTCCAGATGGCTGCGACCCCCAACCCCCCCAAGAAGGTGCAGCCTCCCCCTCGATGGTTGTGAAGCCCCCCCAGATGGCCACAGGTCCCCCCAGATGGCCACGGGTCCCCCCAGATGGCGGCGGGTTCCCCGGTGCTGTCCCCGCGGGGCTGTGCCAAGCGGCCATGGCGGCCACGAGGCACAAAGTCTCCTTTGTGTGGGCGACGCCGACGGCCCCGAGCGGCCGCGGGACCAGCTCGGGGTGCCCGGAGCCGGCCGTGGGCACTCAGCCCAGCGAGGACGTGGCCACCGAGTCCCCTCGTCTGGCTTCGGAGTGGGGAGCGGTGGCGTCCGACGGGCTAGGCCACCCCTGCGGCTCGGGGAGCGTTGGAGAGGTCAACGCCGGCCGAGAGGGTCGTGTCCCCTCCCGGACGCACCCACCGACACCTCTCGAAGCCGTCGCCCCACGGCGAAGCCCCCCCAAGAGCTGGGAGGACCCCAACCCCCCCCTCAAGCCACATCCTGGTCCTCACCTGGGGGGGGACGTGGGGGTCACCGTGTCCCCCGTGGCCCTTGGCGTGACTTTGGCGTCGTTGATTCCCGTTGGCGATTAGAGGCCGTTGGCCGCTCTCCGGCCAACTGCGGCTGCCTGGTCCCTCCGGCGGGCGGTGGGGTGGCAGCTTTGGGGGTGTCGGCGTCCCCCGCCCCCGCCCTGCGGCAGCGCCTGCCCCTCTGCAGCCGCCGCACCCCAGCTCGTGACGTTGGGAGCTGCCGCATTGCGGATGCTGCCCTCCCCGGGGCCCCCCCTTCCCGAGAGCCCCCAGCCCCCTCCGAGCACAACGGAGAGACCTTCGGATGGGGAAAACGGGAGGTTGGGGTCCCCAACACCATCCAGGGGCTCCTCAGGGATGAAATAAAAACCATCGGAGATCCCCCCCAAAGGCCAAGGCGGCACCAAGATGGTGCCAGGACTGCGGCAGAGCAGCCATCGGCTGCCCCGGAATCGGCTCAGGGGGGATGGGATGGGATGGGATGGGATGGAGATGGAGATGGAGATGGAGATGGAGATGGGGATGAGGACAGGAACAGGGATGGGACTGGGATGGGATGAGGATGAGGATAGGGATGGGATAGAGATAAAGATGGAAATGGGGATGGGGACAGGGATGGGATGGAGATGGAGATGGAGACGGAGATGGGGACGGAGAAAGAGATGGGGATGGGATGGGATGGAGATGGAGATGGAGATGGAGACAGAGACAGAGATGGGGACGGAGAAAGAGATGGGGATGGGATGGGATGGAGATGGAGATGGAGATGGAGACGGAGATGGGGACGGAGAAAGAGATGGCGATGGGATGGGATGGGATGGGATGGGATGGGATGGGATGGGATGGAGATGGAGATGGAGATGGAGATGGGGATGAGGATGAGAATGGGGACAGGAATGAGTGGAGTTGGGGACAGAAAGAGGACTGGTGAAAGGGGACAAAGGTGGGAGTAGGGACTGGGGTAAAGATCAGGATGGAGACAGGAATGGGGAGGGAGACGGGAACAGGGGAAGGAAGGGAGAGAAGTGGAAATAGAGACTGGGACAGGAATGGGGATGGAGACAGGAACAGGGGAAGGAAGGGAGAGAAGTGGAAATAGAGACTGGGACAGGGATGGGGATGGAGACAGGAATCAGGATGGGAACAGGGATAGGGATAGGGATGGAGATGGGGATGGAGATGGGGATGGAGATGGGGATGGGTATAGGGATAGGGATAGGGATAGGGATAGGGATAGGGATGGGGATGGGGATGGGGATAGGGATAGGGATAGGGATGGGGATGGGGATGGGGATGGGGATGGGGATGGGGATGGGGATGGGGATAGGGATGGGGATGGGGATGGGGATAGGGATAGGGATAGGGATGGAGATGGGGATAGGGATAGGGATGGGGATGGGGATGGGGATGGAGATGGGGATGGGGATGGAAATAAGGGAACGAAGAGAGTTGAGGACGGAAGCAGGAATGGCGAAAGGGGACAAAGATGGGAATGGGGATGGGGACTGGGATAAAGATGGGAATGGGACAGCGATAGGGATGGAGATGATAGAGGCTGGGATGGGAATAAAGGTGGGATGGAGACAGGAGTGGGGACGGAGATGGGAACTGGGGCAGGAGCGGAGAGGACGGACGTGGGAATAGAGGTTGGGATGAGGACGGGGACGGAGGCAGGAATGGGGATGGGGATGGGGATGGGGATGGAGATGGGGACAGGGATGGGGATGGAGATGGGGATGAGGACACAATCACAGACAGAGTCTGGGACTAGGATGGAGCTGGAATCGGAGTCGGGGGCAACACCGGAGCCCCCGAGAGCCCTTTCAGGGACTGGATGGGGCAGGTTTGTGCCCCCTCCTTGTCCCCCCAGAGCCCCCCAGTTCTGAGCAGGGGGATATTGGGGTCCCCCCATGCCCCCCAGAGCACAACCCCCAGGTCTGGGGTTGCCCCCGGGAGATCCTTAGGGGCTCCGCTCGGTGACATCGGTGACAAATCCTACTGGGGAAGTGGCGCGGGGGGGGGGGGGGGGGTCATGGCTGAACCCACAAATAACCCCCCCCCCAGAGGCAGGAGGCGACCCAAGGGGCTGCACCCCAAGTTGGTGGCACCCGCTTAACCCCTCGAGGGCAGAGATTGGGGGTCCCTGAGTGCTGGGGGGGGGGGGGGGGGGGGGGGCGAGCTCTGTGTCCCCCCCATAACATCAGAGGTTTGGGGGGGGGGGGTCCCTGGGAGGGGGGGGGGACACCCCAAGAGCCTGGGAGGTGGGGGGGGGGGGTGAACTGGGGGTGAACTGGGAGGGGATTTGGGGGCTCAGAGGGTGTCGGGGAGGGTCTTCACGTCTAGGAAAAGCAAGAAGAAGAAGGTGGTGGGGGGAGGGGTGTCCCCAGTTCCTTGGGGGGTCCCCTCCAGCCCCCTGTTTCCCCCCCCCCCCCCCCCCCAAGTAAGGGGTCACTCACCTCTGCTCCGGGACGGACGGACAGACGGACGGACAGAGGGACAGACAGACGGGCGAGTGGCACAGAGAGGCGGCGGCAGCTCCTTAGCCCGGAGAAGGGGGGGGGGGTTGGGGGGGGGGGGGGGGGGGCCCCCGGGGCTCCTCCCCATTGGCCCAGGTGGCCCCGGGAAGGTGGAGCCGGGACCTGGGGGGGTGGGGGGGGGGGTGGGAAGAGAGACTCACCTTGAACCCCTCCCCAGCCCCATATCCCCCTTCCCCTCCCCCCCCCCCACCTGTCACCCCATCATCTCGAGGGGGGTTGGGGGGGATGCTGAGACCCACCCCCCACCCCCACCCCCCCCCATCCATCAACCCAAGAGAGGCAGAGACTCCCCCCCCCACCCCTAGCCCATCCCTGTGGCCTCGGGTCCCCTCCCAGTTCCAGGTGGGGGGGGGGGGGGGGGGGGGGGGGGGGGGTGAGGGGGGATGCTGGGACCACCCCCTATGGACCCCAAAGAGAGAGGTGGGGGGGGGGGGGGTCCCAAGAGGGGTTGAGATGCCCCCCTCCCAGCCCCTTTTTCCATGTCGTCCATCCCCGCGGTCTCTGGGAGGCAGATCCTCTCCCATTATCCTGACCATGGGGGGTGATGCTGGGACCCCAAATAGCCCCCAAAGAGCCAGGGGAGGTCCCAAGAGGTTCAGAGACGCCTCCCAACCCCAGCCCCATCTCCAGCCCCACCCCCATTATCTCCATCCCCATCTCCATCCCTATCTCCATCTCCATCTCCATCTCCATCCCCATCCCCATCTCCATCTCCATCTCCTCCTCCATCCCCATCTCCATCTCCATCTCCATCTCCATCCCCATCTCCATCTCCATCCCCATCTCCATCTCCTCCTCCATCTCCTCCTCCATCTCCATCTCCATCTCCATCTCCATCCCCATCCCCATCTCCATCCCCATCCCAATACCAATCCCTATCTCCATCCCCATCTCCATCTCCATCTCCATCTCCATCCCCATCCCCATCTCCATCCCCATCTCCCTCCCTATCTCCATCCCCATCCTCATCCCCATCTCCATCTCCATCTCCATCCCCATCCCCATCCCCATCCCAATCCCAATCCCCATCCCAATCCCCATCCCCATCCCCAATCCCCGTTGGGTCCCTGGTTGGGTCTGGTGCCCATGGCTGAGGCCTCGGGGCTGCTCCTCTGCCTTTTTTCCTTC
>JAUMJK010000774.1:0-310668 GCA_033558105.1 Coccyzus lansbergi | reverse complement strand
TTTCTCTCTTTCTTTCTCTCTTTCTTTCTCTCTTTCTCTCTTTCTCTCTTTCTCTCTTTCTCTCTTTCTCTCTTTCTTTCTCTCTTTCTCTCTTTCTTTCTTTCTCTCTTTCTCTCTTTCTCTTTCTCTCTCTCTTTCTCTCTCTTTCTCTCTCTCTTTCTCTCTTCTCTCCTCTTTCTTTCTCTCTTTCTCTCTTTCTCTCTTTCTCTCTTTCTCTCTTTCTTTCTCTCTTTCTCTCTTTCTTTCTTTCTCTCTTTCTCTCTTTCTCTCTTTCTTTCTCTCTTTCTCTCTTTCTCTCTCTCTTTCTCTCTTTCTCTCTTTCTCTCTCTCTTTCTCTCTTCTCTCTTTCTTTCTTTCTTTCTCTTTTTCTCTTTTTCTCTCTTTCTCCCTTCCTTCCTTCCTTCCTTCCTTCCTTCCTTCCTTCCTTCCTTCCTTCCTTCCTTCCTTCCTTCCTTCCTTCCTTCCTTCCTTCCTTCCTTCCTTCCTTCCTTCCTTCCTTCCTTTCTTTTTCTTCCTTTCTTCCTTTCTTTTTCTTCCTTTCTTCCTTTCTTCCTTTCTTTTAGACTTCATTGGACCTTGTAATCTTAACAACTACAGAAAAGCAGAAGGTACCCTGTTTTCAATGACATTATACATTAGCATGACCATAAAAATATCTGGACCAAATAGGTATTTGTAAATATCCACTTAAGATTAACATGTTTTATACCCTAAACAACAAGAACCATTATTCCAGAGCTCAACAAGAAATATTAAGTGACAAAACATAAGCAGAAGTAATATTCTGTATTCTGCATTGTCTAGAGGGCCCTGTCATTCCCCATTTAGTCTTGACCACTTAATGTCTCAAAAAGGATCTTAAAAGTAAAGAAAAAATCCATTAGTTGTACTTTTTTTAATTTATTGCTTCTATGACAACACAACAGGAAATCTAAAAAAAGCTTAAACAAAATATGGGAGCCTTTAGTAAGATGAGAATATTGATAATTTTTAGACATGGAGACTTACAGCAACATTTCTGATATCCTCCACCAGAAATTCTGTACCTAATTGCATGCTACTTCCCTGGTTTCCAAACATAGAATAACAGTAAGCAGAACAAAGGTGGCAGATTTGATAGAGTTTAGGCTCCATCGACTTGAGTAAAACAATTAACAATGAAAACATGGCACTGGATAATGGTTTTTCAAATGCTTATCTTGAATGCCTTCCATATATAACCTGGAAATACATCTGGGAAGCTGGGTTTTTGAACATATAATATATAACATACATAAACACATGAATGTATGCATTTATTTGTGTTCATCCCAGAGTCCTTATAGAAAGCAGTGGTTTGCAGAACTCGTACTACTAGCTTTGTTTTCAACAACTATACCTTCAAAGTAACTTCCAAAGCATTCAGTAGTATTTGCCTCATTAAACCTCCTTGGGGCAGTCATTGGTCTGCCAGTGGCAAAATGCCCAGGACTAGCCTGACACATCCAATGCAATCACTGCTCACCTTCTATCCTCCTCGGCTTCTCTTTCCACAAGAGTGGCTTGAAAGTGCTAGACCGCCCTGACCGCTGCAGCACCCAGTATGTTCACTTCATCTCATAGTCACAGCACATGAATGAACCTAGCACGTCTATTTACAGATTTGCCATCTGACTTAAGTTTCAACTGACGACAGAATGTTTTTATGCCATCCTTTTTTAACAACGTTCTGGGACTTACATTCTGGAAATCCATGCCAGCTTGTCTGTATAAATGTGTTCTTATTTAATAACAATTCCCAAGGTTTAGCTTGGGTTTTCTTTTTTTCTTTATTAGCTATATACTGTAACAGAAACTATTATTTCTACTGAATTGACATGCACGCTATAGGAATTTCAAACTATCCTACCCTATAGAGGGGCAATGCATTATGTTAGCCTCTACATAGCATTGAGAATTTTTTATTAAAAATAGAGATGAACACAAGTATTTAATGTCAGCAAAGCAGCAATATCACATTTCAATAATGCATTTTTTAAAATCCAACTGTAAGCTGTTGAAATAAACCACTCTAACAAAAAGCTATTACTGATCACAAATTTGGTAACATATGTGCCAGACAACACATTAACATTGCTGCAATGGTGCTTATCAGGACAACAAAACTTTTCATTTTTATAGGAAAGAAAGATTAAATACGAAAGGCAAACAAATGTATCTGTATATCTATTGCTAAAATGGCTGAAGAGGAAAACAGAAAAAAGACACAAATGCAGCTTAAAGGCACCATTCCAATTATCCCCTTGGTATTGTTGTACACCTTGGTTTTGTTAGGCATGATAAAGAAGAGAAATATTAGAGCAACCAAGCAGATGGTCTGTGGAACTAGATTACACACTTCAGAAATAAGAGAGAAGCAACGCATTCAACCCTTCTGTTTGGACAGAAGAGCCGTCTTAGCCTGTCTGACCTATTAGCTAGTAAACTGGAGCATACCGCCAAGTGCTATCATGCTGTTCCTTTAAAAAACAAACAACCTCAGTTTTTATGATAGGCACTGGATCATTTTAAGAGAATTGTAGGTAATGTCTGTGGCATTAGACAGATGGTCATATCATGAAACCATATACAAGTCACCATGACTAAAACTCACATTCACTATCTTATTAATCCGCATAAACTACAAACGTAAGCTGAATGCTTTCCTTTGTTTCTAGCTGTTCATATGTATGCACATACATATCATATTCACTTAAAACTTAAATATGTAATAAGCTTCAATGTTTCATTTGATGTGCTTTTTCACAAATTAATTTTAGATATATAATTTTGCAGTGTGAAAATCCTAATTCTGATCTCACTGTAATGTTACAACTGCAGAATGTCATGGCTGCCTTTGCAATAGTGTTCACACTTATGCAAGGAAAAAAGGAAGATGCAGCCAGTCTCCTTGGGAGTGGTCAATAAAAGCATATCACTCCACAAAGTTGCCTATCAAAATATCTATGTGGTAAATATTCCCCTCACCAAGGCTGTCAGGGAATTGGAAGAAATTTTAAAATAACTGGATTTCTGTATCTTGCATTTTTCTGATGCACATTAGAGATATTTAATAATAAATTATAATTATTTAGCAATTAAATCTACAGTTTTAAACAATTAACAACCAGTTAATCTTTCTTTAAAACACAAAAAGATGTTTCCAGCAACTAGGCCTTTTCAAGACAAGTTGTCTCTACATGTATTGACACAGAGAGCTGCTCAAGGCTAGAGACTGTTCTCCCCTTCCAACAACTACAGACAGCCTATACAAGCCCCACCTAACCTCATGTTCAGTTGAAGAATATGTAAGATAGCACATTCCCTGCTCTCAGCCACAGAACTGCAACCAAACTCAGCAGATCAGGAATGATTTCAAATTGTACCTGGAGAGTTGCTGGTAAGTAACTACCGCCTCTTCCCCACATGGCAGCCTAGGTGCACATTCCCCGTCAAGCTGACCCCAGGCAGTACCGTAAACATGATGACAGATGCCAGGAGACAGGTCTGAAAAACTTCCAAATGAACAATTCTAGGTCTGCTGCACTAAATGCAGCAGAGTTCCTGGATACTTTCCCGGATGGTTTAACATTCAGAAAAAGTATGGATGGGAAACAGTGCATGTGTCCAGCAGATACAGACGCCAGTCTGCTGCAGCACACACTAGCTAGCAGAGATCTGCTCTGTCTTTTGATCCTTTTCCTCCTAACAGAAAGCATTGGACCCTGTGAAGGTAATGAGGGGCACAGCACAGCAAAGTCCCATTGTGTGTCTAAATAATGTCTGGTTCAGTGTTCTTTTGACCAACAATATTCCTTTAACTATAGCAGCAGGGAGAGGGGAAAAGGGAGAGCACAGGAAAAAAATTCAGAAGAGAAAAGAAGTGGAATAGATGCAGGTGCTTATGGGTCATGCCTTGAATATCAACTAATCAAACCCACGATGGTAGCCCTAGCTGGGTCAAAGTACAGGAAGAGAAAGGAAGAATACAATGACACAAGAAGGAAATATGTTGTGATTCTTGATCATATCTTCAAAAACCAGATGGATGTGCTAGAGGGTGAAACCCAGAGAAACACAGGTAGTTCTCTCTGTATACCTGACCAACAGCCTGTTGTTCCCACAGTGTTTTGCATAGATCTTGAGTCTTTCAGTTCAAATGCAAGACCATCAGCCACAGGGAAATCTTGTGTTGGTTCTTTCTTCAGCACTCTAAATAACACACAGGTCTTGTGCCTTTGGCCAATCTGTGGATCAGAAAGCTGATCTGCTGTGCAGAGAAGGCTAGCTTTCTACAAGATGACCCTTTAGATATCTACAAACTTCCCTAAGTTCAAGTTTTCAATTGCAGCTACCAGGGAATTCACGAGAAACTAAATGAAAATTAGATTTGAATACCCAGTTCTCAAGAGCTATCATGAACAAATGTAAAATAAAAAGTTATGCAAATATTTTTAAAATTATAGGCAAAATATTGTTTTAAGGTGTGAAATAAAATTTTGACTTTTGCACAAAAACTTTAGCATGTAAACATAATCAGTTAAAGTGGATGGCTGCCGTAAATCTGACTAGCTAACCATGTATAAATGTAGTCATTATGAGAAAAAAGTTAGCTAAGATCATCTCAAAGCCCACTATCATTTCAGTAGTCACTCAGGAACTGCAGAAGAATGATTTTAAAGATTACAGGAAGCATTCTGTAGTAATGTTACATAGATTTACTTAAGAATTTATGAAGACTGGATTGTAATTATGACAACACTCTTGCATTGCTTGCAAATCACATTTTACTACATGATGATTTATTTCCTCTTCTGTCTACAGAATTTTATAAGACAAACTGTATGTCTGCAACACTGAACTCCTTTACTTAAAACTGAAGTTCATCGTTCACAAAAAAATAAAGACAATTTGTCCACTGTAAGCATTCTTGGGGTCCATTGCAAAGTGAATGATCTCACTTGTAATCATATTTGTTCAAAGAACTTCAGAGTGCAGTTAAGTATTTTCTAAGATATAAAATACCTTCTAAATTGTGTATGAGCAAAATTGAATTTCAGGAAGATATTACACATATAATTTCTTTAGGCTTTACTTTATATCTGCCATTATTAGCATGAAAGAAAAGTCTTGGCACTAGCAATGATAGAAGACTAGTTGTTTCAATAGGAATTTTATGGTTAAATTGATGATTGCCTTCATGGGGAAAGTCTAGCTCTAAACTTAAATGTATATAAAAATCTAAATTTTCCCCAAATTCAAAAAAATAGACCCACAATGTTTATTTCATCACACTAAAAAAAATCATGTGTCATTACTTGAGCTGAACACAATGCATTATACCATTGTTATTTTATATTCATCATGCAGATAGTACACAATATTAAGCAGACTTTCAACTTCTTAATACATCAATTTTACCTCAATTTTACTGACACTGTTCGTAAAGATGGTAGTGACAGTAGTGACAGATTACACTGTACTTTTGAAAAATGCACATGAAACTGGCTTACTCAATATAAAATAGAAATTACAAATGTGACACAGGATTTTTCATGGCATATTTCCTTATTATGCGTTACATTTTTCTAGAATTAGTAACATGTGTGGACTTTGCAAAATAAGAATTCTACTAAGGTGGTATAGTAATTATAGTCCGGACAGATCTTAAACAAAATTTACATAATGTAAATTAACACATGTCATTGGGGAAATTCTTATAGGGTAAAAGTATCTGCTAATAAGGAGTATGGAAGAAGAAGCATATAGCAAACCTAAGAGGTTTGAGCATCCAAGAGGTGCTCTTGACAAGCTACATTAATTAAGGATTATGGAGTTCTGCACTTTACATTAGCAGCAGTTTAAAAAATGAAATTAATGTATTTGCATTCTCAAAATAGAGTGTCCTGACTGTGATTTTTTGCAGAACAGTCCCCTCTTGAGGAGAATATTCTCAAACTAAAAATCTGGGTAATTCATGTAATCCAAAAATATTTTCAGAGATCTCACTACCTCTTGTTTGAATATCCAATTATTGCAATAAGGTGTCACTCTTAGGATGCACCAAAATAGTGTCTTGGCACAACAAATTTGGTGCTGGAAGAAACATTAATGAGTGGTTCCTTCCACAATCCTCAAGGAATTAGTATTTAAAAAGTTACTTTGTAAAAAAAATACATAATATTATGTAAACCTAAGTATCAATAACCAATAATGACAAAAAAATTAATTACTGAGAGAACAATGGATTACTTAGATACACATATTTTTCTATGTTTATGCAATAAGCAATTCTCATTCAACATTCATGAAACTGTACATGACTTGACACATGATTACATCAAGCACTAATGGAATGTTCACCATTGAATAATTTCACCAATATGCCAGCAAAATGTCACTGATCTGACCATAGACCTTGATTACATACTTTAATTTTTTCCTATTACTTATGTCTTTGGGTAGATAAGTACTGTAAAAAATTAGAAAAAAAGTTAAAAGAATAATGTCAATATTAAATTTAGGGATGCATTATAACAATGCAATATAACCTAAAGTATATTAGTCAGCTTAAATTCATTCTGAGTTGTGTATTTCCTAAATAGAAAGGCAAAATTATTAACATTACTTACATGAAAATAAAAATCAGTATGAGTCAGGGTTCACAGATGCATATACCCATATATGAAAGGCAATTCAGTATTTCTTTACTGCTCCCTATGTAAGAGTTCCTTATGTTTCTGTAAAGATAAAACTAAAGATGTGTAGCTATACCAAAGCAACCTGTTCTGAATTTTGTGTCACCTACTCCTTCATTCCAATCCACCTCATGGTAAGAACTAGCTACATTATTTTGCTTTACTCCATTCAGCCATGTTGAATGCAATGAAGATGACATAACAAAAGGCAAATAAAAAAAAAATAGTTAAAATTATCAGAAAACATTCCAAAGGCAGGAAGCATAAAACAAATTTTGTTTCTTTCTTTTTCTGTATCCTTCCATCTCTTTTATTTCTGTTTTTGATATTCAGTATTTCAAAGTAATATAACATGGAACTGTATGCATTATTCCAGTACTACTGCTTACCTGAAAAAGCTCAAACTGAAATAACAAATAGTAATTTTAGAAAGGAATGCAACCGAAGAAGATAGTAAATACTATGTAGAATTACCTGTAAAGACTTGGAAAAATAACAGTGCAACAAGCTATAGTGTCATTAAACAGTAAAAGGATCCTCACCTACATGTACATAAAAGGACTGTTCCCAGTGAAATAATATGTGAATTTACTTCATTATATCTAACACTGCAGCTCAGCTTTGAAATTGTACACATTCAATTAAAATCAAAGAGATATGGTCTTGAACCAGGAAATCCTAATCAAAATTTACATTTATATAATTACAAAAAACCTTAAACCATAGTGTTCATAACTACACATGCTAAGTAATATCATTCTGTATCATGTGTTAGACTATGCACAGACTTCTCCAGGTTCAGAGAAAGAATGTCTTCATATTAGAGTATTGCACAAATGGATATAGTACAGTAGAAGAGATTCCTACTTTACTGCAAAATGAGGAATGGTCACACCAGATTTGACATGTTCTTTCTGATGGAGTATGACAAATCTTGTTTTACAAAAAGCGCATACAGACAAATTCCACGATTCCTATTTAATAGTTCACAACCACTCTAGAACCATTAGAAAATTGTCAGTTTAATAGAGCAAGAGTAAAATCTATGTCTTAGATAAATTTGCACCGAAGTCAAAGTAGGTCAGAAAATATGATCTGGGAATGTGAGAAAATCTAGTGTAATTCTTGATTCTGTTACACACTGGCCATGTTTCTACAAGCAAGCCACTTGCACCTTACCTTCCTCATCTATATGAAAGGCAGAGCTCATCATACTCAAATGTTTTCACAGCATTCCATTCCCAGAATAAATATGGGCTTTCTGCATCACTTTCAAAAAGTAATTTCACTGTTTTGTCGTGGATTTGGCCTCACCTCCTCATTCGCTTATTCACTTACTACTCTTCATGAGTTTATCCTTTTAACTACTTAGCATTTGGACCCTGTTAACACAAAGCTGTTTTGGGACATAATCACACCTAACAGACTATCCTTTCTTTAGCTGTGCATGAAAACCACACGTACGTTCTCTTGGCCTGAAATTACTTTCTTAACTGGTTTGTAGTTTATCAGTGTAGGGCAGCTGCCCTATTTTTTCCAGGGATTCCACTTTGTTGTATGTTTCACTTCCAGGCCTGGAAATCCTTGCTCTTTTCTCTCAGAAGATTTTGTATGAAAAGATCACACTCTTGAGAGAGTGTGAGAGAGTTATGAGAGCCAGTTATGTCTTCAGAGTCCATAAATTAACACATCTGATCGTCACATAGGCAAAGTTTTGTTCTTTCTTAACACTACCCTGATCAAATTAGCAGGAACACACAATTCTCCAGGAGAAACCCACATGCAGGATTTATACACAGTTTTCCCAAATAATGTTTTAAAGAAGGCTTTCCATGAAGGTAACTAAAACCCTACTTCATCTGGTCCTGTATTGTCACATTCGAATATATCTAAGAACAGCAGAATGAAATTTTCCTTGCAAGAGCACATGCAAGTTTGGACTCTATCATAAGGTAGTCTTCCAGGTGGTAGTGTTCTGTTTTGCTTACTGGTTTACCAAGATGAGCAAGGACAAAAGTAAAACTCTGAGTCTGAAATCCTCCTAATGATTTCAAGAAGCCTAAGAAACTGGTTACATCAAGGTAAAACATCTATTTACCAACCTGCTATGACTACTTTGAGGAAGAGATTATTCCTAGTATTCCTACACCCCATGCACTGATTGTATTGAAGTTTCACCCTAGAAACTTATTTTGATTTTTCAGTTCCCCTTTTACTTTTAGCCTGCTATAATTTATGTTTAGAGCTACTGATTTTAGCAAGTTTGAAGGACTTCTTTTTGGTTGAAATATCTTCCTTGCTATTTAACAGCATTTGCTTATTCTTTCTTCATAGTTCCACAAATGGAAGTGGCAGAAATGATTTATGAAAATCAACTGAGTTATCTCTAAGGTTCTTACTCCCTTTAATTGTAAAATCTTCTTATCTAAACAGTCCTATTTATTGCTAAAGTTTAGTATTCATTGGATTTTTCTTTTTTTTTTTTGGTCTCAAAACAAATGCTAAATTTATGGTGAGTAAATATTACTATCTTTCTGAAAGAGCTTGTATAATAGAATAAACCAGCATTCTATCCTTTGGTCATCCACTCTTTCCCCCGGCTGATTATTAGATTACTCCAGAACAGGAAAGATAACATGCCTCTTGGCCTAGGACACCCCTCTCCCTTCCAATCTATAAACCAAGGATTTAAATATCCTTAGTAAAGTAATTTTGAAATGTTATGGCTATTCTTTTACCATCATTATACAAAAAGAGGTCACAAATTACAGATGTTAAACTCCTTTATGTCTATAAGATCTTAATGCTGCTATGTTACTAGAGTCATAAAAACCAACAATGTGAACAAATAAATTAAACAGACAGGAGATAATTCTAATCTTTAATCACTAAGAAGGAGGGAAGAGTTCACTGGAGTCCAATAAGTCCATTATGTTAATCAAAATGACAGGGAATACAAGCATTCTGTCTTTATTTCTTGTTTTTACAACTTTTACATTTCTTCTTCTGTGATCATATGTCAGTCCTTTTTTGACATTACTGTATATGTTTTGAAATTATCAATAGAAGTTTCACTAGCAAAATATCCCTCTAAAAGAATAAATACTCTTTTGCTCTTAAAAATAATATATGGCCTTAGTTTTGTAATTGTCATTCAAAAATATGAGTATTCCCTGTTTATGCAAACAAATGGCATGAAAAAGGGCAAAATAGAAGAAAACAAGGTCGAAATGCTCTCCTGGCACTGTTGCCTCTAGCAAGAACCATTTTGACGTCAAGAGATCACACTGCAGAAAACACACTATTTTCAGATATGTGAATGCCGTAATATCCCCAAACAAAAAAAGTGTAATTTTCTATGCCGTATTGCATTTTGCTCCTTTATAAGCACTGCTATTAACTACTTACTAATTTGTTATAAAGTCATTATTATTATGCTTTGTGTTCTTACAATTTGTCAGATATTCAGTAAATCTTGAAAAAAAAGTTGAAAAGATAAAGCTATTGCCAGTGACTAAAATGGGGAGTACCACTTTAAGTCCCCAAATACTCCTAAGACTCACAGTAGGAACTGAAACATCCCCAAACTGTAATTATTACTGCAGATATTACTGAGTCAAAACACAATCAAATGCACTAAATAGCTATTAATAAAACAAAATGTGGGCTAGGTTAGTCTCTTTTTATTTATAACAACTAATTCACATCAGTAAGCTACATTTTAGTTTTATTTGATAATAATTGTAATGAGTATAGTATATATTAGTAGGAACAATAATTTGTTCCTCACACTTCTGAAAAATAAAACATCTAGTTTGTTGTCTAGAACATTTGCGCTCTCTACTTTTTTTAACACTCCCTCAACAAGTATTATAGTAAATGAATGACAATGGAAGCAGTAAGGTAAAATGATGATTACAGGTTTAAACAGTACAAGTCTGTTATAGCCACTGAAAATAGAAGATAAAAACTATAAACCCAACCAATTGTCAGAATAAAACCTATTGCTGCACTCAGCTACACATCCCACAGTAGAATCAGTGCATGGGATATAAGATATTTTTGACAGAGTAAATGCATCTATGGAGTATCAGTAATAACGGGCAGTATTTAAGACAGAAAATAGCATTGCTGTGAGACCTATTTTGCAACCCCACACAATTCTCATATAACAGTACTTGCAATTTTACATTAAATAAATTATTTTTTAAAGACAAATAACTATCTTAAACCTGCGATTCTGAGACAGTCACTGTTAATCTGGCTAAAGATTTTTGCTATTCCCTGTGCTTCAGGGACAATTATTCTGTCTAAAAGCAGTTCCACTCATATTGGAAACAATGGGAAGCATTAGTCATTTTACAGAAGTGCATCTTTGCTGAGGGCAACTGTGGTTTCAATCCCATTGAGAGAAATAGGAGATAGTAGTGATTTTGGAAGAAAGAAGTTGTCTATGAAATACTCCCTAGGAGAACATTATTCATCAGAAGTGGCTGAATGAGAAAATTTCAGTTCTGAAGAACAACAGCAAAAGAAATCTTCAAACCTTTAAAAATCTTTTATACATAGGATTTTAGCATAGCAAGTATAAGGAATAGGTATTATTCTGTTAATAAGAAATCTTATCTTTTTGAAATCTACTGAAATTCCTAACAGATAACACTTACTTTAAGTCAAACAGCTCAACATTTAGGCATTGGAAATCTGGAACAACTGGTTTAGTGCCTCAAACTATGAATTTTGTGAATTTTGGGCTAATCTGTTCCATTTGCTCTCTAGGTAGCAGTGACTGAAGAATCCTGCAAAATTACAGATGAAAATTATGTTCTTAAAATGGTATGATCTTTTGCTTAAAAATCTACTTAATTTATCTGCAGTTAATAACCTTAATGTAAAATGCTATAATAAAAGCTTAATATAAACTGTTTAAAATAAACTATATTAAATTGAATTAGCATTGGTATTTCCACCTCCTCCTGCCATTGTTTTAAGATCTTTCATTCCTGCTGCTGCAGATAAACTATCAGGCAGAAAAAGACAGAGAAAACCCTTCAGCTGCTGCTAATTGTTGAAAGAACAGAAGTCAGACTGATTTAACAGAATTAACTAAAACACAAGGCACAGACTTCATTCTTTCAAAAATACAGAGCTACATGGTTGTCACTAGGAAACAGAATGAAAGCTCTTACAAAGTGTTGTCATTTTTCTATATTACACACAGTAGGTTATTATTTCCAACAGCTCACATAACAAAATATCACGAACAGCACTGCATACTTCTTTCTTAACAAGAACTACTTGTAGAAGTTTCTCTACTTCTGTATTGGGATATTGACTCCACATTTCAGTAATTCCTTTGATCTTTGTGCAAGAAAATGGTCTTACTAACTCTAGGCAACTGGGTTGGGGTTTTTTTCCTTTCTCTTACTTGCCACAAGCAGTAGATATACAGATCCTAGAGGATAATTTCATCTGAATAGTATCTATGCACTGCAAAGACTTTAAAGAAGCAACAGTGATGTCCAATTTCACTTACATATAATTTTAGTGATTTAGATATGTACTCTCACTTTAGAACACAGTTTGTGTTTTTGAAAGATCTGTAAAGATCATAAGAAACATATTGAGCAGAAACTGCAAACCTGAAGCTGGAGATAAGATGGCAGAATAAAAAAACCCTGGATACTATTCTAAAAGAGAAAAGTTTAAGGTGAATGTAGTTGAAAAAGTTTTTTGACTTACCAACTACCCAATCTATTAAATATTTCCCATAATGATAAATACAATAGTTACAAATAGTCACAAACCATACAAATGGCTGGCAAAAATTTTGTTGAAAAATTTAAAAATTAATTACACTTCACGTCAAATAAAAGAGACATCTGTGAGGGACATGCTGATCAACAAGTTATGTTAAATATAAAAATTTCCACAATAGAGGTATGGAAAGAGGTTATGGCAGAAAATCATACAGTAGTAGAAATAATGTGGAAAATCACTTTTTTATATCTATTTGGAAAAGAAATACAATCCCAAATGAATATTGTCCATTATAATGTTTTACCTTAGTAATGTCTATAAAATCACAAAAAGGAAAAATGGAGAAAGACAGCCCTACTGCACAACTTCTGTGACAGAAGCTGATGAAGGCTGTCTTTTCTCTCTCTGGTTGGATAATATGCAAACACACTTCCCTTCCCTACTTAGGAACTAGGTACTCTTTTCAAGCCCTGTACCTCAATTATTAGAGAAATATCAAAAGTGTCAGTGTTTGGTGGTTTTTAATTGATTTTAGGATAGGCTTTTTAAGTTAAGCAAATGCATGCAAATAATAATTGTGCATTTATTGGAAATACGTGCAAAATTTTTATTAAGTTATCTTTACAGATATGTGAACACTAAAGAAACCCATATTCCTTTTAATACAAAGTAGGCAAAGAAGAATACTAGTGTAGAAAAGAGTGTTTTCTGACTCTACTACGAGATACAGCTGAGAGTTCAACAATCAACTACTTCTACATGAGAAGGAATCAAGCAATGATTTACAAAGACTATAATATAAAATCAAAATCAGCTATTTAAAGGGAAAATGTAATACAACATGAAGCTCAACATAAAGTTGCTCAGTGCATATAATTACACCAATTACATTTAGAAACTGTATTTACTTGCTAAGAAATAAGATTAAAAGGCAAATGTATAAAGTGACACCATACAACTTCCTCATTCAATCTTACTGAATATGGAATTATAGCATGATAATATTTTAACTATTTCAAAAGAAAGGCCATCAAGTTCCAATTCAAAACATCAACAAAATAAAACATGCAATTTTCATACTTTTTGCTTTTCAGTGTGCAACAAAAACATTTGGCTATGATAAGAAGCCTTTTGATTTGTGACATACTGGTTTCAGACTGATCTAGAAAAAGAGGTCAAATACACTTTCCTGATATAGTTACTAAAATTAATCTTTTTGCAAATTTACAAACAAAAGCACATTAAGGACTGTGGATCAAAATAATTTATCGGGAATGTCTGAAGAATTACAATGTCCTCATTTCAGATTCACTCAAGGGTGGTATTTCAATAGATCAGAAAGGGAGATTGTGAGAGGGATGCACCATGCCTGTATAGGATCAGATTTTCAAAGCTTTGCGGATGTCTATCTCTTGTAGTAGATTATGAAATGATCCTAACAGTCTTTTAAAGTCTGACTCTATGAAAGTAAAGATAGAAGAAAAGAACATCCAAATACATATTTGAGAATGAAAAAAATACGAGATGAAAAATTTGCTTCTGCATACCAAAGCATGTTTTGCATATTTAGATTCCATTTAAAAAATATTTCCAGACGTATATCAATTCTTAGCTGCCTATGTCTCGATACACATAAATATAGGTATTTCTTTCTGAATAGCTACCCAATAAAGATCAAAAATCATATCTAAGATATTTCAAGTTGCTCTTGTATAAGACATCTAAACCAAACCATATAGAAATTTAGACCTGTATTATAGTAGATGTGATAAGTTTATTTTGTGAGATTTTTATCTTGACAGAACCACCAGGAATCAACTTTTTCTTCAAATTCTCTAGTGTACCTATGTTCTGTTCCCCTTTAAATTTCCTGTCAGCTTTTGGATATTTTTAAAATGGAAAACATGCCAATCTAGATCCTGGTCTAAAACTGCCACACATTGTCAATCTAAACAAAGAAACCAACAATGTCAAAAGGAATCATCTAAAGAAAATTATTTATATATACTGAAACATGTAATAGTGATTTTGATTTTTTTTTGTTGTTTATAAAGTTAAATTTTTAAGTAAAGGTTGGTTTTGAAGACCAAATTTTGACATTTAAAAACTTTTCAGAGGAGACTTGTTGATATAAAACCAATCAGAAATCTTTTCCTTTCCTCCTAGCAAGGAAAGGCACCAAACATAAGAATTCCATCTGTGTCATTCTTGCAATTTCCAATGCACAATAATTTAACAAAAAAACCCTGAATTCTACATTTAAATCTTCCTTCGTGTTTAGATTGTTCTTCTTCAGAAATACAACTGAGAATAGACTAGACTGGTCAAATCAGCACACAATCCAGAAATCCTTCTCTGTGACAATGACAGATAACAAGAAACATTTTTGATTTTCCTTTCCAAAAGCCCTGACATTCCAGGTTAATAACACCTGCAATTTTCAAAAAATGCTTTTTCTGTCAGCAGTAAATCATGAAGCAGGGGAGAATTACAATATACAAAAGGAGCTGATGCCATTGTCATATTCCCTGGAGGTGATATTGAGGTAATGGAGATAGATTAGATGACCTTTGGAGCTCACTTCTAACCTTATTTCCTACAGACTATGATATCTTCACCAAGTTCCAGAGAGAAGGCAGATAACAGCTGATTTCTTTGGGAAGGTATTAGTTAGAGTACAACCACAACAGAATCACTGCAAGAGTAAATGAGAGTAAAGAGTAAACGAGTAAAGAGTATCATTCCCCATAACAAAACTACTGACATTTCAAGGGAGCACACAAAGCATAAGCAAGGCATTCGAGAGAATAACAGAAAGTAGAGTGATGTCAGTAATGAATACCTTAAATTTTGTGTTGCATTCAAGTTGCTTAAATGTTATTGGTTATTAACTTTTGACTGAGAGAATGATGCCATTTTGGGATTTGGAACTTTTCAGTGGCTTACTTTTCAGACATGCCAAGACTTATAAAAAGCCTTAGAAGAGTACACATTTTTACCAAAGAGTATAATTACTCATTCCAGTACAGCAGACATGCAACACAACCAATATGTCCTCTATGTTGATGTGGACATTATGTAAGCTCCCTCCCAAGGTTGTCGTGGAAGTAATTTGTCTATCGAGTAAAAGAAGTATTACTTCTCTCTTTAGAAGTTTAACAGTGTTTAGTGATCAGACTTCAGCTAGCCATCTTCTGGACACTCCTTACACCCTTTGTCTTCAAACCTCCTGATCCTGGAAACTTACTTGAATGCAATTCTCTGTGAAGACATGTTTTCTCTCTCCAGGCTGATGTAACAGTCTTGCCTAAATTGGAATGACTTTCGCCTCCTGATAGTATGGAATCCTTGTGAAGGTATGGCCAGGCATGGAAAATAGCTCCAGAGGCTGTCACTTTTAGGAAGAGGCAATGCAATTGATTTTGTATACTTCTGAAATTGTTCTTAAAGTGGGAAGGCTTTTGGCAATTTAATTGTTCCTTATTTAAATCATAATTGAATACAGAAACGTTACATAGCCCCAAAAGATTTAAATTGGTTTTGCTGCAGTTTGTTCGTTGGACAAAGTATTATATTTTCTATTTAGCAATATTGCATTAGCCATTCATAAGACTGATATGGTCCAGAAATTTTTGTGGTTTTGAACAGCTTTATGATACTTTAATTGTAACATCTTTTTATATAATTGTGGATAGATAAGCTAATACCTCTATTTTGTAGTGATACTATTGATAGTAATACAATATGATAAGATAGAAAAACTGCAAAAAGTGATAAAGGTTTCTGTATGACAGTAAAGAGAAATGCCATTTCTATCCATTCCAGCATAGCTGCATAAGTCATTGCTGAAAATGTGGCTTGCTTGCTTCTCTGGCTAATAACATGTTTAGGCCATACAATGTATTTTACCATTATACAGATATTTTATTAATACAACAAACTTTCTGAGAGGTGACTTGATTGCTTAAAAATATCAATTACTACCCATGCATGCCAAAGCAAGACTTAAAGCCTTATTCACGAATTTACCACTCTACTTCAGTGACTCATGACCATATAATATCACATAATACCTTCACTTAAGACATTAAAAAAGGCAAAATAAATATGGTAGAAAACAAAGATCGGTGTTTTCTTCTGTGTCAAGTATTTACAGGGAATGATTTTCTACACCGTTTTTAACTGTATACTCCTGCAATTAAAGTACAATCTTCTCCAGCAATACTGAAGGAGATACCTTTCACTAACACCACACTGTCATAAAAGTAAGGGGATAGGAGGAAAATAATTCAGGGTAGAAAGCTCACGAAACACTCTGGTTTAGATGAAATACATTGGTCAGCCTGATGCAAAGGCAGACTGATGAGGAAGAATGTTACAAAATGAAATGAAGAGTTACTGGTTTTACCTTGCAGTGCATGTCACTCCCTATACAAAAGTAATGTACGCTCCATGTGTTTGAACTTGACTCTCCAGAACTAGATTGATTCCCAGTCTTCATGTCTTCATGCTGCTGCCTGTTGTCCAGTCCATTTTGCTGATTTTCTTACCTGTCCTGCTACTCCTACTACAGACCTCAGATCTACCTGGACTTGTGCAAAACATTTGACACCGTACCATATGATTTCCTTATCTCTAAATTGAAGAAACTTGGATCTGACAGATGGAACATTGTGTGGATGGATTGTCGGAATGGTCACGCTCCAAGAGTTGCGGTCACTGTCTTGAAGTGGAGACCAGTGAAAAGTAGCCTTTCTCAGGGGTTGGTATCGAAACAAATTAAGTGTAACATCTTGGTTTGAGACATGGACAGTTGGAGTGAGTGCACTCTCAGCAAGTCTCCTAATGACACCAACTTGTATGGCATGGTTGACATGGTGGAGGGAAATGATGCCATCCAAAAGGGCTCTGGTAGGTGTGACAGCTGGGTCTGTGCCAACCTTAGGAAGCTCAAGGCCAGGTGCTAGGCCCTGCACATGGTTTGGGAAATCCCAAGAACAAATACAGGCTGAGCAGAGAACGGATTAAGACCAGCCCTGAGGAGAAGGACTTGGAAGTGCTGATTGATGAGCAGCTTGACATGGGTTAGCAATGTGTGCTTGCAGCCCAGAAAGCCAACTGTATCCTGGGCTGCATCAAAAGAAGCATGACCAACAGGTTGAATGAGAGGATAATCCCCCTCTACTCTGCTCTCATGAGACCCCATCTGCAGTGCTGCATTCAGCTCTGGGGCCCCAGACATAAGGAAAATGTGGATCTGTTGGAGTAAGTCCAGAAGAAGACCACAAAGATGATCAATATGCTGGAGTACTTTTCCTATGAAGACAGGCTGAGAGAGTCAAAGTTGTTCAGCCTGGAGAAGAGAAGGCTCTGGGGAGACCTTATAGCAGCCGTCCAGTACCTAAAGGGTCCTATAAGAAACCTGGAGACAAACTTTGTTCAAGGGCATGTAGTGATAGCACAAGGGTTAATGGCTTTAAAGACAGTAGATGTAGATGAGATATAAGAAAGAAATTCTACACTATGAGGGTGGTGAAGCACTGGAACAGGTTGTCCAAAGAAGCTGTGGATACCCCATCCCTGGAAATGTTCAAGGCAAAGTTGGAGAGGTCTTGGAGCAACCTGGTAGAAGGCGCTCCTGCTCAGGCCATGGAGGATGGAGTTAGCTGATCTTTAAGGTTCCTTCCAACCCAAACCATTCTATGATTCTATGTTGTGCACTCATAGTCCCTACTTACACGTAGAAGGACTCCATTCATTCCAAGTACCACCACACACTGATGTTTAAGTTATAATCTCTAAACCTTGAAAATACTTTGCTATCTTACTCATTTTCAGCCAGACAAATAAACTTCTAGTGCTTATTCTTTCACTATAGCTTCCAGGGAAAACACCACCTGCCCACTTCCTCTATCACAACTCTTCCAAGATCATGCCAAACCCCCAACAGAAAAGACTCTTCCCACACATATGTTTGACAGCCTCTTGTTTACAAAACACATCTTGCATAACTCCACAGCTATTTTCAACCATTTACTTCCATTTGCCTTATGAGAAATGGCAGTTCCCATGACCCCAAATCATCTGTTGATAATTATGCATTGCCATGATTGCTTCCCTACAAATATGGAACTATGTAGCTCCTCTAATACCACTTTATATCTTCATTTTTAATCTTTTTTTAAACAATGACAATAAGTTGCAAATTGCTGTCTCATAAATGTCATCTGTGTAATTTACCAGTTTTATGTAGAGATCAGAGTCTTAATTCTTTGTAATTTTTCCAACAGCCACTTTATCATTTTATTGTTGTATTCCACCCACAACCTTTTGGACTAAGTGTACAGGAACGAGATACGTAAACCCAGTCTACTTAAACTCATGCCTGCTAAGCTGCAGCCTTTGTCCGACATTAATAACTCTACTGAAAAAAATCTTTAATATGCACAAAGATTTGCTTAGCTACATTATCTTCTAATAAACTGTCTCAGGCAAGCCTTGCACGAGTCCAACAAGTAGTCTACTTTTCTTCTAAGTAACACACGCGAGTGCATGCATACCCCTTTTTTAGGGGGAAGAGTAGAGACAACAGCAATTTCTTATCTTTAAAATCTGTCCTTTTTAGAAATTTGGATAATATTTTTAACTTGTGACAAGTATTGACAACTCCTTCACAGTTATTGTTAATGTGAAAACAGAATAAAATGTTTCTAGATAATTTCTTAGATTTATCTTTTTCTGAATAAGTTTCAGATATTACTAGAACACTTCAAAGTAAGTTAGTTGTCTATCATAAAAAATACATTTAGGACAAGAACTTTGCAATGTACTGAATGGAAAGTGACAACACTACGAGCTCATAGCCTTAATCATCCTTCACTAGGTCTTACCTTAAGTTGTTCTTGCATATAGTCTACATTTTATCAACAATCAGAAAACAGTATTTTAATAAAAATAACATGTGTAGTGTAGTACACATTTTTTGCATGTTATTTTGCTTACATACACTAAAAAGTACATACAAACCCTCTCAATTTTCCTTAGTCATTTTTATGAAATGCTCTATAAACATGACTGAAACCAAGAAATCTTCTATAAATTCATTTTAACACTGCATATGAAATAGCAATTTAAAAGTGATTTCTCTATGCTCATATTTAACAGTGTACTGCCAGGCTTAGATAACACTGACATAAGCTCAGTAGTTAGTCCAAGATAATGCCAACTTACACAGATAGGAATTCAGCGCAATCATCCAGCCTCAAAGGAAGATAGATGTGGAAGAATTTTGCCTGCCAAATTAGTAACATCCCTGATATGAGCATATGAGAAGGCACCCTGATGACATGCATCACCTTTACTCTAGAACTTCCCTGTCAACGAAATTATCTCAGCCAATTATTTATGTTGCATTTTATACAGCTACGCAGCACGAATTAACAAAGGTGGAAAAGAAAAAACACAAGCCATTTTTAAAATAAAGCAAAATTTCTGCATAATGTGGGATGCCACTAGCTTCCTATATGATGTAACTCCTTATTCTGTCTCCTGAAGCCACACGTTCCTGGAGCTAAAGAGTGGAGTGTTTTTCTTATTTGAAAAGTGACACCAAATTCATTGTTCTGTTTTCAATAAACATTTTTTAACGATATACAGAGGATTTTACTTCTATGATCATTTACTGAGGCCACGGTGATTAAACTGCAAATACACGCATTTCACACACCTGAATTGGTGCGAATTGGCAGCAGGGATGGTAAGTTCTGCTGCTGAGTGCTAGATCAAGCCAGACAGGTGGTCGCTGGAGCAAGGGAAGCCCAGGAGGGAGCTAGGGATGGGCAGGTCCTGATTCCTGGAAGTGGCAGTCGCACTTGGGTGGCTGATGCAGAGGGCATTCCTGGAATCATCCATGGAAGATTTAAGTAGCCCCAAAGGAGCATGACCTACAGGAGCACAGCAAACAGGAGTGGTCAAGCAGGTGTGTGGCATGTCAGAAGGGCACAGCGTGGCAGTTTGTGTGGGCAGTTCACACAGGCTGGGTGAGCAGGCACAGGTATGGGCAGGGTCCTAGACCTCAGCCAGAAGTAGCAGGGAAATATGGTGTCCACTAGGCAGAAAATTAAGGCTTCTCCAAGCTCTGCATCAGCTACAATTGATGCAGCCTCCCAGGCAGAGTTTGGGTGGAGGAACTCCACTTGGTCATAGAATTCATGGAGGAGGTGAGCAGGCTGAGCCATCAGCGAGTGTGAGAGGGAGACTGACCACTGGAATAACACCGTACGCTCCCTGTCTCACACTCAGCAGGTAGGCGTGCCTTGTATGACAAAGGACTCCCCATTCTGTCTCTGGTCAGTGGAGGAGAGAAACTTAGAGGGGAATGGCAGCAGGTTCTTGCCCGATGCAGCAGGCATTTCTCCTCTGTGTCAACCTCAGCCTCCAAGGTTCCCTTGCACAATAGATAGGAAGTAGAACCAAACCTCAATGTAGATGATGGGTCTTACAAAACATTCCCTAGTTTAAGACTCTCTAAGCCATCCATCAAAAAAAAAGATGGGTCATTGTGATAGGGGACTCCCTTCTGAAGGGAACAGAAGGCCTGATCTGCAGACTTGGACCCATTACAAAGGGAAGCCTCCAGCTTACCTGGGGCCTTGATTAGAGATGTGGAAAGAAAACTTCCAACTCTAGTCAGGCCCGTGGATTATTATCCACTATTGATTTTCCTAGTAGGCAGTAATGAAAACCCAACAAAAAACCTGAGGATGATTAAAAGGGATTTCAGGGCCTTGGGGCAAATGTGAAGGGATCAGGGCCACAGGTTGTGTTCTCCTCTGTCATTCCTATTACAGGGGACGATGAGGGAAAGAGTAAAATCATAGAATCATAGAATAACGAGGTTGGAAGAGACCCACTGGATCATCGAGCCCAACCATTCCTATCAAACACTAAACCATGCCCTTCAGCACCTCATCCACTCATGCCTTAAACACCTCTGGGGAACGTGAAAGAGCCATTAAATAAATACCTGGGTCTGAACCTGGTGTGAGGAGCATAACTTTGGGTTCTTTCTTTCTTTCTTGGGCTTGTCGTCCAAGGATGGTGTATGCTTGTCCCCAAGGGGTGAAAGGATAATTACAAAGAAGCTAGCAGGGCTCATTAACAGAGCTTTAAATTAGATGTGAAGTTAGAATGGGACAAACCAGGTTTGATGGAAAAAAACCTGGGAATGGCACTTTACTATTTGAGCAATGGTATGCTACTGAGACCCTTTGGTCTGCCACCTCAGAGGAAGTGGAGGATAGCACTTCAAATGGCAGAAAAGATGCAAAGGTTATTGGTGGGTTAGAAACTACAGTGAGTAGTCACTTAGGAATGAAGACTCTTCCCCTGGGAGCATGGTGGGATCCACAGCCCAACTGAAGTGCCCCTATATCAATGCACGTAGCTTGGGCAACAATCAGGAGGAAGTGGCTGGATGGCCAGGCCCAAAGAGTTGTGATACATGGAGTTCAATCCAGTTGAAGGCTGTTCACAAGTCGTGCTCTCCAGGGATCAGTGTTGGGTCTAGCTCTGTTCAACATCTTTATCAACAATTTGGATGAGGGGATTGAATGTACCCTTAGTAAGTTCACAAATGACACTAAGCTGGGAGGAAGGGTCAACTGGTTTGAGCACAAGGAGACTCTCCAAAGGGATCTGAACAGTCTGGATTGGTGGGCTGAGACCAACAGTATGACATTCAACAAGACCAAGTTCCAGGTCCTGCACTTGGGACACAATAACTCCATGCAGCACTACAGGCTTAAGGAGTGGCTGAGGTAACTGAGGTTGTTTAGCCTGAAGAAGAGGAGGCTGGAGAGAGACCTTATCACTAAGGTCTTATCACTATGGTCTTATCACTTATCCTTGTAGTGAGGTGGGTGGTGATCTCTTCTCCCAAATGACAAACAATAGTATAAGAAGAAATACCCTCAAGTTGACCAGGGCAGGTTCAAATTAGACATCAGGAAACATTTCTTCACCAAAATGGTTATTGGGCACTGGAACAGGCTTCCCAGGGAGGATGCTGAGTCACTGTCCCTGGAGGTATTTAGAAGATGGGTAGGTGAACTGCTCAAGGGATGTGGTTTAGTAGGGGACAGGTATGGTTGGACTCAATAATCTCCAAGGTCTTTTCCAACCTAGTGATTCCAAGATTCTGTGAAGCATAGAATCATAGAATAGCATGCATTGGAAGAGACCTTAAAGATCATCTAGTTCCACCCCACCCACCATGGGCAGGGAAATCCCACTAGATTAGGTTGCCCAAGTCCCCATCCAACCTGGCCTTGAACACCTCTGCGGAGGGGGCATCCACAACTTCCCTTGGCAACCTACGCCAGTGTCTCATCACACTCATGGTGAAGAAATTCTTCCTAATGTCTAGTCTAAATCTGCCCCTCTCCAGTTTATACCCATTCCCCCTCATCCTATCACCACAAGCCTTTATGAACAGTCCCTCTCCAGCTTTCCTGTAGGCCCCTTTCAGGTACTGGAAGATCACTCTAAGATCTCCTTGGAGCCTTCTCTTCTCCATACTAAACAAGCCCAACTCTCTCAGCCTGTCCTCATATGGAAGGTACTCCAGCCCTCTGATCATCTTTGTAGCCCATGTTCACTGCTGCGGTCACCCCATCATATAAAGCCACTAGGTTGTTCATACAGATTTGCCCCTGGTGGAGCCACGCTGGCTGCCATTAATCACCTCCATGTCCTCCATGTGCTTTAGCATAGCTTCTAGGAGGATCTGTTCCATGATCTTCCTAGGCATAGAGGTGTGTCTGACAGGTCAGTAGTTCCCAGGGTTATCTTTTCTATCCTTTTTAAAAATGGGCACAATGTTACCCTTCTTCCAGTCACCAGGGACTTCTCCTGATTGCCATGACTTTTCAAATATCACAGGGAGTGGCTTGGCAGCCACATCGGCCAATTCCCTCAGGACTCTGGGAGGCATCTCATCAGGTCCCATAGACTTATAAATGTTCAGGTTCCTCAGGTGACCTGGTTCTCCTCTACTGCGCAGAGGTTTTACCCAAATAATGAAATAGTGAAGCAAAATGGAAGTACATTGTTTCAGAAGACTGACGACATATTATCCATGTATCAAAATCCTACACAAGAAAGGCTTTTCACAATATTTTTCTGGATGTCAAAAATAATCCAGTCAAGCTTATGTTTAATTTTTACACAAGATGTTACTAAATGATTAAAACTGTTGTGATATCCAGGATGTGAAAGTTAACGTAGTTCACTCACAACAAATCTGTCTTAAGATGATGTAATCCAGTACTGAGTCTCTTAATTGCTTAGCTTTTGCCATAGGCCATAAATGTCAGTTCTCTCATCTTGATTGCTACTGTAGTACAATGATAAAACAAGTAGAGCACAAGTGGTTGTCTGACGCTTTGGTTACTAGTCACAAGTAAGATTAAAAGTTATGGAGAGGTCATTATTTGTAATTGCAGTGAACCAAAGAAGGACAATACTGGTCTTCATGTGCTACTGGTCAAGCTTTAAAAGTTTAATATGCAACAGGATACTATTGTATCCTCCTCTTTCAGAAATGCAATTATATAACAACAACCAACTTCTTTCCACTCTACATAAACTGATATAAACAATTAAGGCAAACTTAAATAAACAGGTATGTCTGGGCAGAAGGTACAAAACCTCACCACTAATCTCAAATGAAGAATTATTAGTCTTAATGTACAGTTGAGCGCTATGAACTCTGAACTTTTAATGTTTTTCTGGTAACATGCTTATTTCTTTTCCTGCGGTTCTCTCTTTTACAATAGCCCCTCAGAACCAAACAAGCCACTCTGACAGAACTAAGGTTTTATGGTCTTGAGGCAAAATCCTGGTCCACTGTTTTCAGTGTTTCAAATTGATAGTGCTAGACCACTGTCATTGAGTTAAGGTGCTCAAGCATGTTCCCACTCTGGACCACTGTTACTTGTTTACATATAAATCCACAGAGAGAAAACTCTGATTTCCTGTGTACTACTACCCACTGCTATTCTATATGCTATACTCAATCTTTTTACATTAGTGATGTAAACAGTATGGATCAAAATCCTAATGGATTCCTTCCTGTTATGTGCAAGAGACAACTAAGCTACACTGGAGAACCACATGACTAAAATCCCTTAAAGTCTTATCACTAAGGAGAAGGGAAGAAAATAATTCTGTCTTCTCATTACAATTGGCATCACATGACATTTATCAACAGCATAAAACTCCTAATTCTAAAAATTAATGGAATTTCTAAAACTGTACTAAAATGTCTTACTTGACAAATCATTAGGAGAGTCAATTTAGGGAAGTGACACATTAAATCTCATCTTGAAAGATAAAGATGGATTGTGGAACTAAAACTCAGAGTTTAGAGTCAAGCTATCATGATTCAACACTTTTGTTACAAAAATGGTGGAATATAACCCAAACTCAATTACAGATATGATGTTTTTAGAAGACCTATTTCACAATCTAATAATTATTCTAAGCTAAATCAGAGTGAGGAAAGAATTTGAACACAGAAATGCTCACAGAAGAAAGCGGTTTAGATTCTTGTTTCTAATGCCAAATCTAAGAAAAAATCTACATTATATTAAGAAAAAGGTTAAAAAACCTTACTATTTCAAGAAGACACTGCAGGTAGAAAATAGATCAAGTTTCTGTGAGAAGCAAATAGATGCAAAAATAAATCAATTGTTGGAAGATTTAAGATTAATTTAAATGAGTTTCAAAACATACTAGGAACAACAGAGGATCTATAATCATATCCATCACAAATCGTGCAGAAGAGGTTGAAAAGTTCAATAAATAATTTTCTGCATTTGGGAAATAAAGCAGGATAACCTGCTCTGAACTAATGATCAGGATATAGTTCCTTCTCAACAGTATCTCAGAAAGACATTCAACAGCTACTACAGTCAGATAATTTTCAATCAGTATACATATAGCTAACTTGCAGCTAAGAGTTTTACGATAGCCTAGCAGTTCCTTGCACAATTAATGCTGATTTTTAACATATCTCAGAATATAGAGAAGTTCCTGAAGGGTGGATGAAAACTAGTACTATATTAATATTCAACAAATGGCAAGTGAAATAACCCAGGTAGCTCTGACAACTTGATACTGGTCCTAGAGACAGTAATAGAATGCAGTTACAAGACTTTAATTAAGAAGAAATTCGAGAAGGACCTTATAATTATTGCCAGTCAGTATAGATTTATGCCAAATAAAGATAGTGCCGATGAAGCTTCTGTAAAGCAACAAATATTTGGATTCTAAAATTATCCTGACAAAAATTCAGCATGGCACAAAAGACTGAGGTCTCAAAATGTTATTATCCAGAGCATATATTTCTCCTGAGATCCTGAGGTGGTATATTTCTGACCCTATGCCATTTAACATCTGCATCTGAAAGTATAAAAACATCACAGATAAAATATGCAGATAGCATAAAAACTGATGTAGAGGATAATCTTGAATAAAACGGTTCAACAGTGCAGTGTGGTCTGGATTTCTTGATAATCTGGATGCATGCAAGCAATCTGTGGTTCAATGCCATCAAATGTAAAATCCCACATTTAGGAAAAAAAGAGTTCTGTAAATGCTCCACGATGGAAGACTCAGTTCTCCAAAGGGTTACTGTATTCCTATTTGTGGGCAGCGAATATTGCCTGTAAAAGAAGGTATCACATTTCCTTTGCAGCTAATATGGCTGCTAGTAAATACTACCATCATTGCTCAGTCTGCAATTCAAGAGATTTCTGAGAAGAATTATGAGATTTAGTGAAGAACTGTTTGAAGGAAAATGTAAAAAGAGATTCATTAATTTTGCTTATAAAACAGAAGGTGAGGAGGCAACCTACTGAGAATGTACAAGCACCTACATATGGAAAAAAATTGGTAATAGAGGTCGCTAATTAAAAAGGCAAAGTTTTAACAAGATTCATCAGCTGGAAGCTGAAACTAACAAACAAACAAAAAAAATCAAATGTGTATTTGTCAACAGTGAGACAGTAACTGCTAATTATTTTGGTGGATCATATAACAATGAAAATTTCACTAACATTTTTGAAGATGATTTGATTTTCTTCAAAGTAAACTCAGGAAATTCCCAGTCTTAGAGGTTCAAACAGGGAGTTGAACTAACTGTTCACAAAAGTTCCAAGAAAATGTGAACACAGTGGAAGGCAGCACAGCCCAGAAAGCAGAGCGCCTGATTAACAGACAGACCACCCACTGCTGTTAGCATAGCCACTCCTAGGTGGCATTGTCTTAGTCAATTCAATCCTCTGGTCCCACATTTCCCTCCATAATTTGGAGATGACAGTGCTTGTAATATGTTATATATGTACAATTTTCTTATTTATAACTAATACTCTGGCCTCGTGAATACCTGAATTGGTCCAAAATGCAACATCTCCTCAAAACTAATATTTCCACTAAAAATAAGTCTCCTATTAAAATGGTCAGAGAGGGAATCCACATTTATACCCAACCCTCAGAAATAAATCTTTAAAGCATTTTATGGAAGTGACCAAAGCAATTTGAAAGACTACTCCGTGCTCTTCCTCTAGTGGCCAAAATCTCCACTAAATAGTTGCATTTTTCTCAGCAATATGTGTTATTTATCTGCTAAACTGGGAAATATCTTGCACGCACAGAGCTCTTACTGCATAATAGGTATGTGATCATTATACCATCTTTCATTTAAAATATTTATAATTTATTTACAGTTGCTTAAAGCCGATAAACTATTGTTGCAGTGGCCATTCTGCAAGTCACTGATCTTCAAAACTGTACTCATCATGGGCTGCCTGCATCTGAGGATGCAGGCATTTGGGGGTTAACAGTTACTACAGTGTGGCACGAAATATTTGAAATATCAGATTAGGATAAAGAATGGGTGATACTAATTGTAAATATTATTGCTTATAAACATGCAACACTTAAAATCTAAGTTTACCATGGCAGACAGATGTTTCAAATCCTTTGATGCCTTTTTTGTCTGATCTGGGCATGATCACTTTTTGCTGCTCTGGCAAACAAAAATATTTCCTGTGGAAAAATAATACCATTGCTTGGAGTATTAGTTGATATACTCTAAATGGCAGTCAATCTCCTGTGTGTTATCCTGCTTGTGGTTTGTAGAATAATGTCTAAGAACTGCAGGTGATGGCTCATTTATTTTCTTTTAAATCACCATCCTTAAAAAAGATGAAGAATTCTTACTGAGAGAAAATAGTAGTTGAGAATTTAAAATTCAAAGAAATGGCACCAACATTTTCAAAATGAATACTTGACATCAGGTTCTAAATACAGGTTAAGTACCTAATCTGGTGGATAAGCACGGATTTAGATGTAGGAGTTTAACCTTTGGTATTCAGGAGGAAATATTCTAGCCATAACCTTTAAATACTGACTATTTAATATTAATAAATATTAATAGTTACAGGCATGCTAATTTTAACACCTACATGTTGACAGATTCAATTTATTTCTAGTAACAAGGGGTTTTGCTCACATTAAGGTACAAATTTAAAGTCAGCTAGTTTACTTCACTTTTATTTCTCTAGCTCCTTTTACAACAGACTAGCAGCCAATCCACTTCAGAAAAATGTCTTTAAAGTATAACATAGTTTTGAAAGAACAGCTTCATCATGATACCCTGCTCACTTGCTTCAATAGCTAGGGAAATTTAATTATGGGAGACTCCATCTCAATTTCTATCCTTTCCTCCTTTTCCCCTTTTTCCATACCTATCACAAACCATTTGGATTAGAATCAAAGATCACATAATGTTTACAGGACTGTATAAGCAGAATACACCTTTCCTAGTCTGAAATGGTTTCAAAACCATTGTAATGTTTGTACAGGTGGGATTGGAACTTGCCATCCAGACCTTTGGAAATGAACAGCTTAGAGCGGGAAAAAAAAAAAAAAAAAAAAAGTAGGCAGAATCACTGAGAGTCATACTGCTGAACTCTGCAGAAGGCTCCTTCAAATAAATATTTCAAATCTTTATATGAATATTTTAAGCATGACAACTACACATAAACACACAGCCAAAGTGCTCAAATCCACTCAAGAAAGACTATTAAGTCATCAACCTGCTCCTGACAGGATCCACTGAATATGGCAACAGTGAGAAGTCAGGAGACAGTTGGAATCATTTCAAGACTGCTAATTTAACTTGTCTTAAAACCAACCAATGCTCAACGTGTCATCATCAATGTCATCTCATCGCAGTCTGAAAAGCCTTCGACCTAAAGCAAAAAGGTCCCCAAGTGCCACCCTTCTTGTCTACTGGTTGAAAATCTAATTGGTTCTGCTGACAGGCTTGGGAATTGGTAGGAAGGCTGTTCAGTTAATCTCCAAGGGCCAGCAAAGAGCTCAGTATCCATCTCTGAGCTTTGCTCCCTGGCTGTCGTAAAATGACTCTGATGGTAGTGCAAGCTCTTATGCTTCGGCTGTCTTCTGACTTCTGTTAAGTCAAATTCAATAAAGTTTGTCACTCAATAATCTGAGAGCTACCCAACAAAACCTCTTTGATCAATAACAGCTTGCCTGCTTGCCCAGAGGAAGGTGACCTATTAAAGATTAAAAACACACCTGCTACTTGCAGCACAGAACATCTTTTTATACTTTTAAATAAAAATTCATCCATTAAAATGAGTTTAACTGCTACAACTATACATAAATATTACATGCCAGAAAGCTAAAAGAATATTAAAAGAAACACTTTAGCTATATAGTACAGTGCTTTTGTTAACCTTAAATTTGAGTCATTGCTTTTTTAAAAAAAATCAGAAAGGCCTCAACCAGAAAGACCTTTCACCACCCACAAGTAACTTTTACTTTAGTCTTCTCTGTGTGCTCTACCTTTTCAAAAATTTTCTGCCTGCTAATAGCATACAGCTCTGCTTTAGTGAAAGTCTAGTAATCTGATTTGGTATTACCTATTTGCTTATGCCAGAACTCAAATACTCATATTGCCAGGAAATACAAATTATAATTTGAAGTATAAACATCTTCACCTCTGTTTGAGAAATTTCCTTGAACTGTAGATCCACTTTTTCAAAAGCTATGATCAAAGCCCCCAAATTAAAAACTATAGGCAAATTGAACTGCATTGGGTAAAGACCTAAAAGCACATCTCTATTTATATGTTCATATGTTCTACACCTGTAGGAGAACTATTGCAAGTGTCTTACATAAAATGGTATAAGTTTAGAGACATTTGATATGTATATATTTTGATGAATATGCTTCTGTTTATCCTACAGGGAGTAGTGCAGTTAAAAGCAGATATCCATGTTATTTCCCTTACTGCACAGAAGTTTCAGACTTGGCCACCTGGAACTGTTTTTCTGTTAGATTTTTTCCTAATTATTTTTAAAAAAATAAGGATATTGGTAAACAAAGCATTCAATTAAAGAGTAGTTCTTATTAATAAATCACTGAAGGATTAATAATCTCACTGAAGGAGAAATCACATGTAAGTAAATCTGACTGAACCATCAATGCCTTTTTTGGAATGGGTTATCAGTCTCCCAGAAAATCACACTGTCCCTCGAAGCAGTGTATGCAAGATACATGAAGTAAGCAGTATACTTCTTGATTGTCATGCTTTGTTTAATCTAGTGTCTTTCATGCATACATTTAAGTAAGTAAAAAATCAACTAGAGGATGACATGACATTTCAAAGCAGCTAGGAAATACAGATCTGTATATTCAGTCAAAATTAAATAAATATATTTCCCCCACATTGTTTAAAAAAACCCAAGACATCAGTTCTGGAAAATATTTGGATCAGGTTTACACTGTTATTACTTCCTAAAAAAGTAAAATACCAGTCTATGCATGCTAAAGTTAGACGAACATAAGCCAAGAATTACATGTTAGGTAAAGCTACCTCAGTATTTGAAAAGTAGTCTGAATTTACTAACTTACACCATCAGACACCAAACAATTACCATAAATAAATCCCCTACTGTGAACATCAGACAGATTCAGTAATGACTATTTGTGAAGAATAAAGTGCTTCTGTAGTTTTGCAAAGTTTCTCTCCTTTCTCCCCCTCAAAGGGCCTAACAAGTAGATCTCACACCGTATGGTGCTTTGCTGTCAGGTTTTTTTGTAATAATAAGGCGATGGGTTCTGAACTGTCAGACTTGTCTGTCCAGGAACACTGAACACACTCTAATGAGGACAATGACTGGGGTGTGGGTAGAGGATGACCACACAACAGTGCCTCAAAAAAATGTCATTTACACAGACTAAAATTTTTTAGTAGTAAAATCTTAGCAGACCCAACCCAAACCAGCCAAGACCCAAAACCTAAGGCATAGGTAAGTGTAATTAACAATCAAAACTATCTCTTAATCATTTCAGTTGTGAAGTCTCTTACAGAAACAGAATCTGTGTTTACATCTTACTGTTACAGGTTCTAAAGGAGATAATTAAGACAAATGCTCTAACTGTACATAGTAAAATCTATGCATTGACCACAGAATACCCTAAAAAATACACATATTAGACTCCAACACATACCACATGAAAGTTCAGTTCAATAACTCCTGCCAGTTACATGGCAATCCAGTGGGTGCAGTCAACCGGACTTATTCTCCTGCGCTTTCAACAGGAGCCACCAGAGAATCTCTTCACCATTTCCAACAATTCAAAATCATCAGTAGGCTACATCAAAAATCACTCTTCTCCTGAATGACCCTTTAATTATTTGAAAGGGAAGGAGTAAAAGGTATCTGAAGACCTATATGGTGAGGAAACAAAAGATTCATGTAACTATTCCAGTTGTTCTGAGGTTTTCCACCTCACGCATCTATTTCTAGCAGTCACAAGTAGCTAGCCTGGCTACTGCTTTTTAGAAACGGCTCATATTTGTCAGCTAAACAACATGCCATTCTCATGCTGCTAGCTAATCAGTGTTTTCTTTTCCATGTTGGAAAGCCAGAATTGTGTTGCTCTTCAAATTCATCCCAGCACTGGGGAACTTATATATATTCCCTGAGGATGCATCAAGGGCCTGTGCAGAGGACCACTAAGGCCCATTTGATCACCTTCAAAATAAGTTCAATGGTGAGTTGGTACTGATGAAAGAAAATATAATAAAAAAATGGAAGGCTAAAGTAGCTAGATGCCATCTTTGAGCACCAGATGATATCAGTGCTTGCATGATATGATGGTTGGTAAATGATATTGCTTAATGTTCTGCTTCACAACAAGTAACTGTTATTCATAAAGCACCCATCTGTGGCCTCATTTGAAAAGTTGCTTGGCACTTATAGCTAAATAAGAGGAAGCTAGAAAAAGAACAAATAAAGTGTTGTGGAACGCTAAGTAGCTTAAAAAAAACACACCTTACACATGTCAACTTGGGCATTCAAAATACAGGCTGGCACTTTTCTCTGTGGCTTATTCCTCTTTTAATAATGTCATCTCACCTCACAGGGGCTTTGTGAAAATTAATTAATTACAGTTTGTAAGGCATTCAGATGCTAATGATAGCTACAATGGAAAGAAAGCCTATGGAGAAATTAATAGTTTTGATTCAATGTAATGACTGAATGTGAACACCACATGTGGGTTACATATTGGCCAATAAGAATAACAGAAAACATGAATAGCTGCTCATTCACTGATCTTTGTTAGTATGTACACTGAATAAGAGAGGAGGCCTGTGGCAAAAACCATAATACATGTGTAGATATATATAAAAAAACCAACCTGAAATGCTGAGATGATATCTAACAAACAGAACTACCTAATTTCTTGGGTTTTAAACACTAGATTTTGTAAAGAATAAAACTCTCAAAAAAAAGTGGAGCAATAAAAAAGCAAACACAAACCCACTGAAGGAAAAATTTTTTTCTTTTTTTTGCAACCTAGCCTACTGCATATGCAACATAAAACCCCACACCACTAATAAGTTATGGTGTAGTCAGTGGATTTCAGACATTTGCTGAGAGCAGAGGAATGATGACACGTAGTCACCCAAACTTCCACTTGAAGTTCTGAGAGGACAGCATCCCAGCAATTGTCCTCCCAGGAAAGCTTATGTCTCCATCTCAATATGCTACCCTCTTTGCCAGCTAGCATTTTTGCTACTTAGTACAGTCTCACTCAATTATTTCAGCTATTCCTCCAGGGACTCAATCCCCTCCCTCTTTTCTTATAAGGCTCTCGACCCTCAGTTTGGTTAGTACACAATACAGAAAGTTTCTAAAACCCAGGTCCTTATTTGAACAATTGGCCTTTCGAGAAATAGGTAAAGTCTCCCTCCACAGCACAGAATTACTATAACACTTTAATGAAACAATTAGGGAACAAAACCCCAACACAACCTAGTAGGCAAAAAAATCCCAAACCTCAAAACCAATCCTTTTACTCATTCCAAAACAACTCAGCCAATGTAAAACTTTCAAAACCCATTACTCTTTGGTAGTCACACACTATGAAAAATAACCATGGAGCATAGCATACCACTTAAAATTGGTTTGAGACTAAATCCTTATCTTGTTTCTATATTCTTAGTATTTTATATTTAAAGGACTCCTCAATGTGCAAATTCCAGTGGAGGAAAATTCTCTCTGCAGAACATAGGCGGCTGCAAATATTCTTGCAATTCAGGCTGGCAATGGGGAGAGAAAGTCAGGAATAAGGCCCTCATGAGAAACTTGATCTTGTGAAGTAACATAAGGTGCTTGAAATTGTCAAATTTACTATCTCGGTGTAGAACAGAGCCAAAGACAGACATCCCCCATGTCACAGGAAAGACGGTTCTATGTGGTAGCACACTTCAATATATTTAAATAAAGCTTCCATGTAGCTCACGTGAGCAAATGTTAGAAATTATTTTATACACTACCACATGCTTCATATTCCAAATAAATTACTGTCTATGACTCCAACTTGTGCAATCACTTATTCCAGTGCAGAGGTGGAGTATGTCTACAGTTGATACTGTTTTACACAACTTCTTTAACAGCAACCAGAAGCAGAATTTGGCCTTACTTGATTCACTGAAAAACATTAAAAATAAAGATTTTCAAAATGGGTACATTTGGTTGCAGTCAAAGCATAGACATGTTCAGAGTCAGGACTTTTTGATATTACTTAATATGGTTATTTTCTTGATGTTACCTCTGTTACAACTGCAGCAAAAATAGAAAAAAAAATAAATAAAATGAAGTTATTTGCCATATCCTGCTTTAAGAAAAAGGTTGGTCACAAAACCCTCAGTATACACAGCTTGGTACATGCAGGTCAGAGTTCTTATTTGCACAAGCTGGACAGTGTGCACAAGTGTGGCCTGGACAGGCACACACTCTCCTGGGTGGAAAACTGGCTGGATGGCCAAGCCCAGAGAGTGGTAGTAAATGGTGTTAAATCCAGCTGGAGGCCAGTGACAAGTGGGGTTCCCCAGGGCTCAGTGCTGCGTCCAGCCCTGTTCAATGTCTTCCTCAATCACCTGGATGAAGGCATTGAGTGCTCCCTTAGCAAGTTTGCAGATGACACTAAGCTGGGTGGAAGTGTTGATCCGCTGGAGGGTAGGGAGGCTCTGCAAAGGGATCTGAACAGGTTGGACTGCTGGGCAGAGTCCAATGGCATGAGGTTTAACACGGTCAAATGCTGAGTCCTGCAACTGGGGGACAACAACCCTATGCAGAGCTACAGACTAGGAGAGGTCTGTTTAGAAAGCTGCCAGGAGGAGAGTGACCCGGGGGTGTTGGTCGACAGCTGAACATGAGCCATCAGTGTGCCCAGGTGGCCAAGAAGGCCAATGACATCCTGGCTTGCATCAGAAACAGTGTGGCCAGCAGGTCCAGGGAGGTTATTCTTCCTCTGTACTCAGCTCTGGTGAGACTGCTCCTTGGATCCTGTGTTCAGTTCTGGGCCCCTCACCACAAGAAGGATGTTGAGGCTCTGGAGTGAGTCCAGAGAAGAGCAACAAAGCTGGCGAAGGGGCTGGAGAACAGGCCTTATGAGGAACGGCTGAGAGAGCTGGGGTTGTTTAGCCTGGAGAAGAAGAGGCTGAGAGGAGACCTCATTGCTCTCTACAACTACTTGAAAGGAGGTTGTAGAGAGGAGGGAGCTGGGCTCATCTCCCAAGTGACAGGGGACAGGTCAAGAGGAAATGGCCTCAAGCTCCACCAGGGGAGGTTTAGGCTAGACATTAGGAAAAAATTTTTCACACAAAGGGTCACTGGTCACTGCAACAGGCTGCCCAGGGAGGTGGTTGAGTCACTTTCCCTGGAAGTGCTTAAGGCATGGGTGGATGAGGTGCTGAGGGGCATAGTTTGGTGTTTGATAGGAATGGTTGGACTCGATGATCTGGTGGGTCTCTTCCAACCTGGTGATTCTATGATTCTAAGCTCTCTATTTCATCTCCACAGATGAAATAGAAGACTACAGTCTAGTACTGAGTTTTCTTTCTTGTATATAATATGGGCATTAATTCAGACAGCGCTTTGGCTAAGATTTTTGTGATCTACATTAAATAAAGTATCATAAATAATTCCCTCTGAGCCATGTACTCTTAAAGCAGTATAATTTCAAAGGTTCTTCATGGTTTATCATATTTTAATATTGCACATTTGTTGTTCTAGTTTCTTTTGTCTTTGATCAACCCCTAGTGATATTTTCAAAGTTTCCTTTTGTGAAGTTTGTATTTGTAAACAGTTAATTAAAATAATTAGAAGATGTTAGAACATGACAATAAAAAATATCAGAAATACAAGAACCTCTCATGAAGAGAGAGCAAAAAGACCGAGAGCATGTATTTGACAGATGAGAGAAATGAGTAGGGACTGAATAAAAGTGCACAACATAATGAATTATATAGATAATGTTTATCAGAAGTTTCTATTAATCATTTCTAGTAATACAAGAACAAAAGGATGTGCAATGAAATCGAGAGATAATAAAATTTAAATCTGAAATTAAAGGAACACATTTCTAGGAAAGAAAAAACCCCAACAACCCATGTAATTTTTATATGAAATACAGGTTTACAGGACAGAATTAAGCCTTCCAAGTTGTTTCAGACCACTGTTATAAATACTGTATAACATGTATATGATATCCAAAAGAACATATGGACCGTGTCAGACCAAAGACTCATCTAGACTGTGATACTAGCCAATATCAGATAGTAGAACAGCATAAAACCAGAATGAGTACACACTGATACTCATTCCTATATCAGGTAAAAATTCAAGTAAATTGGCATAGACTCTTCCTGATCCATAGCTTGTATTCACATCTGTAACTAGTAATTCCTTATGGACTTCTATGGACTAGTCCACCACATTCTGAATCGATACTCAACTTCAGGCTTCAAAAATACCTTCTGTCAATGGATTCCAAGGCTTCATTTTGTGCTGTCTGCGACCTTTATTAAGGAAAAAAAAACATTGACAAAACAGAAGTGCTTCCTCTTCTCCTTCCTACCCATGATTTACAATCGTACACAACACCCTACCATTCAGCTCTTTTCTGAACTGTGGGGTCCTTTCTCTAACTACTCGCACAATAAGTGGAAACCGTTCTGTTACTTTTGTCATCCATGCTTTTCCTCTTTGTGTTTTTTTCTCTTTCTCTTATGTGTTAAGTACTTAAGAGATATGATTATCACGCACGACAATAACTGATTCTGAATATCATTTGCTCTTTAAAAATCACCAAGCACTCTGCTGACATTTCCCTCATGTTAATTTCAACTACTGCAAATTATTTTACAGCCTTCCGATATGTATACACACTCTGAGCAACACTGTATTTTCCATGGATATTCCTCTGTATTTATGAATATTTGATTTAATTCACAATTTTGTCAACCGGTCATTCAGCATCATGACTTCCCACTCATGACAGTGCAGCTTTTAGTATTGATAGCAGATGGATGCTGCCAGTATTGCCCCTCACCATGGAAACTGATCACTTTATTCTAGTCCTTTCCTTCCTATCCTTTTTATCAGTTATAAATTTTTTAAAAAGTTTTCTTTTACATCATGGCAAATTGGCTAATGGGCCTGTAATTCTTCAGATCCTTCTCAAATATAAGTATCATATTTGTTACTCTCCAATCCTATAGTATTACCTAGTAACCTTGTGTATAATTTTAAATACTGATCAGGCCTCCAACTTCATATGTCACTTCTTTCAAGAATTCTCTGATGAAGCACATTGTTTACCCAAGTTTGCATTTTTAAATCAATGGTCTAGGAACTGAATTACTTTTATCTCCGCATTTAATCTGAACTGAATGAATGATATTATTTTCCATAATCAGCTCTTCTATGATAGATCTATAGTAAACAAGTATCACATGGCCTCAGCTCTTGCTGACTGAGTGACAGCATGATGAAGTCTGTTAACTATCATATTCAGGCACAAAGAGAACAAATTCTAGGATTCTGATAAAAGGGAAGGCAAAATCTGCAATAACAGCAAAACTTTGAGCAGCACTGAACTCCCAATCCCGATCATATCCATAGTCACAAATGTCATGGGAAGGCATTACATAGTAGATTCACAGTGCTATCTGAATGGAGCTTCTTCTACCGTTTCCCCCTAAATTTATTTGGCTACGCCAGATTGTTTTAAGTATACAATTGGTCTCCCTATTTCTGTAACATGCAAAATTTTCAGGAGGATTTGCATTATCACCTACAAAAAATGCAAGAACATATATTAAAGGCTCTTGTAAAACCTGCTATCCTATGTTAGCTCATTTTCATTGCTACAATTGACCTTATGGATTAGTCTTTTAACTAACTACATTGCCCACCTTATTGCTGTTATAACATTCTCTTGTCTATTCTTTTAAGATATTATATCCATTCTGTATACGATTTAGACGAAGTTGTGTGCTCTTTTAGTGTTTAAAATCACTCATAAAGTCTGTACAAGCCTGCTCTAGTCATTTTCCTGATTTTGTTCTCTGAAGCTCTTCCCTATTTGTAACTTCAGCTTTAAAAGGAGATTATTCTAGATAATCAAGCAGGCTCTGTCCATTGAAAAAAATCCTTATTCTTCCAAAAGATGAGTTTTACAGACTTGCAGAATATTTCAAGTTCTTGTCATGGCTCCAATGCTTCCTTACCTCATCATACTTCATTCTCCTTATCTATGAACTGAAATAAACCCACTGAAAATCAAGCAAGTCTAGTACTGTGTTTTCCCAGTGTTGTTTAATCAGCTTCTATCTACTCTATCAAGTTGCTGCCTAGATGTGATGTCTAGAACTCACTTCCATTCCTACCAAGGCCTTATGTAAAATAGTGTGCGGAGCGAAACAAGTCTGTCAATTTAGCATAACATGGAGTCTTGACCAGGTCCTTTCAGCCACTGCTAGAGCCCTGACCCTTTCTAGTGTGCAGCTCATTGCCACAACATACAATAAAGAGCTTTCACAGTGGTGCTCTGTGGAATCATAGGGAGGATTAAGCAGTTAAGGGAAAAGGAAAATGATCCTTCAGCTTTCAGTTGGAATGATGTACTGATAGGTGAAAAGACGAGTAAAGTGAAGTGTTTCAATTTGATAGTGGCAGTCTTAAAAAATGTTTAAGGTGGAATTTATAAGAATAATCAACTCATAATAGTTAAATCTTTTCTAACAGCACAAGAAAGGTGTCTATGTTTAAAAGGCTTTAAAATAGTGTCAGGAGTGCATTTATCATTGTTTTGCTGCCATGCTAGTTAAAATCTCTGTAAAACAGGTCTCCTTATGCAAAGCAGGAAAAAGTTATAAAACTACCTGTGTTCTCTTACAAAGGATTCAACATTTGGGTTCTTCTTACATAAGAGAATGAAAGAGAGTAAGTGGTACTCAACACTTCACACCTCACATTTCAGCTGTAATTTAGAAAAGCTTTATGAAGCTTTTTTTCTCACAAATGCCAATTACCTTCTGCAGTAGTACTGCACTCTCCCCAGTTAGGTGAAACTGTTATCTGTCTCATACTAGGAGTAAATGCAGTGATGGACAGGGGACAGTTAAAGTACATCAACACAAACAGGCCCATCCAGCAAAAGCATTTAGATATCCCACGGAAAGTAAAAAATGGATGCTCACAGAAGATCAAAAAAGCCCTCAAACCCCAAATCCATAACTCCACCCCACTCATTAACAAGACAAGTATGCCTCTCAATAGACTCAGATATTTAAGTGGACAGTTCATGTCCTAGTATAAGCATATTACTGCCTTCTTGTTTATTCGCCTCTCTCTGAATGCTGATGCTCATAAACTGAGCCTGGGTATAAATAACACTGTGATGTACTTCCATTTTTTTTCACACAGGTATAACAACTATTAGTGTGTATCTTCTTTTAACTACAGTGGTCTTACATACTACACATAAGCTTTATTAAGTTATGCTAAAGCATTACAGCATTATTAGACTGAAACAGAAGGAGGTTCTAAGGATGCACATGGATTGTGTTCCATGATTATGAGGAGAAATTGAATTGATTTGAAAGAAAACATTGGGAATAAAGTAGCAAAGGAGCTACCACAGTATACTTAATGGTTAATTATTTGGTGTAATTTCATCATCACACCTTCTGCTTTTCTCTGACACAGTGGTCACTCAGGGTCAGACCAAAGGTCCGTCCTGAGCAGCAGCTTGTTTACAACATTGGCAAAAAAAAAAAATCCCAAGAGAAGAACACAAGATGAAAGCAGACATTTCCCAAAATGTACTCACAACCTCCAACAAAATGAAGCTCAGCAAGCTCCTGAGAGAGCCGTGCTGACTTACCATATCTTCTACAGACTCATTTTAGTTACAAAATGCCCTTTTGGGGAGAAGGTGACCAGAATGCAGTATAGATGCAATAATTACTAAGTGGGGAAAAAACCATACCCAAACCAACAAAAAAACCAAACCAAAACAAAAAAACACCAACCAAACAAACCCCCAATTTTGTGTTGACTTTGTTAGTCAGTCAAATAATAGGTGCCTAATTCAATCTGTTTAGACTATCTAGAGCAGATTCAAACTTTTGCCTAATCAAAGAGCTTTGAAAGTCTTGATTTGGTATTGCAATAAGCTGCAACAGCCATGGCTAAAGATTTCTTTGTAAGACAATACGACTGTTAAAAATAGAGCAGAAATCGGGAATATGTCAAAAGGCATACAAATAATGGTTACAAAAATTCCACAAGCACTCTGAGAGGATTTGAGGGCTTTTTATTCCCTGTTTCAGCATTATCAAGAGATTAGCTATGTGAGTTACATCTTGTCAAACCTAAAACCTTTAAATAGACACTTGAAATCAAAGAATTTGACAATGGACTCCATCAAAATATGAAAGAACATTCTACTTACTTTAAATCCATCAAAAAGTAATCTAATAGACCAATATGAGCAACTCATTTTAATAACATTTTAATTGATGCATCTCTGATGCAAAACTCAGCCTGACGACTTTTTCAATTGTACTTTTACCACCACTGTTTTTCCCCCTCTAATTTTCTTGACACCCATCCTGTTATTGTCACAGTGAATGATCTCCTGGATAAAATGATCCAATGAGAATTAGTAGAAACTGGTGGAAAAAGAACTAGTAAAAAAAAAAAAAAACCGCAACTCTTTTCTAGTATCATTAATCTATATTAAATGCTCATAGTCAAGAAAGGTAACAAAGCTTTGAATAACGTAAATGTATCACATGAATCTATTGATTATTTATTTATTATTATTATTGTCACAGATGCACTGGATTTACACAAAGAATGATGAGATTATGGCTTCTGGATAAACCTTATTCAGAGTAACTGTAAGCTACTGTGAAAATTGCATCTTATTCTGCCCTTCCTTACCTTCATTGCCTCCTTGCATTAAACTAAGCAACCAGGCAGAACCAGGATGAAACAATAAGCCTCTTAATGTGATATAGAATTATTTAAATTTCAAAGGTGGAGGGAAAAGGAATTAGCTGAATTGATTCACTTAGTTACAGTACTTTTTCCCTAAGGGCTGCAACAGCAACAACTGTTACTTTGAAGAACAATCTCTAGAGAATTAAAAGTCAAGTGATGAAATTCTGATCTAAATCTAGAATTCTGAACTACTGACCATTTTTATGACTTCCTCAATTTCTTGTTAAGCACACTGATATTATAGATATTAGACAATAAAATTGATTAAAAAAAGAGTGTCTTCAAAGTTGTAACTTCTAATATTCAAATTGAGATATCCAGCTCCTGTACAGCTTTCATTCTACCATACATCTTTCAAGGAAGACATGACAATGTTCTGACTTGCTTGGTGTCATATTTGTGATATTTAAACACTAGTTCCTTCACATTTTTTATTTCCATATTTTAGTTATATTTTTTTGCTACAAATTCATTATATTTTTTTAGAGTGGAAGTATCTAATCATCTTTTTCCAAGTGTTTATCTTCACAAAATAAATGAGAGATGAAAAATAGCTTTGCAATAAGAATCACCACTTAAGATTCCTCCCTGCCTCCCGGTCTATCATATCTGAAGAACCTGGCTCAGAATCCTACTAGGATTTACGATCAAGTCTGCAAATAAGATCTCTCCACAATATTATTTGGATTTGTAATTCTAGAAACAGCTGAGACATCAACATATCAAAATCAATGGAATTTAGATGAGTGAATCTGTGTGAGATTACAGAGGTCTCTAAAATATTTCACAAAAATACTGTACTTTCCCATTTTCCAGTTTATCGGAAAATGTCTTCTGAGGGGATTTCCACATCCTGCCAAAAATGAAACAAAAATGAGACACTTTTGCCTTGAATACAGCTAATTCTTCTTACTTTGGACGCTGAAGATTCCAATGAAAAATAAAAATGTTTTACAGTGTTCAAAAGCAGTCTTCACAGCACCAAGTAGACCAGATCTCAATGTGAAGACTAAATGCAGAAAAAAAGTCAGAGGTTTGGCTATTCTACCTTCCAGGGTAGTAAATAGTGGTTACGTATGGCAGACAGTCTTGAAAAGGACTGGACACACAGTGGTACCACCACTGTCTTTACACATGGAATACCTGGAAATCTTTCTGGATTACTTTATACAGGCAGGTTTTACTACCTACAAAAAAATGCAAGCAGGATACACAGAACTAAAAGCACAAATTAATTATTTATTGGCTAATATATACAGCAGATAATAAGGACTTAGCAGCTACTATTAAATGTTATATTCTGCTTACCACCACCTTTAAGACACCTGTTGAACCTTTGCTAGCCAGGCAAACACAAAGTCTAGCAGAAGGACATCAGGTCTACTTGAATTCTTGCTGCTACTGTGCCGTCATTTTTTCCTCTTGAATCTTTTAGCTATTCAAGCAATTTTACCTGTTGTATCTCATGATTCTATCGACTTTCTTAAAGCTCCTCCTCACAGCCTGGTTTAAACATAAGTTTGAGCCAATGTGGCAGAGCTGTGCTGCATCAAAATATGCCTTCAATCATAGCAAGAAAAATGCCTGGAAGAAACATCACAAGAAGATGCTGCAGAGGTATTTCTTGGTCAACAAAATTGCTAAAGATGAAAATAATAGATTCATAAGACTGCTCTCCTCCCCTTTAATGAGCCTGCTAAGTTCTCAGCTAAGATTTGTTCTTTTCTTGTACGATTTATAGTAGCCATATCTTGAAAAATAAACTTAATTTTTTCCTAATAAGTTAATGGCTACTATTACTACTCTTGCAAATAATGCATGTTTTTATTTGCTTGAAAGAACTATGTATTTATGAAAAATGCCAACCAAAACCATACATAAACATCTATGTACGGATGACAACCATTTACTGTCTTCACTCTAAAATAATTATACACTATATTATGGAGTAGTTTCTGAAGTACAGATTTTTCTTTTTACAGGAAAAACTATCCTTTCCCATAGATGCTTACTTTTCTTCCTTTTACATTTTGCTTTATTTCCCATCTGGCATATGATTTAGTTTCCCTGTCCACAATATATTTGTACTTGATCTACATCTACAGAGCAAGCCACACAAGTTTCACAATGTCTTTGTTTCTTATAATTTAATTTCAAAAGCATTATTTCATCTAGTTTAAATACAGTGCAAAGTCTCCATTTCACAGGTAATTATTCCAGAGAAAGCAGTAGTACTATCATTGTGCCTATCCACCAAGCCATTTGCATGCTTTCCTTTTTTTTAAATGTAGATCTATTGTTTCTGGCAATTAAATTAAGGTCATGCATGTATATTCAGAGCTATATGGAACTGTCTATAGATTTTCCAGCATAACAATAATTAGCTAATGTTTTTACAGCACTTTGAAGTAGTAAATTGCTGTGTAAGTGCTCAATGTTCTTATCATGGCTTCAGCAGGACTCAAAGCAATTAATACTATAAAACTGCTGGTCATGCAAATACAATCACTTGCTGTGAATAGGTGGTTTAAATACAGTGCACAGGTAATGTCTGACCTTTACAACACAATGGTATAGTCACCACCAGAGAGCAGAGTACATTAGTCAAACACAGCTGGGTTTACTGAAGGATGTGAAAGTATCCAGAGTTTCTACATCACCTCTTGTCATTTGAGTCAGATGGGCATTCCCTCTGGTTACAATCATAGACCAAATCTCTTCCTTAAACGCTGTGGACACCAATAACTCTTACTATTATCAAAATCCTAGTATGAATACATAGGAGAGTCACTTTTACTAAACTGATAGCTGCTGAAGTTCTGTTGACTAATAATTCCTGTCTCCCCTACATGCATTTACACACATTATTATTTAGCTTCTTCACAGTGGCGATAGAGGTAAAGAAAACAAAACAAATGACAGAAGAGTTTCCAAAATTACTGAAACCAGGAGTGGGCTATTTCCTTTAAGTTTAAACGTATGTATTTAGAAGTAGTGATTAGTTAGGTTTTCCTTGTTATCAGATTGTAATAACTGAAAGTTGAATAACATCAATACCTTACAGTCTGGTAAGTGCAATTCCTGAAGTACTAATGTAAAACACCACACTTACACATCATGTATGTTGTACATAAAATGAAGCATTCTATAACTCTACAATACTTTTTCATGTATTTAAAAATAATTTTAAAAAAAGAAACTGATGGAAATTCATGGAACACTGCTGCACTAGATTTTTGGTTTCACTACACACTGACACCTGCATTCAAGCATATCCACAGCAAAGAAGGATGCCATTTATCTTTTATAATAATATGGAGTTCTCTGTCAGAGCAGGGTCACTGAAATGAGTAATAATCCCACCACTGTCTAAGGTACAACCAGCAGGGTCCAGGTCAACAGGCAAGCAGACAATAATTTGCCCAACAAAACTGAATTTCATCTGCCCGCAGCCTCTATCTACTGATTATACAATCAATACACCTCAGATGAGAAGAGCTAACAACTGACCGGGGCAGATCAATGCTAGCAAATAAGCGCTTCATGACAAAAAGTTTGATAATTACCATTCTGAAGCCGTGTAAATGTTGTTTCTATTGTAACAACATTCATGATGATACTGCTATGATTGCACTGTTATTATAGGTTTAATGTTAGGCAATCAAGCTGCAGTGGTCTAGATATCAACAAACAGCATCAAAAGAAAACATCAAATTGTCCCTATTCTTCTGCCATTGTAGCGGCAACATTTTTCTATGTTAGTGGCCACAAATGAACAATAATAAGTGCCAATTTAGTGAAAAATACTATTTTCACAGCTTACAGAAGTCATACAATATAGATTGATATGAGAATGATTATTTCTAGACCCAGAAGTAGAAGGCACACCCACTTAAAACCAGAGGATTAAAATGCATTCAGCATTGTGTTCTTTGTCTCACATGCATCGGTTCAGAGCTTTTAATGTGCACTTCAACAAGTTATAACCCAAAAGTATACACAGCTTTGCTTGATTTACTTATTATCAGTTTTGATACTGCACTTTTTTTCATTGCTGTAGTGCAAGTTCATTCTCAATACATTAATGTTTAAAAGTAGTAGTCCTAACTGACTGTCAACACCTATGCTGACTCTAGTTAGTCTCTTGCACCTTCAGCACACAGAAACACTACTGGGACGTGCTATTGAAATATGAAGAAAATCAGGACTTCATAAACTGAGAGTATGTAGAGCCATGGCAGCCTTAAATCTGAAGCTACATATGATAAATACTATGTTTAATATTTTATGTTTAAGCCTGCAAGAAGACATCTCAGTAGCAAAACATGTTCTCCCAATGGCCACTTCAAAGGTAGAAGCACACTCTGCTGCACAGCTCATCAAAAACATTTCAGTCAGAGCAAATCATAACTATGATACCTGGAGAGATATCCCTGATGCTGGCATTTTGTGAATTAAAGTTTTAATCGGGTCTTTCACAGACAAAACACAGATGCCTTCAAAAGCCCACAAGTTACTTGTCTAAAACTTTAATTCAGTGATTAGCCAGATCTGCTGTCGCCTAAGGGAAATCACCTGTCTATGCAAGGATCTAGAGATACCAAACAATAAGGATAAATCCAAACCCGTCGGAGTCAGCAATATATGTATGATGTGAACTAGCTTGAACTAAGATTTCCCTTTCAGCACTTCCTCCTCAGAACATCTTCTACCTCACAAGAGATTCAAAGAATTTGATGTATATTAAAATCCTTTCCCTCTCAGATGGGCTCATTTTTATTCAGGGACAATTTTGCTGACTGACAGGTAAGCATTTGGTGCTGAAATTGGACCTGTACAAGAGCTTTGCATTTCATTTGCTCCATTACACCAGTGCATGGATTACTGGGCTTTTGCTTTGGCATCTTTCCATTATTTCAGATATCTGACATGAACAAAATGACTCATCTGACATTCTCTGTAACAAATTCGTTCCAAAAAGAATAGACACTATTATATTACTTTGTACATGTGGGTACCACAACCTTCCACAGTAATCTGGTCAGAAATTCTAAGTGTATAAATAGTAGCTGATATCGGTAAAAAAAAAAAAAAAAAGAAAAAAAAGAAAAAAAAGGCAGCAGTGATAGCAGAGGAATATAGAAATATCATGCTGAAGAAATGAGATTTAGATTTAACACTACAGCCTTCAATGTCATTTCAGCTTCTGATTGACTTTAGACATGGTACCAAATTTAATTTAATTTAAAATACATTTTAAAATTACCATAAGCCTTCTAAATTATCTGATATAACCCAGCTGTGACCAAAGAAGTGTTGGCAAATTCTGGCACTTAATAGTCTTCATACTCAATCCTTTTGGTTAGTTGATGAATACTGTTATTCCTTCTGTCCTACCTCAACCTCAAATCTGCTTTTATCCATCGGTTTCTCAATTTTATTTCCAGGAAGTTGGTTTTGCCTATAATTCATGTAAACATGGACTAGTACTTTTCTCCACATTCCTTGATCTTCCATCATAGGAGCATATCCAAATACCACATCCAGCTGACTTTCTCAAGAAGTTTTTCTATCTTCTCCTGATAACTGTTGCCATCATAGCACCTTAACTCCAGATGGGAAAGCACGTAGAAAAGTGTTTCCTAAGCACTGTGATTTGTCCAATGCCTGTACGGCATCACCATGCAAGAGATTCAATCCTAGTAGGATGTGCATCAGTTCCTTTTCTTGAGTTTAGGACATACAATCTGCTCTCTGACCATGTCAATTAACAGCACCTTATTCTACAGGCAAATGGAGAGAGGCTGAAAAGGGGCCAGTCTCTCATCTGCTGATATGAATGGCAAGTGAAACAACTTTGATATAATTTTTGTTTGAACTCAGTAGTCTCACAACAGATTAGAGTTATGTAGTATATACTTAAATTACTTTATTTTCAAAGGTGATAATGCTTTCTGAATCCAGGTAAACAACTTGAACTGTACTACTAGAAATTATGTTCAAAACTGCAAGTCAAAATCTACCGGTTGATTTCATGAGGTGTCATTCCTCATGTCTGTCAACATTATGAATACCATTCTCTTCAAGAAGAACCACTTGCGTAGACTATTATATGAATCCATTCAAGGATGAAAAAGCAAAGGAGTGAAGTGTGAACGTGGACAAGAAAAGGGTGTTTAACAAACAATTATCTGAATGAAGTGTATTAACATCTCTAGAGATTACATATAACTTTTCATAATTATTCCCACAATTTAGGTGAAAACTAGTTTTCAGAGGTACATTGAACTACTTTACTTGCTTTCCTTATGACATCAGTCCATGGCATCTGAAATGAATTCCATGATACCGTGGTGCAGAATCATTTAAAATTCAGGTGCTTACCTGAGAAATAATTAAAAATTTTAAACTACCTTAAACTACTACATATTAAATTTGTTTAAGATTAAGCCTTAACTTTTATGTGGAAATGTCCCAGTCAGAAGTCTCAATCATTATGTAGTAAGTGTTTAAACATCAGGTGCTTGGTTAAGTCATCGGGAACGAACAAAAGGGAATTCTTTAATAGACTGAAGCATCTATAAAACAGAAGAGAATTACCTTTACCCCTAAATCCTTACCTACACCTGCAAAGGCTGAGGCTTTCACATGGTCTGTGGGGGAAAGACTATGATAGTCAGGAGGGAGACTATGATATACAGTTACTTTAAAAAATCATAGCAAAGTCCAAAAGACGAGTGCAGATTTGTTCACTGGGAACAAGACAGCGAGTGATCTTCAACTAGCGCAAGAGAATGTTACAGAAATCAGCAAAGCATTTCCAGTAATGAAGATAGGAAAGGAATGGAATGTGTTAGCTGGAGAATCTCTGTCAATGTGGAACTTTACAAACAGCCCAGAAAAATACATGCTGGGTATAGTTTATAGAGAGTAAAACTTCCTTTGGTTCATCCTGACATGATCTCTTCAGATCTCTTCAGATCCCATTACTGTTTTCTATGATCTGTGATTTTTTGGTTACCACTCACAATGCAAATCAAGACAGTGAATTTCTCCATCACCAAAATAAACAATGCAGACTCTACAGAATAAACTTAGAAAACCAAAAGGCAATAGTCTCAACGACTAAGTACATAAAATGAGTGAGTAGATGAAGTAAGAAAGAGCTGTGCATTTAAAGATTAAAAGAAAATAGCTTCAGTAGGCCTACTTAATGTTTTAATAGCCTCTGGTTTTCTTCATAAATGACAATGATCATTTAAACATTGTAATTAGGAAGGTCAGATTAAAGTAACAGTCTCAGTTTATATCTGATGGGGCAAGTTTTTGATGATGCCACTCTCCATATATAAAATAAATTAATATTATCTTCTAATTCGTCCATTGTTAATAGTGAATGGTAGGAGAATTCAAACAAGATTATTGAAGATAACTATGTAAAATTACTTATGCTAAGGTTTTCAGAAGAAGACTAAATTGATAAATATCAATATTTCTTCAGGGTCTCTTAAAAATTCCAGTTCTAGATACTAGACTTGTGAGTAAATTAATTCCCACAAATAAACACATTATTCCCCAAGTTTTAAAGTTCTAATTTCTTAAAGAGCTTGTCATAATGCCCACTGTACTACAGAAGCCACCTTTTACAATAAAATAGAAGAGTATGTAAGACCACAGGAACTTAAAAGTAACATATTTTGATCCAGTATCAAGTTTAAACAACAAATGTCAAAATGGACAGTGGAAATCGGTGATAATTACAAATCTAGTAAAGAAAATTTTGGAAATGGAGTGGAAATAAATAGAAATATTTTTTCCCTTATTCCTACACAGAAGCAAATTTAATTTCCTTGCTTGTATTTTCTCCATTAATACAACAAACAGTACAAGCACCAGGTCATCCTGGTTTACTGTAATCATGCACAACTGGAATATGTCAAATAATACAAATTGAAAAAAAAAGCTGAGATGAAAACTGTAAAAATCAAGGGAAATTCAGGAAGTCCATAAATCAACCAGCAGTGAAAGAACTTTTCCTCCAGTCAATGAGACAGCCATTTCTAGCCAGAGTTGCAGAAACGTCCTTTTCCACTTTCATGTGCAGACAGCAGGGAGCCTGCCTTTTGCCTAATTTCCATTTAGTTATGATGACCTTAAGATTTAAAATCTGTGCTACTTCATTTTCAAGAATAAAATCATCACCCTTAAAAAGATAATTTATCTTAGAAGCATTTTATGCTTGCTTTTTTTTGTATTAACACATGCATAGAAAAAGGGCTGAAATGATACTTTGTTTTCCAGCATGAATTTTTGGGTTTGTTAAAAAAAAAAAAAAGTAAAGTAGAAACGTTTTTAAAACCTGATGAAAGAATGTTTTTTCTGGGGGAGGAAAAAATTAATTACATGTTAAAACTAAAACTAAGATTTTAATAAGCATATCTATAAATTTAAATATAAATTTCCATCAGAACACAAGACACAAGTTCACTTCTTGGTAGATAAAATCACCTTTCTTTGCACTTCCTTCTACTTTAAAAAGCCTTGCTAATGAAGATACCTTTAAAAGTAAATCAAGTGGCAGTTTTACATCATTATGCAAATCCACCTTTCTAATCATTCTGATTTTATCTCTTAAGGATCTTTACATATGTAAAAGAGACTAATGTTTTTAAATCTTAAAACCAGTCTTCAAGAAAGGACAACATGGTCATTCCAATTCGGTCAAGTAACAAAAGGAAGATGCAACTAAAGCTTTAACCTTCTGTTCTTAAGTCTGGAGTCACAAGGGCCCTTGCTTTCTCTAGATCTCTAGAGGCTGATAGTTTAATTGCTTCCCCAATAAAGAAGCTCAAAGGTAGTCTGAAGGCATCCAAAACATTTTAATCCCTTCTCACCTCTCAGTAACAAACACAACCTAACAACTGCATTAGATTTTATTCATTTTGCCTGTGTTCATCTGATGCCTTTTTGGGAACAACTGCCATGTGAGGAATGCCATTGCAGCGAGACACTAGACTCTGTCCAGTAAAAGTATTGCAGCAAAAGCTATTTACAATTAGATATTCTTACTGGCACAGGCTCTTCTTCTATTAATTTATTTTGGTTTGACCTATTTTAGTGAGCTTTCACAACTAATGATTTATTTGCTTCTTCATGAAGTCTTTCATGTATATGAAATTGCATTTTAAAAAAATACTTTGCTTTTTTTGGAAATCTCCCAGACTATATCCCAAAAGGATAAAAGATAATATCATATGTCCTGTAACAAATGAACAAGATTTCTAAGGTGCAGTAAAATATCTAAGTTTGTTTAAAGAATTTCAATGTAAATGATCTAACTTCATGTGACGGATACTGGGTATTGCTAGGATAATTTTTTTAGGATGACATAAAATCAAATGGTGCTACATTTTTAAAAATCAGGTGCAGTACAATGGAAGTAAGAAAACATTCCATTTTAAAATATTAGTGGTTCACTACCATGCAAGTATGTCCACCTATTTTTATTAATATTTCCATTGTTACAGGATATGGATATAAATCCTTTTAATGTGTCTTTAGGAAAAAAGGTCATTGAAACTATTCCTATAAAAGCCCTATTGCTATCAAATAAAAGAGAATATTATCATGCTTTGTCTTAAATTATCATCATAGAAGATATATTCATCTGTAACTTCCCTGTAACAAGTCTGACCATGACTGTAATTTACTTCTCTTTTTGGCACAGAAATATTATTCACTTAACAGGATTATTCATTAATCAAGTATTTATCAGTCAGAATCTTACAGAACTTCGAAAGACTGGTGCAGAGTTCATTTGTTCAGTTTTGACAGGATTATTTTTATATCAGGTATTAATTTCAGTGGGCTTCATTATACTGGGAAAACAAACATTACTTACAAAGCTGATACTTATTTCTAAATACATTGATTTCTACCAAATACCTTATATGCAAGTAATCCAGTTAAAAAAATAACTGTGAAGCATCTCTGTCATCTTGATTTTAAAGCACAATCCTTTATCAAGGAATAATCCCAAACAAACTAAAATCCCTAGATAAATAGTGACCTATAATAAAAAAGAAAAATTTTTGGTTAAATGGAGAAACTCAGTGAGCAGACAAAAATTATCAGTTACGTGGTCGGCTAGTATAGCTATGAACTAGGATATTTTATTAATTTATCTTTTAATTTTTTAGAAACCTTTCTTGCCTCCTTCCTTTCAATCGAAGTTCCTTGCTAGCAACTTATGTGAGTTTGCAGAATGCAAGTTGACCAGCATTAGGAAATTATGTAGACAGCAACTGAAACTATAATCGTCCTTGTTATCCGTATAGTGGTACATGAAAACTACAGCAGCTGAACTTCTAAAACAAATTATGGAAAAAATAATTACGGCAATTCTAAATGTTCAGTTTATTCTTACCAAACAGTCAAGTCAATTAGGCAGGTATTAATGCAATTTTTCAGCTCTGAGAAGAAGCATACCTACCAACAGGAGAGATCTCTAATTTGCTTCCATTTTTATTGTCCTCAACTGCACAGAAGGGAGGATGGAAGCCTTGATGATTTGTATGTGAGCTTGAACCAATATATCAGACAAAGCTGCCACTGACTTCTAGAGCATAATTTCTCACGCTCAGCTTCTCCACAAAACCAGGTGTTTCAAACATGTAGTTGGAAAAAAAAATCTCACTCACTGATATAATACAGAACAAGAGCCAGCAATGCCTTTGTGGCAAACTGGTAACAGTATCCTGGGCTGCATTAGGAGGAATATCATCAGCAGGTCAAAGTTGGTGATTCTTCTTCTCTACTCAGCACTGGTGAGGGCAAACTTGAAGTGCTATGTTCAATTGGTGTACTCTTCTGGGTTTCCCAGCAGAAAAAAATACATGGACATACTGGAGAGAGTCCAGCAAAAGGCCACTAAGACTACATCATCTCTCCTATAAGGAAAGGCTGTGAGAGATGGGACTGTTTGGTCTGGAGAATAAAAAGCTCAAGGGGGGTAAATCTCATCAATGTATACAAATACCTGAAGGGAGGACACAAAGAACATGGAATTGGACACTTTTCAGTGGTGCCCACTGAAAAGTCAAACGACTCTGAACTCTTCAGAAGGCTGGTTGGCAAAATCTCATGGGAGACAGTACTCAAAGACAAGGGAGCACATGAGGGCTGGAAGCTCTTCAAAAAGGAGATCCTAGTGGCTCAGAAGAAAGCCATCCCCATGTTCCAGGAAAAAAAACGGCAGAGGAAAAAATCACCCTGGTTGAAGAGTGAGATCTTGAGTGATATTAAGAAGAAGAGGAATGTTTATGGGCCCTGGAAGAGGGGACAGGCTTCTTGGGTGGACTACAGGAGGGAAGTGAGATTGTGTAGAGAAAAAATCAGAGGGGCTAAGGCTCAACTAGAAATCAGGTTGGAAAGTCTATGAAAGATAACAAAAAAATCTTTCTATAAATATATATATAATAAAAGGAGGACTAGGGATACCATACAGTCCCTATGGGACACCGAAGGACAACAGTGACAGGAAATGAGGAAAAGGCTGAGGTACTTAATTCCTTCTTTGCCTCAGTCTTAAATTGTAAAGAAAGTTGCTACCCCTGTGTACAAACCCCAGAACTAGAGGAGCAAAATGAGGCTCCCATGGTCCAAGAGGAAGTGGTCAGAGCCTTGCTTGCCCAACTAGGCACACACAAGTCTATGGGGTCGGACAGGATTCACCCAAGGGTATTGAGGGAGCTAGCGGATGTGCTGGCCAAACCCCTTTCCATCATCTTCCAACAGTCCTGGAAGACTGGGGAAGTTCCACTGGACTGGAGGCTGGCTGATCTTGTGCCCATCTACAAGAAGGGTCACAGGGAGGATCCAGGGAACTACAGGCCTGTCAGTCTGACCTCAAGGCCAGGGAAAGTCGTGGAACAGGTGATCTTGAGTGCTATCATGAAGCACATGCAAGAGAACCAGGTGATCAGGCCCAGCCAACACAGGTTTACAAAAGGCAGGTCTTGCCAAACTAACCTGATCGCCTTCTATGACAAAGTGACTTGGCTGCTGGATGACGGAAAGGCTGTGGATATGGTCTTCCTGGACTTCAGCAAAGCCTTTGACACAGTTTCTCACAGCATTCTGCTACGGAATTCTCTCTTCCAGAAAAGTGCAACAAACCTAGTGAAGGGGCTGGAGAACAGGCCTTATGAGGAACGTCTGAGAGAGCTGGGGTTGTTTAGCCTGGAGAAGAAGAGGCTGAGAGGAGACCTCATTGCTCTCTACAACTACTTGAAAGGAGGTTGTAGAGAGGAGGGTGCTGGTCTCTTCTCCTAAGTGACAGGGGACAGGTCAAGAGGAAATGGCCTCAAGCTCCACCAGGGGAGGTTTAGGCTAGACATTAGGAAAAAATTTTTCACACAAAGGGTCACTGGTCACTGCAACAGGCTGCCCAGGGAGGTGGTTGAGTCACTTTCCCTGGAAGTGTTTAAGGCATGGGTGGATGAGGTGCTGAGGGGCATGGTTTGGTGTTTGATAGGAATGGTTGGACTCGATGATCTGGTGGGTCTCTTCCAACCTGGTTTTTCTATGATTCTATGATTCTAAATAATCTGGGCAGAGTAATTGGTTGTATATTAACTAAGTTTGCTAATGATACTAAATTAGGAGGAGCTATGGAATCCTTCAAGGGTAGGCTTTACAGAGAGATCTGGATAGACTAGAGAGCTAGGCAGTCACCAACTCTGTGAACTTTATCAAGAGCAAGTCCCATATTAGCCATCTGGGATGGTGTAATCCTGGTTATACATACAACCTGGCGAACAAGAATCTGGAAAACAGGCCTATGGAAATAGATCTGGGAGTCCAGGTTGATGGTAAGTTGAATATGAGACATCAGTGTGCCCTGGCAGCCAAAAGGGCAAACTGTGTCCTTAGGCGCATCAAGCACAGCACAGCTAGTCGGTCAAGGTAGATAATTATCCTCCTCCACACTGTTCTGCTGCAGCCCTATCTCTTGTACTGAGTGCAGTTTTCATCATTTCAACATGAGAAGGATATCAACCCATTAGAGTGTGTCCAGAGGAGGCACAGCCAAGATGGTGAAAGGTCTTAAGGGCAAGACTTGTGACGAGTGGCTAGGGTCACTTGGATTGTTCAGCTTACAGACCAGAAGGCTGAAGGGTGTCCTCATTGCAGCCTACTTCCTCCGGGTGGGGGGCGAAGAGAGGAAGTCACTCATCTCCTCTCTCTGGTGACCAGTGCTAGGACATGAAGAGATGGAATGAATGTTTGTTGGGAAATTCAGATTGAACATTAGGAGAAAGTTCATCACTGAAAGAGGTGGTTGGTCACTGGAACAGGCTCCCCAGGGAAGTGGTCAAAGCACCAAGTCTATCAGAGTTCAAGGAGCATCTGGACAACGCTCTTAGTCATGTGGTTTGGTTTCAGGTGTTCCTGAAAGGAGCAGGGAGTTAGACTTGAAGATCCTTATGGGTCCCTTCCATTCTATAATAAACAGGACAGTTGGACTAGATCACCTCCAGAGGTCCCTTGCAACCTCATCCATTCTGTTACTCTGATTCTACCACAATGCCTAATTAATCTAATCCATAAGTATGCAGCTGCGTACCAAGGAAAGTATTTTATACTAATCCACATATTTTCTTCTCCTCAAGAAGGATCATCTCTTTTCCAGCACAAAAATTATTATGTAGCAGTTATATACCCTGCTTTGCAGCCAAGAGTCATGCTTATTTTAATTTTTAAATGCATTAATATGCATACTTATATAGAAAGTAATATTAAAAACGTATACACAACCTTCATATACCTTCCTGTTGGATGGAATTATCTACAACTAATTACATGATATCACATGATATTTACAGAGACAGTGTAAAGTTCCCAACTCCTGCATAAAGCTTAGCAGAAAAGAGATTACTTTATCTGCAATGGTGTTTGGAAAATGCTCGTTTCCAGGTGTAGAAAAAGGTAAAATGAAGGTTGACTATGATGACAGAATGAGGAACACGAGAAGATGCACAAGGCAAAAATTTGGAACAGTAGAACACAAATATATTTTTAATACAATCTATAAGGTTTCAAGAGACATTTCAACTTCAGTTGCTGTACAACCTAAGCCTAAGTAGAAAACAAAACCTTCAATAAAATCCCCAAACCATTTCCTAATCTGCCTATATAAGGTAACAAGTATTACAGAATCTGAATATGTGAAAAGCCCACGTGATTACATATACAAAACTGTTTTCTTGGACAAAAATCTAGCAAAGGATGTTAGCAAACATCAAGGAAGCAGAGAATAAAAAATGTAGATAATGGATTTTTTCAAACTGAAACCACAAATGACAGAATTGATTCAAGTGGAACATAAAAGATATAGTAAAATATGCTCTATTTGTATTTAATGTAATTTTCTTATTGTTTGGCTCATTTAAGTAATTTTAAATAGTTACTAAAACTAATTAGTTTTAATAGATTTAAACATATTTTAATATTTTCAAAAACAATTCTGGGAAAGGTACACTGGATTATACCACTCATTAAACTCAACAAGAATAATCTAATAGGTCCCTCTGAAACCTCAAGGGGATTCATATTTATCACTGAACTTCATGCAAAGTTATGTTATACCAAGTATCTTTCTGCCATTGAAATGAAAATGATCAAAGTCTCTCACACCTTACAAAGTTACAAGAAATGTTCTTTGACACAATGCTCTTTAGAAGAAGCATGCATATTTTCAGTTTGGGATCAATCACATTCAAGCTGTTTTAATACTGCCACCATTCACAGAAGTCAGTATAACTAGAAAATGCCATATTGCTGTATTTGTCTATGTATTTATACATATATATACACAGACACTTGTTTGTTAGGAAATGTGTAAGATACATTCCAGATATCACCAAATAGAAATGCGGAATTAAAAAAAATATATCTTCACAAATATGGTCAAGTAAACAGAAGTGGTTAGAGACTTTGTACCCAGGGACTTTAACAGAGGTGCGAGAAGATGGCAATTTTAAATCAATTGGATGGTTGATTGATTATGAAGATTCCTAATCAGCAGCTTGCATTGCAATTGAACCTTAGCCTCCTGACAAATTTAAGATTAATGCAATCCATGGGCCATGAAGCCAGAGAGAACAGACCTTGCTCCCAGAGCTGACATCTATAAGACTCACTGAAGAAATCATTATTGAACTTTTCAATGTAACAGTCTCTGTAGACCTGCACTTGAAAAGGGGCATGATAATAGTAAATACTTGTCTTTGTAGGCTCATTACTATATTTCACAGCCACTAACATCCATGAGTTACTTAATAATTCTATATGCACTAATGTATTTTGATGTACCATGGTTTCAAGAAAAGCTTTCAAATATACAATGCAAAGCTTCTCCATTTCTTGATAAAACTAAAGGTATCATGGATACTTAGACATTTCAGCAGTGACGTATTCAAATTTCATTATTGTGTATCAAAAATGTGATTAACACATGGAAGTTCAGTGTGGCAATTCTGTCACAGAATAAGGGAAATTTTACAGAACAGATGGTATTTTCAGCATTATGCTAGCTCCTTATTTAAATATTGTTTGGCATCTATATCCTACTGAAACTGGCATAGTATCTAGTGAGGGAGGCATGCTGCCATCTCAACATATGGGTACAAATGTTGGTTAGTAAGAGAGGGTAAACAAATCCTATGGGCTCACTGTGGGCAGGATTCCTAAAATTAGTGTTACAATAACTCTTCTTTGATCATTCATCTTATGGTGACAGCAATGAGACTTTTTTTCTCAGAAACTGAATAAACAGCCTTTAATAATGATAATGAAATTTGGAGGTTCAGATTTGCATAAAAATGAAGTTTGAACTTAACTGACTGAAAAATATCACAAAAAAAAGATTAAAGCTGCTAGAGCTGTACAATTTTTTTTCTCTCTTTGGCTTACAAAGTAATTATTAAAATCATAGAACTAGGTTGGAAAGAACCTTTAAGATGATTGAGTCCAACCGCATCTATCCACTACTGAACCATAACCCTAAAGCATTTAATCTATCTGTCTTTTAAATACCTCATGGGGTGGTTTCCACCACCTCCCTGGGCAACCTGTGCCAGTGCCTGATAACCCTTTTGGTGAAGAAATTTTTCCTAACGTCCAATCTGAACCTCTCCTGGCACAACTTCAGGCCATTCCCTCTCATCCTACCGCATGTGACTTCAATGAAGAGACTGCCACCCAGCTAGTTACAACCTTCTTTCATGCATCTGTAGACAGTGATAAGGTCTTCCCCTATCCTCCTTTTCTCTAGGCTAAACTCCACCAGCTCCCTCAACCACTACTCATAAGACTTGTTCTTCAGCCCTTTCAACAGCCTCATTGTCCTTCTCTGGACATGCTCCAGGACCTCAATGTCTTTCTTGTATTGAGGGGCCCAAAACTGAGCACAGTATTCAAGGTGCAGCCTCATGAATGCCAAGGTGGTGAGGTGACCTCTTCCCTGATGATCTTGCTGGTCATACTGCTTCTGATAAAATACAAGATACTATTGGTCACCTTGGCCACCTGGGCACACTGCTGGCTCATGTTCAGTTGGCTGTAGACCCAGGTCCTTCTCTGTCAAGTAACTTTCTGGTCACTCTTCCGCAAGCCTGTAGCACTGCTGTTGTTGTGTCCCAAGTGCAGGACTCTGCACTTCGCTTTGTTTAAGCTCATTCTGTTGGTCACTGCCAACTGATCCAGCTTGTGCAGACCGACACTTCCTCTCAGCTTAGTGTTATCAGTGTACTTACTAAGGGCACATTCAATCCCCTCATCAGGTCATTGATAAAAACACTGAAAAGGACTGGAACCAGCACTGAGCCCTGGGGAACCCCACTTGTGACCAGGCTCCAGCTGGATTTAACTACATTTATCATGACACTTTGGGCCTGACCATCCAGCCAGTTTTTAATCCAGCAGAGAATATGCCTGTCCAGGCCAGTGGCAGCCAGTTTCTCAAGCAGAACACTGTGAGAAACAGTGTCAATGGCTTTACTGAAGTTCAAGTACACTACATCTACAACCTCTCCTTCATCCATTAAGTGGGTAGGTAAACTTGTCATAGAAGGAGATCAGGTAAGTTTGGCAGGACCTGCCTTTCATAAACCCATGTTGACTGGGGCTGATAACCTGGTTATATTTAGTACTGTGTGATGGCACTCAATATGACCTGCTTAGTTCTATTCTGATTTCAATTCTCCTGCTAGTACTTACTCGGCTGCTGGACGAGAGAAAGGCTGTGGTCGTGGTCTTCCTGAACTTCAGCAAAGCTTTTGACACAGTTTCTCACAGCATTCTGCTACGGAAACTGTCAGCCTCTGGCCTGGACAGGCGCACACTCTCCTGGGTGGAAAACTGGCTGGATGGCCGGGCCCAGAGAGTGGTGGTAAATGGTGTTAAGTCCAGCTGGAGGCCAGTGACAAGTGGGGTTCCCCAGGGCTCAGTGCTGGGTCCAGTCCTGTTCAATGTCTTCCTCAATGACCTGGATGAAGGCATTGAGTGCTCCCTTAGCAAGTTTGCAGATGACACTAAGCTGGGTGGAAGTGTTGATCTACTGGAGGGTAGGGAGGCTCTGCAAAGGGACCTAAATAGGCTGGACCTCTGGGCAGAGTCCAATGGCATGAGGTTTAACAAGGCCAAATGCCGAGTCCTGCACTTGGGGCACAACAACCCTATGCAGAGCTACAGACTAGGAGAGGTCTGTTTAGAAAGCCGCCAGGAGGAGAGTGACCTGGGGGTGTTGGTTGACAGCTGACTGAACATGAGTCAGCAGTGTGCCCAGGTGGCCAAGAAGGCCAATGGCATCTTGGCTTGTATCAGAAACAGTGTGACCAGCAGGTCCAGGGAGGTTATTCTTCCTCTGTACTCAGCACTGGTGAGGCTGCTTCTTGAATCCTGTGTTCAGGTGTGCGCCCCTCACCACAAGAAGGTTGTGGAGGCTCTGGAGCGAGTCTAGAGAAGAGCAACACAGGTGGAGAAGGGGCTGGAGAACAGGCCTTATGAGGAGCGACTGAGAGAGCTGGGGTTGTTTAGCCTGGAGAAGAGGAGGCTGAGAGACCTCATTGCTTTCTACAACTACCTGAAAGGAGGTTGTAGAGAGGAGGGTGATGGCCTCGCCTCCCAAGTGACAGGGGACAGGACAAGAGGAAATGGCCTCAAGCTCCACCAGGGGAGGTTTAAGCTAGACATTAGGAGGAAGTTTTTCACAGAAAGGGTTATTGGGCATTGGAACAGGCTACCCATGGAGGTGGTTGATTCACCTTCCATGGAGGTGTTTAAGGCATGGATGGATGAGGTGCTGAGGGGCATGGTTTGGTGTTTGATAGGAATCGTTGGACTCGATGATCCAGTGGGTCTCTTCCAACCTGGTGATTCCCTGGTTGTTGAGGCTCTGGAGCAACTCCAGAGAAGAGCAACAAACCTAGTGAAGGGGCTGGAGAATGTCTGAGAGAGTTGGGGTTGTTTAGCCTGGAGAAGAGGAGGCTGAGAGGAGACCTCATTGCTCTCTACAACTACCTGAGGGGAGGTTGCAGAGAGGAGTGAGCTGGCCTCTTCTCCTAAGTGACAGGGGACAGGTCAAGAGGAAATGGCCTCAAGCTCCACCAGGGGAGGTTTAGGCTAGACATTAGGAAAAAATTTTTCACACAAAGGGTCACTGGTCACTGCAACAGGCTGCCCAGGGAGGTGGTTGAGTCACTTTCCCTGGAAGTGTTTAAGGCATGGGTGGATGAGGTGCTGAGGGGCATGGTTTGGTGTTTGATAGGAATGGTTGGACTCGATGATCCAGTGTGTCTCTTCCAAACTGGTTATTCTGATTCTATGATTCTACTCCCAAAATTGCAATGAAATTTCATCAATTTAATAGAATCAATCAAAATTAATTTATTTTAATTCTTCACAAAGTATGGGTCATACCTTGCAATAGATCTCTATAAAGATGCTGTTGTCCCATATGGACTAGAATAAAATCTGAAGTACAAAATATTTAAGAACAGTTTCAGGCTATGAAGATGGTTACTTATTCTAGCATGGTGAATACACAGACCTGGGAAGTAAATTAATTTGATGTAATCTTCACAAAATTCATTCTTTAAGGCCTGTTAATATTTTCATGTAAGAAGACACAGCTTCAAAAGGAGCAAACCTTGAGCAACATTCTGCTATCGTGAATTGTAAACTTCGAAAGGATTAAAATATTTGAGGTTATTTAAGGTATGGCACAATACTAAAAGTTTACAAAGCCAGTGACCTAAATGTCAGCTTAGAATGATTTCCTAGTAAAAAGGCAAGAAATTAATAATGTCTAATAATGTTAGAGTTCTCTGAAATTAATATATTGGAATATTGCCTAAGTATGTAAGAAATATAGGCAAAATGTCTAATGAAATACAAAGATTATTCATAAAGCTGATGTAAGCTACCTTTTCCTATATCAGTATTAAAGTTAGATGTAGGTTTTCTACCATTTTAGGTTACTAAAGCCTTGTTCACTCATTTTAATATAATTTCTTACATCATATCTAATCCTTTCAGAATAACTTTCTTCCTGAACAATTCAGAACCCTGATGTACTGTCAGGTGCACAGAGCTGATGAAGTAAGATGTTTTTTCTACCTCTAATTTCTCATACTTCTATTAGTAGTTCTATTTCATGTTATAACTGCAGGGTGGCATTCAGGGAGGCATTCTGTATAGCAATGCATCATCTCAATCCAGAAGGAAAAAAGAAAAAAATAGACAAAGGTTCAACCCATCTTGTCATTCATCCATGTAGCGAGATGTAGCTGTGAAATACAATTCCAATCATTTATTTGTACCTTAAAAAAAATCTAATCACACAACACTCTAAACAAAAGCAGACACATCTTGAAGTTAATGGGTAATACTGTGTACAATACAGACCTTTCTAGTGGTTTAGATTTCTAGATGTATTTTTTAAGAAGGCAGTTATCTGGGGTTTAGCCTCATGTCACAGTCATTGCGGTTACCAGAGAAAGTTTCAAATAAGGATTTCATGTACTACCTACCCACGTAACCTTCCATGTCATTCAGTCAGTTGTGTGTCATATGTCAACTGCTGCATTGGTCAATTACAGGCACTTGAATATCGTTTCTGCCACTTGCTGAAGACATGACATTCTGAAGCCTCTGAGAATTCTGACAGAGTTCACAATTCCTTAAGTTGTATCCCATGAAAATTATCACTCAAAGACACTATTTCTGTACAAAAATTTCATTATAAGTGACATATGGGTTTTAGCTGCTCTGGGAGTAGATGTTACATTACACTAAACTAATAAGAAGAGACTTTGATTGTCTTTTTGAGAAAAGGTGCTCCAAATAATAATGAGAAAATGTAAAACTTTTACAGATGAAGTAAGGATGAAGGAAGTGCAGTACATTGCTGAAAATGAATAGTTAATTTTAATTTTTATAATTTTCACTGCCTTGTGTTTACCACAGGATTTTAACACTTGACCCACTTGCCTTTTCTGTGACTACTCCATCTCACCTCTGTATTTCACATCTGAAATCAGTGAGTATATTAGGTAAAATTATTGCCTAGAATTTCCTTCCTCTGACACTTTCCAAATCACACTCTTCCATCTTGATCACACTGAAGTGATTTGCAATGCTCCAGCAAACACTGGGGTTTCCATTTCCCTTTCTCAGCCACGATGGACAGCGCTGCCAAACTCCATACGTCTCTCACTATTAGTCATATCTGATTCAACTTCTCAGGGCTCTCATAACGAAGAAGTACTTACCTCATACAGAGTAAGTCTTCATAACTTCTCTCTCGAGTGAGCTCTTCCCAGTTCTCTAACATATTCCAAATGCCTTTTGGATACTGTAAAGTTTCACAATGTTTCCCTTCCATGAAAATTTCCACAAAAAAAGACACTTCTTGACAGCATTTCTTCTGAAGCCAAATTTCCTGTTTAGCTGCATAAGTAGCAAGCACTGTACTATGCTAAAATAACACAGTCATAGCATACTTCAATTACCGTGTAAGTGAAAGAGTTCAAACGAACAGTCCAATACTCAAGAGCCTCACACTGTGTCTTGTTCCTCTAGTATTACATTCATAATGGTGGAATGGTTCAGAAAGACTCTCTTTAGGATGCAAAATTTTCATGAAATTTCTGAATATTCTCTATGTGAATTCCATGTGACTACTTGTTTTTAATTATTATATTTAAAAAACTTGTGTTCTTATTGAATTTGTGTGAACATATGAAAACAAGGTGAAACTGTAGAATAAGTTCTTGTAGCTTTAAGAGTAACTATAAAATGTATCATCAGAAGGTCTGAATGAGGTCTACGAAGAGATACATATAACCTCATAAAAAAAGCATGGAAAAATATGAAAAATGCATAAACTAAAATAGCTACAAACTGCAAAAGCAAAAATTATCATGCCATTTAAGAGTTTCTTTCTTTGTTTTGACTTGGCCCTGGTTCAGGCAGAATTCCCTTGAAATCAATGGGATAATATAGTAAAAATGACACATGAATAATCCATACTCAATAATTTTGTTTGCAGTTCTGTTAATTCTCATTGTAGTGTACCTTAGACTCAAACATCATTAGTTTTCAAAAAATACATAAATATTTGGAAGTTAACAAGATATTTCCTCCCATCTGCTCCAAATAAACTTGGAACTAAACAAATATCTATGACAACATTGTGATAATAACTAATGACACTCATGGTCTAAGGGCAAAAACTTCCTGATTTCTCTGTTAACTAGACAAGTAAAATCCTATAACTAAATACGTACTGTTAAAAATCATAGAATCATAGAACCAGGGAATCAGCAGGTTGGAAGAGACCCACTGGATCATCGAGTCCAACGATTCCTATCAAACACCAAACCATGCCCCTCAGCACCTCATCCATCCATGCCTTAAACACCTCCATGGAAGGTGAATCAACCACCACCCTGGGCAGCCTGTTACAATGCCCAATAACCCTTTCTGTGAAAAACTTCCTCCTAATGTCTAGCTTAAACCTCCCCTGGTGGAGCTTGAGGCCATTTCCTCTTGTCCTGTCCCCTGTCACTTGGGAGGCGAGGCCATCACCCTCCTCTCTACAACCTCCTTTCAGGTAGTTGTAGAAAGCAATGAGGTCTCTCAGCCTCCTCTTCTCCAGGCTAAACAACCCCAGCTCTCTCAGTCGCTCCTCATAAGGCCTGTTCTCCAGCCCCTTCGCCAGCTGTGTTGCTCTTCTCTAGACTCGCTCCAGAGCCTCCACAACCTTCTTGTGGTGAGGGGCCCACACCTGAACACAGGATTCAAGAAGCAGCCTCACCAGTGCTGAGTACAGAGGAAGAATAACCTCCCTGGACCTGCTGGTCACACTGTTTCTGATACAAGCCAAGATGCCATTGGCCTTCTTGGCCACCTGGGCACACTGCTGACTCATGTTCAGTCAGCTGTCAACCAACACCCCCAGGTCACTCTCCTCCTGGCAGCTTTCTAAACAGACCTCTCCTAGTCTGTAGCTCTGCACAGGATTGTTGTGCCCCAAGTGCAGGACTCGGCATTTGGCCTTGTTAAACCTCATGCCATTGGACTCTGCCCAGAGGTCCAGCCTATTTAGGTCCCTTTGCAGAGCCTCCCTACCCTCCAGTAGATCAACACTTGCACACAGCTTAGTGTCATCTGCAAACTTGCTAAGGGAGCACTCAATGCCTTCATCCAGGTCATTGAGGAAGACATTGAACAGGGTTGGACCCAGCACTGAGCCCTGGGGAACCCCACTTGTCACTGGCCTCCAGCTGGACTTAACACCATTTACCACCACTCTCTGGGCCCGGCCATCCAGCCAGTTTTCCACCCAGGAGAGTGTGCGCCTGTCCAGGCCAGAGGCTGACAGTTTCCGTAGCAGAATGCTGTGAGAAACTGTGTCAAAGGCTTTGCTGAAGTTCAGGAAGACCACATCCACAGCCTTTCCCTCGTCCAGCAGCCAAGTCACTTTGTCATAGAAGGTGATCAGGTTAGTTTGGCAAGACCTGCCTTTTGTAAACCTGTGTTGGCTGGGCCTGATCACCCGGTTCTCTTGCATGTGCTTCATGATAGCACTCAAGATCACCTCTTCCATGACTTTCCCTGGCACTGAGGTCAGACTGACAGGCCTGTAGTTCCCTGGATCCTCCCTGCGACCCTTCTTGTAGATGGGCACAAGATCAGCCAGCCTCCAGTCCAGTGGAACTTCCCCAGTCTTCCAGGACTGTTGGAAGATGATGGAAAGGGGTTTGGCCAGCACATCCGCTAGCTCCCTCAATACCCTTGGGTGAATCCTGTCCGACCCCATAGACTTGTGTGTGTCTAGTTGGGCAAGCAAGGCTCTGACCACCTCCTCTTGGACCATGGGAGCCTCATTTTGCTCCTCTAGTTCTGGGGTTTGTACACAGGGGTAACAACTTTCTTTACAATTAAAGACTGAGGCAAAGAAGGCATTAAATAGAAACTATCTTGTCATAAGAATATTAAAGAATATTGTACTTTCAAAACAGCAATGTTTTATTAGATTATTGAAAGGCTTGAAATAAGTGGCATCTTTCAGGACTCATTATTTTACCATGAAACTTGTAATATTTGCTGGGCAAAACAATTTCTGTGGTTTTATGATGCTCAACTTAAAACATCACATGAAAGCATGCATTGGTGTCCACTTATATTTGTCTTTGATAGCAGATTTTATAACTACACATATCTTGCTTTGGTATGATACATTAAGTTAAGGAAGTCTGTAATTCTAAAGATAATATGCAAAATTTAATACATTCATAAATGCTGAGATTTTGCCATCAAAGGAGAGATGAAACTAATACAGCTTTCCTGAATCAGGAAACTAGTCAATCTATGTAAGAGCATGTCTGAGTAAGAACTTAATTCAAACTAACTGAAGGTGTGAAATCAACATACATCACTTAAAAGATTCTTGAGCCCCTCTGCAGACAGTTATCCCATGAAGCTGAATAACCTTAACTTAAACTAAACTTTAACTTTAACTAAACCTAAACTAAAGCAAACGACACCTGACCATTTCTGAATACAAGCAAGGACAATGCAGTTTAATACACTTTAAATAATGCAGTTAAAATTTACAACTTCATTTAACTAAATTTCCACAGGGACTATCCATAATGTTCAACAAGTCTTTAGAGAGAGTACTACACATTTTTTTCATGAAACCAAAAAAAAAAAAAAAAATGTTGCTAAAGATGCCTTATCACCTAGAACTGTTGTGGAGATAAACAAGTCCCTAGTCTAAGTATGGGCTACTGAACTCCTGTGTGAAAAATGTCACAACATGCCAAAAATGAAATTATGTGCTCCAGATACTAATGCATTAATATCACTCTAAAAATGCTTCCTCTAAAATAGAAATAAGCAGTGAATTACAGTATTTTGCATGACTAGCAAGAAAATTCAAAATACAATCAAATAGATAATGAACACATATAAAGGCACATGCAAAAGTGCACTTCTGAATTGCATCTCCTTAAACCCATCTATAAGCAAAAGAACTCAAAAACTAGAAGAGAAAATGTATAATAGATCAAAAGAAAAGCCAAAGCATAGCAACTCTAATTTTAGGAAGGAAAACTAGTTTGCATGCTCCAAAATCAGACATTTAGCCCAGCGCAGCAAAAGTAAACATCTTAAAATTCTGAAAGTCACACAAGCTCTCACCTCAATCAAGCATCTGTATTTAGAAATATTTGCCATGCGTAAGTACTCTTGATCCATGGCATTTTAAGTTAACTGCAATTGAGACTTCTACTGACTTCAAGAACCATCAGTGCAGTTAATTCTTTACAAATGAATGACTACCAAAATTTAGTTTATATCTTACAGCTTATGAATGTGCATCATCTGCTGAATCCTGTCTCTAATTTACAAAGAGAAAGCAGGATTCTGATATTGACACAGTTTATGAAATGAGTGAATATAAATTATTAGCAAAGTTGTATGAATAAGGAACACCTGAGACTCAAGACACAAGAGAGAGCCACTAGTTTTCCTGTTGCTTAAGGGTTTAAAGAAATAACTCCAGAATTACAAGTCTGAGCTGCTACACTTTTAGCTTAGGAGACACACCTCCGTACAGCAACTACAGCTTCTCCAGATGAGACATGAGTGTGACACGTAAATCTGGCAGCAGAATTACCTTGTAAATAACATGCAGTAAATGTACAGTGTTCTGTAAAGAACACTCCAGTAAACGTAGAGTATTTATCTGAGAGGGGCTGTTTCCAGTGATCAGTTCTTGAAAAGGTAACAAGCAGAGAGTACTTTACTCATCTAGAGAAAATAAATTGCCACAGTTGACTCCTAGATACTAATAGAAGTATTCTTCTTTTCAAAAAAATAAATCTTGTTTTTGAAAAAAAGATCTTTGTTATGATTAATAACTCAATACTCAATAACTAGTGAGTTCATTGGAATTGCCTGAAAAGGTTCCTCTTCCCCATCACAAGATGCCTTAGTCAGATGGTCACATTCCTTAACATTCAAGTTTTCTGCAATGTATTGATTTTGAAATTTTTTTTAAACCAAACTGAAGTCTCCTATCCCTCCAGACTAGGTCCTTGATCTCCTGATGATTATTACTGCTAGTAGCAAATTAGCAAGCAATACCAAATGTAAAATTTGGAAAGATGCCATGCAAAGACAATACTCTACCACAGAAGAACAGATATTCTACACAAGGGGAATGAACAAAATCTATCTGGATATATTAGAAAGAAGCTTGTAAATGTGCTTTAACAGGTCCCAGGACAAAACCTAGTCTTTTATCTCAAATTCTGACAGAATCAGAGCAAATTATGAGCTGTATTATAAATAAACTTCACACAACCATTCTCAAGTCAAAGCCTCAGGTTCACTATTGTGTTTGAGGAAACAGCCACTACAGAACAGAAAATAACAACAGTTTTACCCCTGAAAGTACTGCAAAGGTTCATAGGGAAGTATTACTGGAGAAGCAGCCTTCAGAAAAGGACAGGATGGCAATGAAAACTCTCACGCTATAAAATGCCACAGGATATCACAATATGGGCACTGGGAAACTGAGTGATGGACACTGAACTTTTCTACCAATTGTTCACAATACTTGTAGAAAAAAAGTGAAATCTTATATCTAAGCAAGCTTGTTTGTACCTCACACACTGAAGACCTTTTCCCAGATCAGATCACATACCAATAGGAAAATGCAAGAGTTGCAATGCTGCCAAGGTCAGCAAGACCTGTCGTGAATTCCTCTCATAAAGTAATAACAGGAAACTAAGCTGCTCAAAGACATATTCTATTTACTATATCCATATTTTCAGTGGTTCAAGAAGATAAGAAGAGAAAATCTGGGATTGTTCCAAACATGTGGAAGTGCCTCGTCCCCATGCAATGTTCTCAGAGCAATATGGTTTTCATGATCAAGTAAAAGTCTTAAGACAATGAAATTTTGGAATATCTTTTTCTTCTTTAACATCGCCACACTCACCTCCCATAAAATCCCTATACTCAGACACACAGGGAGTAAGACAGAGGACTTTAAACACACATCTTTTACTTGGTCAGCCTTCCGGTGTACCATATCAATTTCAGAGAAAATTAAATGAGGAAAACATTACAACAGACTAGGGACACTTCTCCTTAAATTTTGTGATTACATTTTAAGTGTTCTTTGTCATAGATATCATAAACTGATTAAATCATTTCATGGCTGACCCCTATTGACTATGCTAAGTGAAAAGAGAGGGCTATTAATAACTACCCATTTCTGACAGTTGCCCAGGGGCAATGTAGCCTTTTGCAGCAATAAAATGACTCCCTAGCTCACTTACTGAATGCTAAATATTGATTCATATTATGAGTGTTGTCAAACACAGACTGCAGTTCTGAAGATCTGTACTGGCAGGTCATCAGGAATAGCATTAGCAAATGTCAGGTCAGGAATCAAAGGGTTGCTGGACTCTTTAGGGATGAGATTTATCGATTCCATAAAACGTGAAACAGATCAAGTACTCGTGATGATGGAAATGGTCATGGCAGAATGAGGCTGAGTCTAGCACGATGTTTATCTCAGAAGAGAAGCAACACAAAAATGTTTACTACTGAAAATAAGTTTTAAAGGTTGGGATATCCATGGGAAGGACAACTGAAGCTACAGGCCCACAAAAGACCTTTTTAGGGCTAGAAGATAGATTTAGGACATGCATTTTGCCAAAGATGTATATCTAGCTTGCAGGCAGAGGAAATAATGCTGCTGGTCTTAATAATTTATTGAAATTAATATTGATGTTGTTCAGACCATATAAGAAGCCAATGAATACTATACTCAAGAGTTAAAAATGTCTTGAAGTCCAAATAATGTCAAAATTATTTAAATTCTGTGTGTTCACACTTCTCTACCATCAGCAGGATTTTATTTAATGAAAATGTATTTCAGGACTCCATTTTCATAAGAATGCGATTACATACATTTTAAAATTTTCCCTCACCTAGGAAAAAAATTTGGCATGAAGGCATGGAAAGATGACTGCAATGTTACAAGTGGGCTGAGGAGAGGGAAGGCAAGAAGCTTCAAGTTAAATTAAATGCTGACATTTCTTCACTCTTTCTCTTTTCACAGTACTTTATCTTAAGTGAAACTAGGTAATGATTATACCAGTTCAAAATCTGATAGAATGACTTTAACAGAAAATCTAACTAGGAGAATGAAAAATGATACATTCCACAGTGCCAGGAATCTTATTAAGGAAACAGCTGTATTCAGGAAAACCCAGTTGCTGAATGTTCAAAGCAATTAACCCTATTCTAAAACTGAACACTGTGATTTGGATGGAGGAAATACTATACTAAATTCTAATAAATATAAAATGTTGTATTTTCTTAATGTTGATTTGAAAACCTTGTTCAGCTGAAATATTTTTAAATAAATGAATAAATATTCAAATTCATTTTCAATCATTTGAAACTACTTCACCTCATATATGATTCTTTTCTCTATGTTACAATTTTTTTTACTGTAAAGTTAGAACAGACAATTTATCAATACCCAGGACACCATTAAAATAATCTCTCTAAAGAATAAAACCTTTCATTTTTCTTTAGTTTGGATATTTGAATGGTAATTACAACGTCTTTGAAAGGAAAAGTGTTCCCGGGTACCTAGGAAAGATAATATCCCAGGATATTGTATACCTTGTATTGTATATTCTCTTTCATAAAACCAGAAATCAAATCACAAATCTGAATATAATATTTGATGCTTACATAGAACACAAGAACTCAATAAAAGATGATAATTACAAATAATAGACTTGAAAATTAATGGCTTCAACAAACCACTATTTCATATAAAAAAGATAAACAGTGACGATTTAAAATTATAAAGAAACTACTCATGAACCAAAGATACAGCTATTAACAGATAAATAGTTCCAAAAGAAAGCACAGAAATACACAAATCATGCAAGGCAAATAATATCTTCCTTTTGGAATAGCTTAAAATCTACATAGGATGATAATGTAAATCCATTTTAAAATTAATTACTTGATTAATTCCATAAAATTTATCAGTAGAAACAAACTATAAACAAATAAATACATAAAGAACTGCTGTGTATAGTTATAGCTTCTGTGGACATTTTGACACTAAAATCAACAAAGACAAGTTTTTACCTGTAGTGCCCTGCAGTTCCAAATACAATGGACGTATAAGAATTGTATAAAGAAAAAAGTAAAAAGAGTAAAAATAATTTCACTATTTTCCTAAAGAGATTCTAAACAGAACACCTTCTCTAAGAGACAGATATCCCCCAATTAGACTACTCCTTCCATCAAGATAGCTCTCGAAAAAGTCAATTTAGTCTAATGACAGTAACCATTCTGGAAAAGATCCAGTGTTTCATTTCATCACTGGCATCAATTAATCCAAGTGGATACCACTGCATCAACAGCAGTGCTGGTTCCCTCTCCTTTCCCATAGACATTTCTGCCCATGTAGCCAAGTGCTCAGCCAGGGCAGGCTGAAAGCTGTTTGTGGTGGTGGTGGGAGTAATCAATTCTTTTGCATGTCCAGACCCCTGAACTCACAGACTTTGGTTTCGCATCAAGGATGAAGGGAGGGAAAGAGGGAGCATGCTGACAGTATCAGAAGCAGGAATACCTTTCTAGAAAAAACCCACAGAGTTTAGTTGTGTTCTGAAATGGCTCTTTAAGGGTGCAGTTCTGATACAGGGTGAGTAGTAACAGATCACTGCTACTTATGAAGAGTGGTCCTCTCGCACTCCAATCTATCCTTCAGCCTTTCTCCTTCCCCTTTCCCAGCTGGCATAACCTCATGCTGGCTTTGGAGCTCATGTTCATCCCACTGGAAATTAACTCAATTCACTAACAGAGAGCAAATACATCGAAAAAAATCAAGTAATTCCTCTGCCAGGTAATTTAATTGGCTCACAGAGAGATCCAGGCAGCACAGAGATGGCACAGAGAAATGACTACCAAAGAGGAGCAAGGTGTGGAAACATAGGAGGTGGCAAGCCTTAGGTCAGATCAGTTATCAAGGAACCAAAGTCTTAGATTGCTGGAGTACTAGATACGTAGGACAGGGTAGAAACCTACTGAAGATCTGGAAATATTTAGGGGATTACTTAGTAACTAGCTCCTTATGGCCATAAAGCTACCATTTCCCAAGTTAGCCAGTGAATGCTATACTGCAAGAGTCTCAGTAAGCATAAGCACAGAATCATAGAATCACTGAGGCTGGAAAAGACTTCTAACATCATCAAATCCAGCCATCAGCCCAATACTACCATCCCTACTAAACCACGTGCCCCTAAGTGCCACATTTACACATTTTCTGAACACCTCCAGGGATGAAGACTCCACCATTTTCCTAGGTAGCATGTTCCAATGCTTGACCAATCTCTCAGTAATTTTTTTTTTCTAAGATCCAATCTGAACCACCCCTGGTACAACTTGAGGCTATTTCCTGTCAACCTATCACTTGTTATCTGGGAGAAGAGGCCAACATCCACCTCACTACAACCCTCTTTCAGGTATTCAATATCTCTCTGGGGCAAAGAACCTGCCCCTGTTGTGCACCAATGTAGACCAAGCATAAATAAAGATGAGGCAAAAGTCCCTGATCTATATTTCAGTACATTAGTGACTTGAACTTCATAGAAATATCTATTTTCCTCTCTTCAAACTCAGAAGTCTTAACTAAAAGCGAATTTCCAAGTTGTTTCCAGGAACATTCAGAATTGTATTCATTTTCAGTTGAGTAAGCAAGCTCTTGATATACTGCTATGATGGACATTATAATTTGAAAAACAGAAGTCTGTAGATAGATTGCAGCCACTTAAAAAAAAAAAAAAGAAAAAACAATAAGATTAACAAAGTATGCATGGCTATTAAAAGATGTAACTGGTAAAGTATATTTAAAAGTTTGCAAATATGGCTGTCTACTAACGTATCACATACTTATTTTGTTTATTTTATACATTTGTATTATTATCACAAGTGTATGTTTCCCATGAAATAATGTATTCACAAATGCTGATTATTTTTTTAAAGACTCTTATAATAATAAAAAACTGTGCTTTCCATTTTCCCCATAAGTTATTGGGGGTTTATTTTTATATTCTGTGAATATGAGAGAAGACATACAATATGCTCTGGCATATTGTTTAACAGTAGTTCATGCATTTTCCAATTTATTGGACGTTTTCAAGTTGCATGCAACATCCCATAGAAGAAAGGCACTCAAACCATTTTTTTAAGTGATTCAAAGAAAGTGTAAGTTAAATCACACAGGCTGAATTTTGACATGAAGATATAGCTGCCAAGCTTTAAAACATTCAGAAAACTACATTAACATTTTTTAAGAATTAAGTATAATCAATGTTCAAAAAGGAAGGAATTTTATTCAATGGACTATTATTTCTGAAATAATTAAAATAATATGAAATTCTGTAACACAATGAAAGCCCTTTAACTGTCGCATAGACTCAGACGAGTCTTTTGTTGATTCTATCTAGACAGGATGTAAAATATGAGTAAGTCTGCCTACAGTTGGGGTCTGGGTTTTTTTTTAATTTAGAAGCTGAAAAAGAGGTCAAATATATTCACTGTTTACACTATAAAGGCAAAACACACCATTTCTTTTCACAGTTGTAAGAACTATCTCTTAAGAACATAAAAAAAGTACTTTAATACTCTCTGAATTCTGATCTCTGGCAGCGATGAAGCAATGTATGCAAGAAAACTGGGAACACTGCAAAAAGTAATGCAGTAACAAATCATCATTCAGGTTTAACTCGTTAAGTAACATTTAACATAGTGATTTTACATGATCAACTTTCAGATAACAGAAATCTAGGCAACAGTGAATATTTCCTCTATATTCTTTGGTGTCCTTTATATCAAGAGAATATATATTTTTTTTTTTCAAAACACTGGCCACATTCAAATGGTTTTGTATTTGCTTCAGAGAAGCAAACAAGAACTAAACAGGCCACAACTGTGTTTGAATTGTCAAAAAACCACTAAAAAAATAGAGAGGCTAAATCTACCATTTTAATAATTCTTTCTAAAGAAAAGCATTAATAAGCAAAACATGTCATCAACTTAAATATTTTATCACCAATGTAAAGTTATGCAGTGTTAAAATTTATTTTTTATGGTATCACATTCACTACTGATACGCTATGCAACATAAAATACATTCTGAATTTTTCTTTGTTTATTAACAAGCCCTTGTAATTAACTTCCTTTTAAATCATAAGTATGATACTATTTTAATTTCCCTCACATTCTCTACCCTATCATTTGGAATCACATTAAGCTGACTCTTAGCAGGCCACCTGGTGTAATTCTATGACACTGAAGTGAGCTGTTCTGGTATGCAGGAAACACTGACAGTCTTCTGTGCTGAAATCCACTTCTCTAACTGATGACAGAACCAGGGAAAATTAATTTTTGCTATTCATAAATACCTGACAGGTTTAATGTAAATGTTTTGAAAAAGGTCTCAGCATATGCTGCACATACATTATATATGCAGCAGTGCACTGGAATATTGTATTTCCAATCCATTCAATTTCCAGATCATTACTGCTCAAACTGTTGAAATTTCCTAAATTACATCCATATTGTAATTTTCTCCACACACATATAAACAACAACAGAGGCCTCCATCAAGCCTTTTAGTCACTAAAAACCAGTTAGACATTTAGGACAAGTAGTTTGACAGAAATGCTACAAAGAAATACGTATGGTACCTTGCCTTATAAATTAATGAGGAATGAGTTGCTTATGCATATGTGATCAGAGCCTAGAGGGAATTCCATTACAAACCTACATGACCAAGAACACTTTCTCACAAAATATAGAATATTTCATATTCCTAACACCATATTAGCAGTTTTAACAATATCGCCAACCCCCCCATCTCAACTTCTCTCTACAAAGATCTTACCAGTCAAAGCAGATTTCCAAAGGTCTCCTCAACATACAAGTTTATTTGAATGTCTGGAATCTAGAAAAAAGACCTATTACACTGAAAAGCTGGAAAAACTGAGACTTCCTGTTTTTCATATATATGTAAACAACATAGATATCAATGAAAATAAAAGATCTAGAAATTAGGAAAGAACAAAATGGGGCATCATAGGAGAGGGACCTAATCATTTTACTGTTATTATGTCAAAACATACACTTTCTCACTATACATTTTAAGAACTACTGGTTTTCCTTTTATAGCCTACAGTCCAAAATATCATTATTTACAAATATTCCATACAAGACACTGAAATTTTCCTAAACTTAAAGCAAACAAGTGGTTTTCTAATGATATAAACATTGACTCTAATTTTGTAAAGGAAAAAAATAAGAATTTTACTGATTCTGAAAATTCAATACCTGTGTGTCGTTGCTTTGTAGTATGCCTGTATATTAGTGTCTATTTTTAATCTTGGCACATCTACTACAAGCCTTAAAAATCAACAAGTGACCATGATCAACAAATTAAAGTCACATAAAACTAAGAAATACATTAACTGCCCAGCAAATAGGATATATGACAAGGGATCTTAAAATGTAATGCAATCTTGATTTTAAGGTAAAGGCACCATAGATATTAATTATGCTCAAAGAAAAATATTTACCCTAATTCTGTATTTTGTCTAAACTCTAAATAATTCTTGGATATCTCCAAAACCCTGAAACACCAAACAGCAGTACAAGTAAAGATAAGTTGGAAGATAAGAATATATAGAGAAACCCCACATATTTTCATCAAATAGTCCTAAAAGCAAATAAGTCCTAAAAGCAACATGAAGTATTAGTTTACAGAATAATTTATCCACATTTAATTTCTCACATCCAATACAGGGAATATTTTAAATCTGCTCCAATAGTCTATTTTAATGGACTATACTTTAATAGTCCCAAACTATTAAAGTATAATAAGAATAGGAAATTCTTCATTTTCTATCATGGCACAGTCATGAATGTTCTTCCTTTTACAAGGAAAGTTATAAAATACTTCAGGACTCAAAGAAAATTCTGGCTTATTTCGGAAGTGCTCTATCTAGAGGAATAAATGCATCTGGAGAAGAAGATGCTTCTTTCCCAATTCAGATTATGAAAATGCTACAAAACCTTACACCAATTTACATTTATGTAAAGTGAGTACAATTGAATAACTGAAGTAAAATTCTGGACCAGCAGTTTTTGTAGAAAATAATACAGACTGTGTTCAGTGCAACGTATAGTCACGTTTTGAGTAAGAGATAAATAATGTCATTTCACTCACTGCAAAGCAGATACTTGCAATTGGTTGTCAGTCAAAGAGAATCTAAAGACAGGACAGTTTCTGGTGATAATAAACTGTCTAAGTGGTTTAATAAAGGTTTGTGTCACACAGAGCATACTTTGAATCACCGAGAGTCAAGTAGTATTTCATAACACATTTTGTACAACTCCTTAGTTACTTAAGCATAGGAACATGGTTTTTAATATTTTTTCAAATATTCAGGAAAAAATCAGAGAAAGCAATTTCTTGCATTATATTTGTACCACATAGCTGGAAGAATTTGGTTCTGAAATAATTGAGTCAGGTCAGAGAGAATCAGTCCTCACTTATGCTTCAACAGACAGAACAGCAACCAAGTGGCTGAAATGAAGTCACCAACTTGCTTTTATCACTGGAAAATAACACGTTGTTGTCTGGGCAAAAGGAGGCACAGTCTGGCTTCCCTTGAAGGAATTTGTCCTAAGCTGTTTATGCAAAACTGCTCTATTGCCTTGTGAAGGAAGAGGACGTCCGATGCCTCTCAGAAAAGTAGGATATTTTATGCATGCATGCTAACTAGGTCCAGCCAGAGCAGGTACAAGGAACATGTCTTGTAACTCCAGGGAAAGCTTGATATTCTCAGTTCTTACTATAATTTCTCGCCTAGGCAGCAAAAGAGGATCTGCGGAGGGAAGCGAGGCTATGTAGGGAAAATATCAGAGGGGCTAAGGCTCAACTAGAGATCAGATTGGCTAAGTCTGTAAAAGACAACAAAAAATCTTTCTACAAGTATATTAACAGTAAAAGGAGGACAAGGGAGACCATACAGTCCCTTTTGGACACAGAGGGAACAGCAGTGACAGGGGATGAGGAGAAGGCTGAGGTACTCAATGACTTCTTTGCCTCAGTCTTTAATTGTAAAGAAAGCTCTTCCCTCTGCATAGATACCCCGGAAACAGAGGAGCAATACGAGGCTCCCATGGTCCAAGAGGAGGTGGTCAGAGCCCTGCTTGGCCAACTGGACACCCACAAGTCTATGGGGCCAGATGGGATACATCCTAGGGTATTGAGGGAGCTGGCGGATGTATTGGCCAAACCCCTTTCCATCATCTTCCAGCACTCCTGGAAAACTGGGGAGGTACCTCTGGACTGGAGACTGGCTGATGTAGTTCCCATTTACAAGAAGGGTAGCAGGGAGGATCCGGGGAACTACAGGCCTGTCAGTCTGACCTCAGTGCCAGGGAAAGTCATGGAACAGGTGATCTTGAGTGCTATCATGAAGCACTTGCAAGAGAACCGGGCGATCAGGCCCAGTCAACATGGGTTTACCAAAGGCAGGTCCTGCCAAACCAACCTGATCGCCTTCTATGACAAAGTCACTCGGCTGCTGGATGAAGGAAAGGCTGTGGATGTGGTCTTTCTGGACTTCAGTAAAGCCTTTGACACAGTTTCTCACAGCATTCTGCTGCGGAAACTGTCAGCCTCTGGCCTGGACAGACGCACACTCTCCTGGGTAGAAAACTGGCTGGATGGCCGAGCCCAGAGAGTGGTGGTAAATGGTGTTAAGTCCAGCTGGAGGCCAGTGACAAGTGGGGTTCCCCAGGGCTCAGTGCTAGGTCCAGTCCTGTTCAATGTCTTCCTCAATCACCTGGATGAGGGCATTGAGGGTACCCTTAGCAAGTTTGCAGATGACACAAAGCTGTGTGCAAGTGTGGATCTGCTGGAGGGTAGGGAGGTTCTGCAAAGGGACCTAAACAGGCTGGACCGCTGGGCAGTGTCCAACGGCATCAGGTTTAACACGGTCAAATGCCGGGTCCTGTACTTGGGGCACAACAGCCCTATGCAGAGCTACAGACTGGGAGAAGCCTGGCTGGAAAATTGCCAGGAGGAGAGAGACCTGGGGGTGTTGGTCGACAGCCGACTGAACATGAGCCAGGAGTGTGCCCAGGTGGCCAAGAAGGCCATTGGCATCCTGGCTTGTATCAGAAATGGTGTGACCAGCAGGTCCAGGGAGGTGATTCTCCCTCTGTATTCAGCACTGGTGAGGCCGCTCCTTGAATCCTGTGTCCAGTTCTGGGCCCCTCACCACAAGAAGGATGTTGAGGCTCTGGAGCAAGTCCAGAGAAGAGCAACGACACTGGTGAAGGGGCTGGAGAACAGACCCTATGTGGAGCGACTGAGAGAGCTGGGGTTGTTTAGCCTGGAGAAGAGGAGGCTGAGAGGAGACCTCATTGCTCTCTACAGCTACCTGAAAGGAGGTTGTAGAGAGAAGGGAGTTGGGCTCTTCTCCCAGGTGACAGGGGAAAGGACGAGAGGGAATGGCCTCAAGCTCCACCAGGGGAGATTTAGGCTGGAGATTAGCAGAAGGTTTTTCACACAGAGGATCATTGGGCATTGGAATAGGCTGCCCAGGGAGGTGGTTGATTCACGTTCCCTGGAGGTGTTTAAGGCACGGGTGTACGAGGTATTGAGGGACTTGGTTTAGTGTTAGATGGGAATGGTTGGACTAGAAGATCCGATGGGTCCCTTCCAACCTGGTTGTTCTGTGATTCTGTGATTCTGTGATCTGTTGAAAGGAAAGCTAGAATATACCAGCCATCTACATTCTTGGGAATATGTATATCTGCAATGGAATCTAAAAAGTACCCACTTGGTGCTGTAAGGCAATGATATAAATCCACCATTCTTATGCAAAGGCTGCACTAGAAGACAGTGTGCTCATGGGGAACCAGAAGTCAAAGTGGCACATACGTTTCTGATTTTCACTGAAGAAAGGTCATCTTCACCATGGCAATATATTTCACAAGCCCATTAATAATACTGTGAACTTTTTTACTAGATAATTTCATATTATTTTGATTAGTATTTTTAAATATTATTAGTTACTCATGAAAACAAAAATTACCAGAGAACAGTACAACTGACACTGAGGCAAGCAAGCACTATCAGATCTAACCTACAGGACTATCAACTGAATGATAATAATTTTTTTAAAAAAGGAAAAGCTACCGTTTAGGGAAAAAGAATTTTTTTAAGTTAGCTTTTTTCCCCCCTGAATTAGATCTGAACTGGTGATATTGGCCAGTAATCCAATTCAACTCACTAAATAAGCAGAAATCTAGTACTATATAGAAAGCATCTATCATAGGTTCAAGAGAACAGTGGAATACTCAGTTTTTGCAGCAGAAGCAAGGTCTTAGTTAATTTTAAAGACAGTTAACAAATCTTCAATACGTTCAACAGTCAACGTTCATTTATATTTTACTCTGATCTCAGAAGCTCAGAAAGGTTCTGTGTATCACTCCTTTCCCCCAACACTCTATAAAGAGTTTTCATGTGTATCTTTTTTGGCTTTGTTTTCTCTTTCAGTTTCTCACTTGGCTTAGAACCACTAGGTTCCTTTGAACGCCACTCACTAGGGAAGAATACTTCACTGCTTAACAATTATATCCACCTGCTTATCTGATTCAGATTAATAATGTGACATGAAGGTCTACAAGCTTTCAGCCAGCTAATTTAAACCACAGACAACATAATCATCTCTTTAATACTATTAAATGTTTTTCATACTCATCCATGATACACGATCACTTAAATTACTACACACTGGGAAAAAATAGCATACTGTTATATACAAAAATATTCAAAACAGTAATAAAATGTTTATCTTAAATAAAGCAGAAATGCTAATGCTAGAAAAATTTCCCCAACTATTATATATCACAACTTGCATTTCCATTCAGTGGTCTACACAAAAAAAACTAGGTTTCTCTTCTGTATCAACACATGTTCTAAGCCTAGAAACTCCCATTTGCACAGTCCCTGTCACAGACTTACTCAATACATTTTATTTGAGCCCATTTGAGGTATCTGGTTTATAGGAATAAAGCAACCCAATCTGACAGCTAAAGATACATATACCGTTATAATGTTACCATTGAAAGAAAAAAAAAGAAACCCAACCAAATCCACATCTTACTGAGGTCTACAAGATTATAGAATCATAGAATCACTAGGTTGGAAAGGACCCATTGGGTCATCGAGTCCAACCATTCCCATCAGTTGCTAAACCATACCCGTCAGCACTCTGAATAGGGATGTCATTGTATATCTTTAACATTGCTTTAAACACAATACCATCAATGTTAGTGAAGTTAGTAATTAAAGCACTAGTGGAGAACTGGATTTCCAGTATTACAACAGTCATTATGGAAATAACCTTTACTAACTATAATGTGTAATAAACTGGGCAATTTTTACAACCTTTGCTACAAAAGTATGAAAATTCCACTTGGAAAGAACACAGGATGGTCATTTCACGTACACAGACATGCACTGACACAGAAAAACGAGTGAAACCCTAACTCTAGGGGTAGTTAACACAAGTGTAGTTTATCACCTGCCTTCCCACACTACCAAAAAATGCATAAGACAGACTTCCTTACATTCATACAATGTATGAAAATTCATGAATTAACATTTCTAAATGGTTTTATTGTTCCATCAGTTTCATAACACTAGAGATAAAATATCTTACTCTTAAAATACCAGGATCTCAAAGAAAGTTTCACAGTAAGATAACAGAGTTATAAATGTAATAAAATAGATATATTCCAATCATACTTGCTTACGTTAGTAAATATCTCTTAAATGACTGAAAACATGATACTACAGAAATGAGACAACTGGTCTCATTAACACCAGAGTATAAGCTATACCAGAATAATAAAGTAAGCTATGCTGCTATTGGACAAACTGTAAAAGGAAAGCAAAAACTTTTCAGTATATCAGAAGTTTGTCAAGAGATTGCAACCACAACAGACAACCATTATAGAAAGCAATTAGTAAAGTGAAATAAGACCATACGGAAAAACTATATAAAGTAGCTGCAGAATACACAGGCAACACCAGCAGTTACAAATCCAAAGGATCAAATTGCATTCATTCAGGACTGCTAAAGGAATTCAAGGATGAAATAGCAGAACCGTGATGTGTAACCTTTCACTGAGAGAACTGGTAATGTGGACATGTGCTTAAGTGTAAACTAGGAAAGAACCAGGGCTCTTCTACAAAGAGAAGTCCCGCCTCACAAACTTCTGTTAGTGACCACAAGCCTGGAAATAAAAGAGATTTGATTTACATGGTCTAGATGCATTTGATAAAATTTGTGAAATGAGAGCTATAGTTCTCATGCAGATAAAAAGACAAACTGCATTATCAGATACAAAATTAAGAAAATGAGTGATGCGAAGTCACCACTTCAAGAGCCTGCCTTAGGATGCTGGAAATGTTGAAAATACATGCGAAGCCAAGTTACTCACAGTAATAAACACAACATCCAACTGAAAAACAGTAGAATGTCTAGAGGAAATTAATGAAATTGAGACATTAATGGACATTAAAATGAAAGTAAAAAATATAATGCAAACAAATTTAGAGCAACTTGCAAAGCCAGACCAGTCCTAGATTTATACATAAAAAAATGGCACAGAGCTGGCCACTGTAAGATAACAAGGTTAAAATACTAGTTCTGTGAAAGACTCCATATAACACTGAGAAGTAGGCAAAAAAGCAAACAGAAAAGAAAGAATTATTAGGAAAGAAGAGGAGAAAATACAGAGTATCACTATGTCACTGTATAAACCCATAATGAACTCACATCTTGGTAACTACATGCAATTCTGAGCAACCCTTTCAAAAGGGCATATAGCAGAATCAGAAAAATGTACAAGGGCAACAAGAACAACCAAAGGTCTCAATGTGAGAAACAAACATATAGACTAAGACAGTTATTGCACTGTCCACACAGTGATAAACCATGGTACTAGAATAGGGTTGCTACTAGTAACTTAGTGTCACTGTAACTTTACTTCTGTAAATACCTTACACTGTTACAAACAGTCTAGTCAGAAGAACAGATTAGAGTATCAAAATACCGTGCTCTATTGGACAGGAAGATGAGGAAGAAATTGTAGACTCATAAAAATACATGACGTTTTGATATCCTAAGTAGAAAATCCAAACTGGATCCCAGAATTCACATGTTTCTCTTTAAGGAAATTTAGATATTTGTGTTGTGGATGATAGATAATTTATCAATTATCAAAATATGATTGATCAAAAACTTATTTCCTATTTTCTCCTTGCAATACCACAAAGGCATTTCAAAAACTAACCAGTGCTTACACTACATATTTTACATGCACATGACAAAAGGACAGGTCATACCTAATGAGCTAAATTCATAGTAAACTACTACTAAAGAATCCCAAAGAGCCAAACTATATCAACAGCTACATTACAGATTCCAAAGGTATATTAACATAAGACATGGAAATCTACTTCTGGATAAAAATAAAACATGAAAGTCTCCAGGTCACATAGTTTTTTTTAATGGATTGTACTATTCCATCTAATTCACTGCCCCTAAGCTATTTTTAAGAAGAATCTAAAAGCAGGAAAGGCAGTGGTTGTGGTAGTCTGCAGGACTTTATTTGTAGTACAGTTAGACATAAGGATAAAACAAAATCACATATTTGAACTGCTTATACATTGCATTGTGGCCAAAATCATAATGCTACCCACAGTCACTTACTAACTGATCTGCACTTTTTCTAGCCCAAGAAATGCTGCTAATACATCAGCGGTAACAAAATGTTTTTATTGCTTTTTCAACTATATCCATCTAGCTACAATCCTTAGTTTGTGATAATTTTGCAGTGTAATTAAACATCTGTTTGCTCTGTAAATTTCTTATCACAGTCAGGTAGCATAGTAATAAAAAAAAAATTTAAACACCCCAATATCTATAAGTAAGAAGAAAACTATGCCCATATATGTATCCCTAAGGCTAATATTAAAATCCCTCACCTACTTCACTCAAGATTTCCCTACTCAACCAAGCTGGTTTTTTCCCCTGCCGGTCTTTTTTCCAGAACACGGGGATGGCTTTCTCCGGAGATCCTGGCAGCCCAGGAAATTAGGAAAAAAAGGAATATTTATAAGCTCTGGAAGAGGGGACAGGCCTCTTGGGGGGACAACAGGAGGGAAGCGAGGATATGTAGGGAAAAAATCAGAGGGGCTAAGGCTCAACTAGAGATCAGATTGGCTAAGTCTGTAAAAGACAACAAAAAATCTTTCTATAAGTATATAAACAGTAAAAGGAGGACAAGGGAGACCATACAGTCCCTTTTGGACACAGAGGGAACAGTAGCGACAGAGGATGAGGAGAAGGCTGAAGTACTCAATGACTTCTTTGCCTCAGTCTTTAATTGTAAAGAAAGCTCTTCCCTCTGCGTAGATACCCCGGAAACAGCGGAGCAATACGAGGCTCCCATGGTCCAAGAGGAGGTGGTCAGAGCCCTGCTTGGCCAACTGGACACCCACAAGTCTATGGGGCCAGATGGGATACATCCTAGGGTATTGAGGGAGCTGGCGGATGTATTGGCCAAACCCCTTTCCATCATCTTCCAGCAGTCCTGGAAGACTGGGGAGGTACCTCTGGACTGGAGACTGGCTGATGTAGTTCCCATTTACAAGAAGGGTAGCAGGGAGGATCCGGGGAACTACAGGCCAGTCAGTCTGACCTCAGTGCCAGGGAAAGTCATGGAACAGGTGATCTTGAGTGCTATCATGAAGCACTTACAAGAGAACCGGGTGATCAGGCCCAGTCAACATGGGTTTACCAAAGGCAGGTCCTGCCAAACCAACCTGATCGCCTTCTATGACAAAGTCACTCGGCTGCTGGATGAGGGAAAGGCTGTGGATGTGGTCTTTCTGGACTTCAGTAAAGCCTTTGACACAGTTTCTCACAGCATTCTGCTACGGAATTCTGCACACTCTCCTGGGTAGAAAACTGGTTGGATGGCCGGACCCAGAGAGTGGTGGTAAATGGTGTTAAGTCCAGCTGGAGGCCAGTGACAAGTGGTGTCCCCCAGGGCTCAATGCTAGGTCCAGTCCTGTTCAATGTCTTCCTCAATCACCTGGATGAGGGCATTGAGGGTACCCTTAGCAAGTTTACAGATGACACAAAGCTGTGTGCAAGTGTGGATCTGCTGGAGGGTAGGGAGGTTCTGCAAAGGGACCTAAACAGGCTGGACCGCTGGGCAGTGTCCAATGGCATCAGGTTTAACACGGCCAAATGCCGGGTCCTGTACTTGGGGCACAACAACCCTATGCAGAACTACAGACTGGGAGAAGCCTGGCTGGAAAACTGCCAGGAGGAGAGGGACCTGGGGGTGTTGGTCGACAGCCGACTAAACATGAGCCAGCAGTGTGCCCAGGTGGCCAAGAAGGTCAATGGCATCTGGCTTGTATCAGAAACGGTGTGACCAGCAGGTCCAGGGAGGTGATTCTCCCTCTGTATTCAGCACTGGTGAGGCCGCTCCTTGAATCCTGTGTTCAGTTCTGGGCTCCTCACCACAAGAAGGATGTTGAGGCTCTGGAGCAAGTCCAGAGAAGAGCAACGAGGTTGGTGAAGGGGCTGGAGAACAGACCCTATGAGGATTGGTTGAGAGAGCTGGGGTTGTTTAGCCTGGAGAAGAGGAGGCTGAGAGGAGACCTCATTACTCTCTACAAGTACCTGAAAGGAGGTTGTAGAGAGGAGGGAGCTGGGCTCTTCTCCCAAGTGACAGGGGACAGGACAAGAGGGAATGGCTTCAAGCTCCACCAGGGGAGATTTAGGTTGGAGATTAGGAGGAGGATTTTCACAGAAAGGGTCATTGGGCATTGGAATAGGCTGCCCAGGGAGGTGGCTGAATCACCTTCCCTGGAGGTGTTTAAGACACGGGTGGATGAGGTACTGAGGGACTTGGTTTAGTGTTAGATAGGAATGGTTGGACTAGAACATCCGATGGGTCTCTTCCAACCTGGTTGTTCTGTGATTCTGTGATTCTGTAATTATACATCCAGGGTTTCAAATAAACAGAGACCAACAATGCATGTAACTGACAGAAAGTTTACATTTTTATGATCTATTCTTGTTGTGCACATCACCTCTTGCTCACACCACTGACATCCAGGAGTGAGCACTAAAGGAGTTGTTCTAAGTGACGTTTTCTGTGCATCTTGTGGACTAGGAATACAAACAGACAGAAAAATAACTCAAAATTGCTATAAAATTACTAGCACCACCAAACGTAAAAGTAAATGACATGCACTTTAATGTAACACATTTCTTCTCATTTTGTAGTAAGTTAAAACATACTTAAGGTTTGTATAAAATGTATGAAAAAGTGCTACTTGTGTTAGGAATGAAAAGATAAAATTTAAAACCCTTGATCTTTATTAATCAAATGCTACTAGTCCTAAACCATGTCATTTGCTTGTTAAAAATTTCTTGATTGAAGCAATTTATGGGTTTTTTATTGAAGTAATGGAGGAAAATATTAAAATTCTTTGATTAGGATGTGCATCTTCTTGGCACAGAACTGTACTGGAAAGCTGCCACAACGGGATTTGACTACTCTACATAATCCTTCACATGGAATACGATTCTCTACACGGTAGCTGCTATGGTAGAGAGTTTGATCCAGAGTACATACTACATGACTTCACCAGTAGCTACATATTCTTTGCAAGGTAAAAACACTGCACAGTTCCAACATATGGGAACTCTTCTACTCTCCAGTGCATGGGGTGCAGTGGAAGAGTAGAACAGTACTTCTCCAGGAAAATTTGCCACCTGCGGTTGTGGTCAATCATTTCAAAATTAGCAAGGTTCTACTCTTTGTTCCTACACTTCCACCCATATTCTCTGATGTGTTACAAAAAAACTGCTGATACTTATTCTTACAAAATCAAGTATGACCTCTATTTTAATATAGATTTATTTTTCCTATACAGAAAAGTACAGCCAGCCACCCAAATGACTGGTAAACAGTCACACCACAGCACTGTAAACAGAGAACACAGAGGGCTAGCAGCACAGGAGTGTGAGAAGAAAGCAAACTATCTGAGACTTGTTAAGTGTGTACCTCATCTGCAAACAACATAGGCCATTTTTTGACTATAAGTCAAAAAATTCATGTAGCAATGATCTTCTAAGCATATAACAGAAAAGCATCATGTCATATGGGAATATCAACACAGACATGAAACCTCGTTCTTCTCTTGTGTTTTCTCAAACAGAACTGATTGCCCCATGTTAGAGGTTCACTGAGTCTGCTCAAATCAATTTATTCCTGTTAGTCCCCATTTTGAATTTCTCAGAAAACTTCCAACTCACTTGCATGGGGCAACTGATCCAGAGAAAGTGGAAGTAGAGGCAGAGAAAGGTAACAGTCTTTTAGAATAAAGGAAAGACTTACACACAAGGCAGGAAACAGCTTAGGTTGACTCAGTATAAATAACACTTATTTTCAAAGACTAGCATCAAGAGAGATGATCTTTCGTTAGCAGTGAGTATATGGTTTTTTGCCTGAGAGAAGCGAGTATTTAATTTGATTCCAGGATTGTGACCAGTCCTGCCAACAGAACTTTTGTTTCCTCCAGTTTCATAATTTAATTCCCTCACAAATTTAACCCCAGAGAATTCTGTCTCAGTAAAATTCACACCTTAGTTGAAAAACTGGACCGTTAAAAGCATCTTCAACTCTAACTACATTTTCCACCAATCACGACTGCTTTCCATGTCACCTTTACCTAACAACCAGGAAAAGGATGTCATATAATCTCCAGAAACATATGTTTACAGTTATTAAATCATTCACTGTTACTGCATTCAGAAACAGTAAGTGCTATTTACTGAGTCACCAGCAATACAGCTACAGCACCCACTGGAACTTTGCTGGACTATCAACACATGCCAGCTTCTTTGAAGTCCATCCTAAGGAAGAGATTCTTGATAATTGTAAATAGTGTAGGTATATACATACCATTATAATACATTATATTATTTATATACATAAATTTTCACCAATTTAAATTTTACAGGCCCTATAATCAACCTATAATCAGCAAGCTTCAATTCATCACTCATGAGAATTCTGGAAACCAAAGCATGTACATCCTCAAAAGTTGGCATTCTTCAAAACAAAGCAGAAGTTTTACAACACATAGCTCCAAGAGATTGTTAAATTTGCTCAGAAGATGTAATCAAGTTAACCTAAAGAACTTATACACAAAAGAGATCCTTTTTTGAATGCAGATAACTACTTGGATTGAGCCATCAAGTGTCATGATCTTTCTTACCACATAAAGAGAATCTCACTGTACTTACCCTCTTCCTTCTCCTATGTGATATCTATTAGAACCTATTTGGAAAATCATACAAAAATAAGAACTTAAACTGCAGAAAGATGATGCCTTCCAAGTTTTCCAAGTAATAACTGCAAAACTTAACACAGAATGATAAATTTTCCCCACAACAGAATCATTAGAAGTCACATGTTCTTCACTATACTTCTTGCAATGCACCAAATTCCAACTTATAATAACAACTTACTGAAATATGTAAAATATGTCAAAGAAATTACAGCACATTACAGTAAACTCACGTTGACAACTGATAAAACCCATTTACTAACAGAGGAACATTTTTCACCAAGGAAATAAAAATTCTCTTCTGTCAGTCTTGATTATCAAGGCATTGCAGTACATTACCTTGGAAGAAGAGGCTAAGATCCAAAATTCATAACTTTCCTAGGTAATAGAAACAAAGCATTTGCTAAAGACACTGTTTTTATACTATATTTAAGTTTTCTTTCTATCTGGCTTCCTTCAAATCCCTGAGCATTTCAGAGGCATAACTGTCAATCCGTGTATCCCAAAGGTCTAACGATTCTATCCCCTTGCTAGGATCTCCCTCACATTTTTACTTTTCCCATTCAGATTGCCTTATTGTTTTACATAACTACATTAAATTCAGAATAACAGTTTATTCTAATTTGTATCTACTTGAATTTTGCTGTCGCTACTTTTTCAGAAGGCATCTTGTGTTCCTAAAACCTTATCCATTTTCTCCAAATGCATCAGTTGTACAAATGAAAGTTATTCATTTATACCAACCATCTGGTAAGAATGCTAGAAGGATTACATTGTGACATAATAATAGATATCATAACAAGTTCATAAAAATATCCTGCCTGCCTCCTTCTCATCTGATGAAAACAAGGTTGCCATTTTGGAGGGACCTAGTTGGAAGAATGGGTCAGCAAGAACCTCACGACATTCAGAGAGGACACGTGCCAAGTCCAGCACCTGGGAGGCAAGAACTCCCTGCAACAACACAGGCAGGGGACTAAAAGGCTGGCAAGTGGCTCTGCTGGAAAGGACCTAAAGGTGTTGAAAAGCAAGCTGAACACAAACCAGCAGTGTGCTCTCACAGCAAAAGAGTCTGACTGCATCCTAGCCTGTGTGACCAGAAACAGACAGTAGGATGAGGTAAGTGATTGTCCACTTTTAATTGACACTTGTTAGACTACATCTGGCATACAGCATCCAGTGTTGGTCCATGCAAGAAAGACACTGAAGAACAGAAATTAATTCAGTGGAGGGACACAAAGCTGGTCAGGCAGACAGAGCACAAACCTTGTAAGGACAGACTGAAGGAAGAGGGGCTGTTCAGCCTGGGGAAAACAAGTACAAAGGGAAATCCAGTACCTACAAGGTGATTATCATGAAGATGGAGCCAGGTTTTTTACAGCAGTGCATGGCAGGAAGACAGTAGGCAACAGACATAAAGTGAAAAAAAGAACAGCTTTAAATGGAAGGAAAAGAAAAACATTTTCACCATAAGGACAGTCAGCACTGGACCAATTTGCCCTGAGAAGCTGTGTAGTGTTCGTCCTTGCAGGTTTTCAAGACCAGACAGGATAAAGCCAAAAGTAACCTGGTCTCTGACCCCCATAGCAAGGCCCTGCTTTAAGAAAGTGGTTAGGCTACCTTTACCTCCCATTAAGTTCCTGTGAGATAAAATATATGTACAGGAATCAGTTATTCACTGTTTCCTGTCTTTGGGGTACACAATTTGAACTCTCCTAATTCATATATTTGCAGAAACACTGAATACAATGTCACACAACTGAGCTTCAACTGGCCTTAAGGAGAGGACTGGGTGCTGGGTGACCAGAAAAAAAGTTAGAAACAGGACAGCAAATATTACAAGGGATTTGAGATTTTAATCTCTCTCTGCCTAAATTTCAAAGCTTTAAAACAAAAAGCAGCATCACTTTGCCTATAAAAATACTGTGCAATAAATAAATGTAATTTTAGAAAGTATTCAGGAGCCTGAGTGCCTGTAAAAAGTCATCTGAAATTAACAATTCTATGTATAGAGGAGAGTCTGAATAAATAAAATAACAATAGACAAAGCATAAGTCCATGCTCTAGAAATTAGTGTTCTATCAAATGTTTTGCTTCATAAGCAAACAAAATGTCAAAACAAAGAAAACAAAGCAACAGTAATGCTTCATGATTTAAGAAAAGCTAAGAAGTGAATACCATAAAACTAAACTAATACAAGTATTGCAATATTCCACACTGCAAAAAAATATTCACATTTTGCACAGGCAAAGCAAACAAAAACTCTTAAGCATTTCTTTTCTCCTTAAAATGAAAGATTAAGCTACCCCTGTGCATTTAAAATATTATTGAGGATAGAAAATTAGAGATGAAAAAACTACAGGTATTACACTTGATTCTCAAATGTAGCACACAATTTCCTTGGAGTACAAGTTTAATGCTGTTTTTACAAGGCAGTTCTGAAAAAGATTAAACTACAGACTGAATAGTTGAAGGATTATTAACCCCAGAGAAAATTTACTCTAAACACACTTTAACTGTATGCAGATCACTATTCCTGTTCAGGCAGAGATCACAAGTACACTCTTGTGTACACAGCTTTTGAGGAATAAGGGTATTCAATAAGCAAGCCACTTCACCTCAGGCTGGAGGGAAGTAGTCACTTTTCCAAGCCAATTTACATCCTAAAATAGGCAATGGAAGACTTTTGAACCAGTACTGCTGGCACTCAGAAATTTAATACAGACTAAAAGTTAATACATACCAGTGTATATTTTCCAGTTTTTGGAAACATTATGCAATGTCTCAAGCTAGAGCACCATCTTTAATTGCACTATGAACATTTTTTAAAAAAGCAGAGGCCCCATCTAGACCTTGCCGAGTTTTAAATTATAAAAAAACATAGTGAAGGGCAGTCCCTACAAAACAGTTTAGAGTTTAATATGAAAAATGAGAGGGTACAGAAACAGGAATAAAACTCTCAAAGAGAATAGAAAATGGAGCACAATAAAAAGAGTGTTCATATAATCCCAGTCTATCAAAAACGGAAGTCCTATTACTAATCTCATTGGCCTCTGGATCGGCCTACAAGTAACTTAGTTACAAAAATACACAATAGAAAAGCCAAGAAATAAACTCTGATCTACAGAATTTCCTGTGCCATATTGTTGAACTTTATACTTACTTGTAGAGTTCTGATAGCACATACCTAACATAGAGACTTCTTTAACTTTAAAAATAGCGACTGTTTCAGGATAACAACTAACTCAGATCAACCCAAATCAATACAGTTTTAATATTTTATAATTAATAATGCTCTGTCTCTCAGATAACATTGTTCATATTTAATGTGTATTTAAAACTGACCCTTCTGTTTTCAATGACAAAACTGAATTAGTAGCTTTTCCAACTGTTGACAGTCGTTCTAGTTAGAAAAGATAGGCTTTGAAATTGGAAAATTATTGTGATGGTCTAATGATGAAAAGGAGAAATTTTTAGGGGAATTCAGATTCAGAAGATGATTCATTAGAGCATGTGGATTGGTATAATCATTGAGGAATCACCGTCTGAAAGAGAAAGGAGTTAAACTTGACCTTAACTACTGCACACCACCCTTCAGCTATCAGAAATTTTCCATTACATAGTATGGACACAACAAAGAAAACATATGCATTTGAAAAATAAGTTGGCTACAACAATAAAATAAAATAAATTAATAAACAAATACATTGTGTGATATTTAGTTCATTGAAGCCTTAGTGATGTTCACATCTAATATCTTTTCCCTGATCAGGATATAGCTTTTATTTCATAGTAGTTACTACATGCATGTGTATACTAACAGCATGTGCTCCTACCTCTCATTGCACAGCTCTCCTAAAAAGAACATGACTGATGACTGCTACCACTGCTAAACTGTTCAGGAAAACTAGAAGGTATCAAAGAAAATCACCATTATCACCACTAAAGATCATATACAAACTGTCACAATAAACATCATAAAGTCGTATCATGGCAGATTTTAATAGAAAACTATATCTTTGTATCAGAAACAGCATGACCAGCAGGTCCAGGGAGGTTATTCTCCATCTGTACTCGGTACTGGTGAGATTGCACCTCGAATCCTGTGTTCAGTTCTGGGCTCCTCACCACAAGAAGGATGTTGAGGCTCTGGAGCAAGTCCTGAGAAGAGCAACAAAGCTGGTGAAGGGGCTGGAGAATAAGTCTTATGAGGAGCAGCTGAGAGAGCTGGGGTTATTTAGCCTGGAGAAGAGAAGGCTGAGGGGAGACCTTATTGCTCTCTACAACTACCTAAAAGGAGGTTGTGGAAAGGAGGGTGCTGGCCTCTTCTCCCAAGTGACAGGGGACAGGACAAAAAGGAAATGGCCTCGAACTCCACCAGGGGAGATTCAGGCTTGACATCAGGAAAAACTGTTTCATAGAAAGTGTCATTGGGCACTGGAACAGGCTGCCCAGGGACGTGGTTGAGTGACCTTCCTTGGAGGTGTTTAAAAGATGAGTGGATGAGGTGCTGAGGATCTGAGGGGCATGGTTTAGTGATTGATGGGAATGGTTGGACTCGATGATCTGGTGGGTCCTTTCCAACTTAGTGATGATGTGGTTCTGGATCTTTAGGTAGTTTTGCAAGAATGTGTATAAGAGAAATGATAGACTCATTGGGACTTTTAAAGGTCTGTAAATAAATCTAAAAAGATAAATTTATAGATTAAGTTAATCACAACAAGCAATTAAGAAAATAACTAGTGTTAGTATACTAGATAAAAGTCATATTAAGTACTTAAGATTTCAAACTGTATAGAATTTCTGGAAAAGGATATAGGACACAGAATTATAACAAGTGCTGTGTTTTACAACGTGGAAGATATAATGCAGCCAGCTTACCAATAAAATGTATAAAATTTGTTATTGTCATACACTTTTTTCATTCTGTGGAAAACAGAGGAAACATCACATATTTGCAAGGAGCAGAGTGCTTCAGATCAGACTGAGTTAGGGAAAACTTTGAGGAATCCAATCACAAAAAACTCATCTTGGTATATACATGCTTATTAAGAGATGTTCAACATTATCCCTGTTAATACAAGTTGCCCTGAATATAAATAGTAATCATATTAACAATGCTTTTCTTGGGAAAAAAAATCTCCTTTTATATGGGTCAGTAAAAATACCTATTTAAAACAAAACAGTGGTCAAAAGAATAAATTGAATGTTATTTTTTAATAAAAGTAACATATGATTAAGTAAATTGTCAGATATTCTCTCTGCTTGAACACAAGTAATTCATTGCTGATAAGAAAGGTCCACAAGGTGAAGCAGATTCTAAGAGAAGAGGAATGGGGTCTGAACCAGAGGTGTTAAAGCAGTTCCACTGTGTGTGGAAAGGAAAAAAATTAGAACTGATGTACATAGAGCAATCAGTAGTATAGAGTAGTATACATTTGAAAAAAATATGGGGAAAATGGAAAAATAATAGAAATGGTTTAAAATGAAATAAAGTGAAAAATCTCTGGAAGTATTATTAAGCTGCAAAATAGAGTACTTCTTATAAAAATAAGAAATAGAGCTACATCATACATGTAGGTCTTAAACTAAATCAAAACATAAACAGCATAAACACCTTTGTATTTCTTTTAGGACATTCTGAAATTAGTAGCCACAGCCTTAACCAACATCAATTTGGGGATGAACCAATGAAACATTCCTTTCAGAATCTGCTGCACTGCAGGGGGAGGAAGAAAAGGAGAGAGTAAAGCAGAGTAGCACTTACTGCAATTCTGAAAGGCAGATCTCCACCCATCCTGGGATCTGTCCGTGGTACAAAGAGAAGATAATCAGCGCCGAGTTCTAGGGCTTGCTGCTGCTGTGTCCCAGTAATTGCAATTTACAGGACTGAAGAAACACAATACTCTTGGGCAAATTAATGTTTCTTTCTGTGGTCATACACACTGTCTCAGCACAGCGAGAAATAAACATTCGTGATTGTAAGAATTTCTCATCTGAGTAAGGTGCATACAAGCATGGTATTTCTTTGTACTTCACTTTAGTTTGATTTTATTATGGATATGTATTTCAGGAACACGCATACACACATATATATACATATATCAGCAATGTAAAAAAACCAAGGAAAACTACTGTTCTGCATAATTCACAGTTAAATGAGGAACACTGCTACTAGATGTGTAAGTAAGCCCAGCAAATGTTTATACAATTTCTGGAAGATACAGCATTAAAACTATTTAAAAAATTAACACAGGGACCATCTTTACATTAAAAAATGTAAAGATTTTTTACATCTTTATGTACATCACAGATGCACGTAGGCCAGAGGAATGCCTCACAGAAGCAGTACTTTGTACCTTTTCTTCTTCCTGGGGAATCACCAGTAACCTGTCTAGAAAAGGAGACTGTTTCCGACCGTTGACTTGATAAGTGTACAGTTTCTTATGTTCTTATACTGGTCACTGTCCAAGCAAATACGAAGATGTAAGGTCTGTATTATGGACATTAATGAGCACGTAGCATTAAATATAAAGATAATAGAGAGGCATAAAAACATGTATTTTGTTTGTTATCTTCCAGATAAACAAACACCCCAATTTTTTTAATTCCTTAATCTCACTCTGGAAACGTTCCAGAGCCTCAACATGATGGTAAGAGAGAAGGGGCAAGGGAGCAAGGAGCCTTATGAAACCACGATGTAACTGAAAAGTTGCTAGATTAACTTACAGTGATATTCCAAATAGTACTTTATGCATTCTTGAAAAGTTCCTGCAGCCTTTCCTGGATTTAGTGATTAAATATATATATCAAATTTAGCCATAGAGCTTAAGCCTAATAATATAATATACCCACAATGGCACTCTGTACAAGTTTTCAGAAATGTACTGGTTAAGTTCAAAAGTAACATTAACATCTTGGGCTTTTTGCCTGAAATGTATCTTAATTTCCATCATCACTTTGCAGAATTAACAATTCTTTCTTCCCAATACATTCCAAAGTACCAAGCTTTTCGGACCTCTGGAGCACTCTGAAGGCACTGGGAATTCTGACTCTGTACTTACAGAAATGCCCTAGTTTGAACTGAACTGAATTTCCCAGATGTCCTCACTCAGCACATTTGTGTCATTTCACGGAGAATTTTTGGGGTGTCAACACGGATTCCTTCTAGAAGAGACTCAGTCAGAAGCTCTATTCTAGCTATGCATCAAATGTAATGCAATAGGGACATAGGGGTCTCAACCAATGACTGGTCCCCTGAACACCTTCAAATCACACCTATGGTGAGGGTATTTCAACCAATGGTCCAAACAAAAACTAGTCTGAGGTAAAATCCCTGAACTAAACTGCTACAGTGCAAACATATAAACCTTAGCACCAAATGCTTTTCTCTAATGATCTGTTTCCACTTGCCAAATTTCTTGCTTACACTGGCATAAACTGTGTTCATCACCTCTCAGAAATGTTTATGCTCTACAGAATTCAAGTCATATGCTATAGTTCTCAAAACTAAACCTATCCTAGCTGCAGAGAAGCAAGAGACTGACATTCCCATAAAGAACAAAGCATACAACAAATATTTTGCTTCCTGTCACCGATTACACTTAAGAATTAAAAGAAAAGGAAATCAGATTTTTGTGGGAAATCGTGAATCTATTTGTTATTAACATAATGCTGCTTTCTTGGGTAATTACTAGATAATATTTAGCAAAGAACAACTGACAATATGAAGAAGAAGAATTGAGAAAATAATAAACAAGAATCAAGAAAATAGCCCTAAAATATCATCAGCTGTAGTCACTGTCAACATGGAAGAAAAGCTGTACAGCAATTAATTAATGTTTTGAGTATTTGGAAAGTTTTATTCACCATTTCAAGCATTTAAAAAAACATTATTTCTTTTGTGGTCTCTCAATAAGAAAGGAATGCTATGCATGCACAGCTACGGTTTGTAAGAAGACAAAAACCGTAAAGAGGTCCTGATCCTGCCTACCTGATTCATACAGCCAGCCCACAGAAGTCTGCCACAAATATGTCAAACAAGATTTGACTAATAAATTGCTTCGGTGTTGCTTCACGCTGTAAAACATTTTTGAGAGCTTTTAAGGACTGTTTCAAAGATATATATTATTTCTGCCCATGATTGATGAACAATTCTACTTACAGTTCACTGAAAAGAGTTGAACTTCAAAGGCCACATGAAATCATTTATTATCTCACTTGTGATTTAGAAACACATCAGTTGAGAGTCTCAGTGTATATGGTAATAAGCAGTACTTCCATATGAAAAAACCCCACTTTTTTCTAAAGACAAAAACCCCATTTCTTTCTGCAGACTTAACATAGGAGTATCAGACATATCAAAACAAACCCCAAAATCTACATTTACATCTTAAGCTGTTCATTTTATCACATTTTTGCAAGCATCCATTAAAACACACTAAGGCTGTTAAACATAGATCAAGATATTTACTTTTGCTTTCTTACCTGTAAAACAGATTTAACAATATCTGGTTTTGAAATTTTATCTTCTGGTGATACTGCACAAACTACTAATATGGAGAAGCTTCCACCATTATACAGCACCAACACAGAACTACGCCCTAGAGAACAGGTGAAGGCTTTAACAGTTAAAAATGCTAGCTAGGCAAATGTTCTATCAAAGAAAACTGTACTTATATATGTAGGAAGGTACAATAATGCATTCACCCAGAAAAAAGGAGAGCTCTGCACTGATAGAGGAGTAAACAGTTTTTATTTATTGTTTCATTGTTGTATTGGAAAGCCCAATTCTTACTACTTTATTTAAAATTATGCAAATGAGGTGATTGTAGTCATCTTAAAACAAGAGGTGAGCATTGATGATCTTCAAAACAATTTGAAAAAAATTATTATGATAAAAATATAAAGAAAAAAACCTCTAGTTTTTCAGTAGCAGGACATGACATTTCTTGTGCTGTGGTACTTTTGAAGAAAAGAGATCAAATTCAACTCACCTGTCACTTATACCAGGTAGGACGGTTAGGTTAAAAATGAAAATAGCACAGTTAATTCCCAATGGCATATACAATAAAATACACTTACAAGCAGCATATATTAATTCTGTTGGGGTAATTTAACTAAATTCTTATGTTTATTAAGTTCAAATGGCAAGCCTCTCTCCTTCACTCTGGAGAGCAAAAATGATTCAGTGAAATGCAACCTCAGATCTGAGGCTTCTTCATGCAGAAAATTTGAAGTACAGCAACTATGTTATTAGAGATCACACCAAATATACATTTAGTTTAGAAAAACATCCTAGTTTCAGCCAGGCTTCTCAAAAGTAAAGCAATACTGTTTACTTTGCACCATTAAATCTACCGAATATCAGACAGAAGCTTACACAGTAACATAGAATTTGTAATCGCAACTTCAGAATTAACAAGAGTTTGTTCTTTTTAATAGTCCCATCAAGTCATTCCCTCTGTCTGTTCAAAGAACTGTATTTCATAGCATGGCACTATAAAATTCTGGCTCCGTTAAAACCTGCCTAGGAATAATATTGAAAATATAGTTTGTAGGCAAAGAACTAGTGAAGCCTTCAAATCAAACTAAAAAATTAAGTTGCATTCTTCTTAGTTATCGTATTTCAAAGAGCAGCACTTTTCCGCAGAAAGCTCCTATTACCTTAGCTATGACATCTTTATTCTCGTACCTATAAAACCATTCCATTGTTATCCTCCTAAATCGCAGTGACTGCTGCCACCTATAGGATCTCAACCAGAGTGGCCAGGATTTTACTCAGCGGTTCCCTCTGTCGGGGATGCAAGTCTGATGAATGTGCAGGCACTCTTATTAACAGCAGGTGTCCCCACTTTTGCTGATGTTCTACCTCAATGTTATTATTTTAAAAGCATTTTCATGTTTCCTAAAACAAACTCCGACTTCTGCTTGGGGTCTAAGTAATAGCAAGGTGATTTGAGACAGGAAAATGCAGACCCTGAACTCTTAATTCAGTTCAATAAATGCAATTTTTCAGAGAAACAAAAATTCCCTTGTTAACACAATGTTATCTGCTGTGATGCACTAGCAGGTCCACAGCTGAGCAAATTTCCTTCTAAAGGGTAAGTTGAAATAAAAATGAGAAACCTTTACGTAGGATAAGATCAGTTCTATTTAGGCAATAGTTTCTTCAGACACACTAGTACTGCATTAGAATAACCTTGCAAAGAACATGAAAAACATTAAAACACATTCAACTTGAAAATCCCAGGTCATATCAGACTGATATATACACACATGCCCATACATATCCACAGAAAAGCAATAGCATTTGCTGCTTAGATTTCTCAGATCAATATATCTTAATTAAAAAGCAAGCAGTTATGCAGAAATTCGGTGTAGTTTTGTTGACTAATTGAGAAGACAAAAGGAATTTTTCTTACTCTTTGAGTAGAAGTATTATAAATATGTAATTTTACAAAAATATAACCATCTTCTTTCCATCCTCTATCTTTAATCCTAGGGATCGTAATTCTATTTGAATACACACAGGCATTGTTCTTTAATGTCTAAGAGCCTGGCATAGGTAACAAAATTATGGTAGAGAAAAAAGGACAAATTTAAACGGGCCTTACTGTATTTAGAAGCCTAAGTAAAGGTTATATTACAGCAGAGACTCTCATAACAGATTCACTCAAGTAGCACACATTGTCAAAATAGATACAATACTGGACACAGTTCTCTAAGAGAAATAGTGTTAATGGAGAGATTAAAGCTAAGCAGACGCTGAATACCATATACCACTCTGTTATCGGGTTGATTTGAGCAAATTAAAAAGAACATGTAATCAAGAGCAAGCTTTTATAGCAGGGACATCATTAAAGTCAGTGTTTTGCAAAATAAAGATGTATTTATTGAGGTCTGATATATAAATAAATATTTTTCAGATTACTCAGAACCAAAAAGACGTTACAAAAGCAGGAAATGAACATAACAAAATATCTGAGAGACATACCTAAGACACCAGTATCTCTTTGATTAGGCACAAACAATAGCGCAATTTGTTCTCTATGTATCCCCTCCAGGTATTAATGATGACTGAGATACAAGAAAACAGAAATATTGTAAAAATCAGCTATGAGCATATACCTGGACATTTTCCACTGCTTGAAGATGTAGGATTAGTATTAGAAATACTTTCTTCCAGTGGTGGGGGAAAGCTATCCTTCCATCTTGCCTTCCAGTTTTGGTTCTTAATTAATAAAACCCCCTACTTTAGTGCCATAAAACACAACTCAATTCACTTCATTGGCTGACATTTCCTCCTCCTCGGAAGAAAACAAAACCCACAAGCAAGTAAATCTCCTCTGACTAGATTTAGAACACTAGAGCTACAAACAAAAAAAAAAAATTAACAGTCACTACCCCCATTCTGCCCTGGTATAATTTGATGTGGAGTGAGAACAGTGATCATGCTGGTGGCTAGGGAAGCAGTGGAAACACAGTCAGGATGGGAGTTAGCAGAATGGAGTGCAGAAGCTCCCTTTGGGCACAGTTAGACATTAGATCAACTGAATTATACTGTCAAGTCTCACCAGCTTTGAGTCTTTTCTCCACCTGAATCAGAGCAAATATGAACCTGGGTCTGCTGCCTTAAACAGGTCTTCTTTTTCAGGGATATAAGCTACTTTGACCTGTACTTTTATGTGATGTAATCCAATCTAATGGCATTCACTGCAAAAAAAAAAGAGGTCTCTCTTCTCCTTACCCTCCTCATTTCTGCTCCAAATAACACATTCCCACTGCCACTCCTGCACTACATTTGGTGATGCTAGATTGTAGAGCAAGATCAACAGAAGGCTAATCCACCAAAATAAAAAGTATTATTTTTCCTTTAATGTACTAACTCCACAGATACATAGCTGTTCTACCCAACGCCAGACAAGAGGCCAGCAGCACAAGGCCAGCAAAGGCTGCAGGCAAGCAATGAGCAGTCAAATCAAGCAGTGCACGATGGTGATACACGTGCTGTTGCTGAATCATAGAATCACCAGGTTGTAAAAGACCCACCGGATCATCGAGTCCAACCATTCCTATCAAACACTAATCCATGCCCCTTAGCACCTTGTCCACCCGTGCCTTAAACACCTCCAGGGAAGGTGACTCAACCACCTCCCTGGGCAGCCATCAGTGCCCAGTGACCCTTTCTGTGAAATAATTTTTCCTAATGTCTAGCCTAAATAATTTTCCCTAATGTCTAGCCTAAACCTCCCTCCTCCCTGGCGGCGCTTGAGGCCATTTCTTCTTGTCCTGTCCCTGGTCACTTAAGACAGATAATATTCTCCTCCATCCAACTAAGATCATGGAACCATTCTCCTGGCCTCTGCTGGGGAAAAATAGTCCAGCTTGCATTAAGATACACACACAGGGCCCTGCTTGGCCAGCTGGACACCCACAAGTCCATGGGGCCAAATGGGATACATCCTAGGGTTTTGAGGGAGCTGGCGGATGTATTGGCCAAACCCCTTTCCATCATCTTCCAGCACTCCTGGAAAACTGGGGAGGTACCTCTGGACTGGAGACTGGCTGATGTAGTTCCCATTTACAAGAAGGGTTGCAGGGAGGATCCGGGGAACTACAGGTCTGTCAGTCTGACCTCAGTGCCAGGGAAAGTCATGGAACAGGTGATCTTGAGTGCTATCATGAAGCACTTACAAGACAACCGGGCGATCAGGCCCAGTCAACATGGGTTTACCAGAGGCAGGTCCTCCCAAACCAACCTGATCGCCTTCTATGACAAAGTCACTCGGCTGCTGGATGAAGGAAAGGCTGTGGATGTGGTCTTTCTGGACTTCAGTAAAGCCTTTGACACAGTTTCTCACAGCATTCTGCTGCGGAAACTGTCAGCCTCTGGCCTGGACAGACACACACTCCCCTGGGTAGAAAACTGGCTGGATGGCCGGGCCCACAGAGTGGTGGTAAATGGTGTTAAGTCCAGCTGGAGGCCAGTGACAAGTGGTGTTCCCCAGGGCTCAGAGCTAGGTCCAACCCTGTTCAATGCCTTCCTCAATCACCTGGATGAGGGCATTGAGGGTACCCTTAGCAAGTTTGCAGATGACACAAAGCTGTGTGGAAGTGTCGATCTGCTGGAGGGTAGGGAGGCTCTGCAAAGGGATCTAAACAGGCTGGACCGCTGGGCAATGTCCAATGGCATGAGGTTTAACACGGCCAAATGCCGGGTCCTGCACTTGGGGCACAACAACCCTATGCAGAGCTACAGACTGGGAGAAGCCTGGCTGGAAAACTGCCAGGAGGAGAGGGACCTGGGGGTGTTGGTCGACAGCCGACTGAACACGAGCCAGCAGTGTGCCCAGGTGGCCAAGAAGGCCAATGGCATCCTGGCTTGTATCAGAAATGGTGTGACCAGCAGGTCCAGGGAGGTGATTCTCCCTCTGTATTCAGCACTGGTGAGGCCGCTCCTTGAATATTGTGTCCAGTTCTGGGTCCCTCACCACAAGAAGGATGTTGAGGCTCTGGAGCAAGTCCAGAGAAGAGCGACGACGCTGGTGAAGGGGCTGGAGAACAGACCCTATGAGGAGCGGCTGAGAGAGCTGGGGTTGTTTAGCCTGGAGAAGAGGAGGCTGAGAGGAGACCTCATTACTCTCTACAAGTACCTGAAAGGAGGTTGTGGAGAGGAGGGAGCTGGCCTCTTCTCCCAAGTGACAGGGTACAGGAGAGAGGTAATGGCCTCAAGCTCTGCCAGGGTAGGTTTAGGCTGGAGATTAGGAGGAGGTTTTTCACGCAGAAGGTCATTGGGCATTGGAATAGGCTGCCCAGGGAGGTGGTTGAGTCACCTTCCCTGGAGGTGTTTAAGACACGGGTGGATGAGGTATTGAGGGACTTGGTTTAGTGTTAGATAGGAATGGTTGGACTAGAGATCCGATGGGTCCCTTCCAACCTGGTTGTTCTGTGATTCTGTGCTTCCTCAAAATACAAAAACTGTAACCTAGCCAATAAAAATAAATAAAAAGTAAACAAACAAAAAAAAGAAGATAAATAAATAAAATAGGCTGGTGCACCACAGCTTAATATTCTCTCCTCTCTTCCCTAGGTGTTTTGTCTTAATTATCACTATTAGATTAACTCCCTTTCAGGCTGGAAAATGAACAAATTGAAAACTCTGTTTAAAAATTTAATTTTCAAAGGAAAGAAAAACTGTCCCCCAATCTGCTACCTATTTAGGTAGAACAGAGAAATCTAGCAAATAAATCACAGCTTCTCTGTGAGTAATACCCATAATTTTACAAACGCTTATCTTCGCCTGTGTTTTAGGAATGGAGATTGCATTAAAATATTACATTCCTCTAGTAACTCATGGTTTGGACCTGTCATCTTGATGTCTCTCAAATTTTGGAGAACAAAAACCCATTCCAGATATTACTCAATCAAAACCAAGTGTTTTGTAAGAACAATCTCACAAGCCTTAAAACCAGATTTTCCTACTGATTTGAAACACCTTTTTAGAATCATATGTGGACTAGGAAATTTTTCCTTTTAAAAAATAGATGGCTATACTTAACTATATAGGAATTGTTCCTACTTCTGATAACCCTGTATTAAGTCACCCAATCATGTTTAGCCTTTTTTCTGTCTCTAGATACTTTGATCATCTAAATCTTCTTCATACCTGCCCCATATGTTTTCCCTATAATGTTTCTCACAGAGATCAGTGGGTTTGCTATCTAATCATCTCCAGCTTGCTGTTCACCACCTGCCTGCTACTTATGCTAACATCTACTGACTCTAGTAAGTATAAAAGTAATTACATTATTGTACTCATTGCTGCTGTATGAGAGATCCTAAAACTTGATTTCCCTTGTTACCTTCTAGTCTGCTCATGCCCAGGAAAAGTGTTTGACTATATAGATAATGATCTGTATTTAAAAGTAGCTTGTATATCATAAATCATACGCAGCTGAAAGCATGGGAGACCTGGCACTTAAGTATTCATGAACAGGGTATGCCACGAACTTTATAACCTGTAATATGATTTCCATACCCTTAAGTGACTTAACATATCTCATAGGTACGAACTGCTAATTACCTTCAGTATAATCTGTATAATCTAGATCACTTTCAAAATCTTCCCTGTCTCACTTTTACAGTCCAGGCAGAACAAACCTGAACTTCTTGGAATCAGACTTCTCAGTTCTGAAAAATAATATAACAGTTCCACATATGTCCTAAAATCCAGTTAACCTGATATGTTAAAACATTCCTTTTTTTCTGTTTGAACTTGATCTAAATTCAGACTTGGAGAAACAGAAAGATACTGTATTCCCCTCCCTGTTATACATCGCCTGTAGCCATTGCAGTTTCTTATTTTCCTACTGAAATAACACAATTAAATAATGTGGATATGATTACTTGACTTACTTTACAAGAACAGGTCATTGTTAATACTTTGATGTGATTATGAAGCCCTGTATCTTCAAAGGGACAAAACAATAAAAAAATACAATATGCAAAGTCAATTATTTCCTATAATCTCTCAATTTATTTAACATGAGGACATTACACAAAGCACATTAAAAGTTAACTACTTCTATTAACATACCACACAAAATTATTAAAGAATAAATGGGTTGAAGATACACATTGTTAACATTATACTTACATGCCTCAGGTCCCTTGAACTGACTTTAGAACAGAAACAGCTGAATGAAAACCACATTGACTATGATGTATATCATTTCAATTTTCAAATTTCTTTGACCTCCAGAGAACTATTAAAACCCTGCACTTCACTTTATAGCAATATAATTTTAGAATGTTGTAGTGTTGTCTTTTTAAATGTACTTGATATAAACAGTTTCAAAACTGTATTCTTCTTTGAAGGGAGAGTATTACATTGCAATATCAATGCAGGTAAGGCAAATCTACAGTACTATTTTAAAAAGAAAGAACATTTAAAATGCGTTATGGCATGAGGTTTAACACGGCCAAATGCTGGGTCCTGCACTTGGGGCACAACAACCCTATGCAGAGCTACAGACTGGGAGAAGCCTGGCTGGAAAACTGCCAGGAGGAGAGGGACCTAGGGGTGTTGGTCGACAGCCAACTAAACATGAGCCAGCAGTGTGCCCAGGTGGCCAAGAAGGCCAATGGCATCCTGGCTTGTATCAGAAATGGTGTGACCAGCAGGTCCAGGGAGGTGATTCTCCCTCTACTCAGCACTGGTGAGGCCGCTCCTTGAATATTGTGTCCAGTTCTGGGTCCCTCACCACAAGAAGGATGTTGAGGCTCTGGAGCAAGTCCAGAGAAGAGCGACGACGCTGGTGAAGGGGCTGGAGAACAGACCCTATGTGGAGCGGCTGAGAGAGCTGGGGTTGTTTAGCCTGGAGAAGAGGAGGCTGAGAGGAGACCTCATTACTCTCTACAAGTACCTGAAAGGAGGTTGTAGAGAGCAGGGAGCTGGGCTCTTCTCCCAAGGGACAGGGGACAGGACAAGAGGGAATAGCCTCAAGCTCCGCCAGGGGAGATTTAGGTTGGAGATTAGGAGGAGGTTTTTCACAGAAAGGGTCATTGGGCATTGGAATAGGCTGCCCAGGGAGGTGGTTGAGTCACCTTCCCTGGAGGTGTTTAAGGCACAGGTGGATGAGGTATTGAGGGACTTGGTTTAGTGTTAGATAGGAATGGTTGGACTAGAAGATCCGATGGGTCCCTTCCAACCTGGTTGTTCTATGATTCTATGATTCTACTTTTCCATTAAAATATACAAAATTGTAAACGTGCACTATTTTTAAACCCCATTTTAAGCATCATTTATATTTAAACATAATTCATTGCCCTCCTCCTCAGAAATACTCTTCCCCAAAGAGAAGCAACAACTAACTTCTCAATTTTGAACAAAATATTCCAAATTCTTGTTAAATAAAAAATTTCTGAATTTTTGATGTAATGATTCGATGTAACAATTCACAAGTTTCAATTAATATTTTTTTCTTCATCACAATTTCTAATGACCACTTTTATTATTTCTATATATATTACAGATGGTCTAAACTATTTTGCCTCAAAAAAACCCCAAAAAGCTTCTGTTAATGCAAACAAACCAGAAGTGGAAATAGGCTTGCCTTTCAACCTGAGTTTCTTGTAGGTATGTACAGGTTTCAGACTGAAACCTTCATGTCTCACAAAACCACACTTACTTTCATTAAAGTCAAATCATTAGGAAGTCAAAGACATTAGAATAAATGGTGGGAATCAGTCTGCATTTGTTTGCATAATTTCAAAATATAATACTGTAGGTCAACATCAAAACCCTAACACCTTAATAAAAGCTCTTCCTATTTTCTAACCTCTTTTCTTCTACAGCAATATCCAAAGCATTCTCACTTTCTTTTTCCTTCTGTGGGTAATTCAGGATGCACTTTCCAACGTTCTATGTCACTCCTAAAAGTCTTAGTCGCCTTTGAGTCTGTTCCCAGCCAATTGCCAAGATAACAGGTCATGGTAATGAATGAGAGATCTGACCCAGAGTCAATTGACTCAGTCGCCAGTTTATATTGGAATGACAAGTTAGGTATATGCCTGGAATTCCCCATCAGAACATATAATCTTAATAAGCTTTGTCACCTGTAGCATCTCAGCCCTTTTCCTATGCAAGTTGTCCCCTGCTCAAGTTTATAAGAACAGATATCTTTAATGGTTTTAGCTCACCTGGTATCATCTTCCCCTTAGAAAGGCTGCATCTCTCTTCATAGCAGATGTTTCATAGTCGTAATCCACAAAACAATCTGTTTTCCACAAAAAATTGTTTTTAAGCTGATTCAATACTTAGGAGTCAAATGTGACTATAACTTAGCAGATCTGACCCGAGACAGGAAGAGTATCTTTGCTCAGCACAATTTCTTTCTTAATTTTCAAATAGTTCCAGTAAATGTTAGGGACCTTCCCTGAAGAAGAGACAGTCCCTTATGATGTTAGTTCTCAACCTTAAAGTTCATCAGTTCTATAACACAGCTGCAATCTTAGTAGTTACTTAAGGCAAGAGGGTACATAGGTGATTCTCCAAACTGTCTTTCACATTGTGGTCAGTAAACTCAGGGTCATCTAAATTTGTGTGGTTTTGAGCAAACTGTCCTGTGTCAGGTATGCTGATTTTGCTAACTACTGTAAATGTAGCTGACTTAAATCAGTCCTTCAGGGACCAAGCAAAGAAGCAGAAACACAGCTTGAATGTATTAAGGATCATTTAACATTTCTGCTGACAATTCTCCTGAGATGCTAAACAGTCCAAAATGGTCTTCTCCCTTTTTTCTAGAGGTTTCTTTAAAGATTAATATGTTTGACAAGATTCTCTAGAAGGGTATGAAGTCAATAACCTACATATTCTCATTTCACTAAGAACTCACAGAAATCTACTCAAGATTTGTGCTCTCTTCTGATGCTAATCTGGACCAGAAATACTGAGGTCTGATCTTGCCTTTATTTAAACAGTCATGAAACATTTTCTGAAACTGCTGCCTGCTACTGTTACACTCCTGAAAATGCAGGCCCGTAGTTGTGATAAAGACCAATCCCTTACATGCATTCCTTTCATTTCCATCCTTTATCTAAGACTTACTGAAATTTTTCCACTGACAATGGATTAGATCGTCCACAAAAAATATCTATTAATCCTGCAATACCACTGACAGGATGTCCAAGTCTTCAGTATATTCTTCAGTATATACTCTTTCCCCTTTCTTGGTACCCTAAGAATAACTGGAAATCATAAGCTTTGATTTTTTGAGGATTTATTTTTTCCTTAAAATTTTGACAAAACATCACATTTCTGGACTTTTTATTCCCATCCTGTGATGAGTTACTCTCGCAACCACTGCTACAAGACATGGGCAATTAACAGGCATTTATCTCAGTATAGCATTTTTACCTTTAATGCCCTCCAACAGAAACAAACGTAAGTACTCTTTCATGTTCTCTGTACTGTGAATTGAGTTGTGCTTTACAATTCTCATTTTTCACAAATATTCTTCTAATGAAGTAGAAGCTAATGATAAGTTGTTATTGTCAGGAAAGTAAACACGTTTCATTTCAATCGATAAGATTATGCTACAGCAAACCAACTTCTAACTATTCCTCTACATAAAACATCAAGGCTAAGCCAGGCACTGATGGAAAAAAAACCTCCAAACATAAATTTTGCCTGGAGTGAAGTAAATAGTGTTGGTTTATCTTTTTAATATGTGCTGAATTTCAAACAAGCTTATGACAAATGCAAAAATAACTTGCTCACACACAAAAAAGCATAATGAAGAAAAGAGCTGTTAAACTTAATTATGTAAAAGCCAGAAAAGAGATTGCGAAAAGGCTAACAGTCCAACGGAAGCAAGACACACTTACAGCTAACTTTTTTCCTTTGTAAACTTCAAAAAATCCAAACCAAACTATTTTCAAGTAACTGGAAAGGAAAACAAATTAGCCTTGCTTGCATATTGTTTATGTCTTTAAACCTTAAATAATATGTTACAGGTTTTCAGAACATTATGACTAAAATAGAGACATTTATTTCTAGGTCTAAGATAGGAAACAACTGTTATATAACATGTAGATGACTGCAAGGCCAGACAATCTGGAATCAAGTCTTCTTGCACACATATATAAAAAGCTCCTCCTCACATATTTCTTCAGCCATCATTTGAGTTACCCAGTGGACTAGGCAATATTACAGTATTTCTGTTATGTGAGAGGCTCCCTAGCTAGCTCCTGACAAGCAACAGAAGTCTCCTAAATTCACAGAGGATGTACTATACTTCATCTTCCCCTACTAAGCCATGCTGTACTGGCAAGGAGGAAAAAAAAAATTTCCAACACAAGACAGACTAAATGCAATACGCTGCACAAACTGCATCCCTGACAGTATATATCGTGAATAGGCCTCCACAAAGCTAAGCTGAGGGTGCGTAAGGCCACAACACTAAAGAAAAAAGATCAAAGCCTAAACCAACTACAGCCTCATTTCTCAATATGCCTTTGAAAAGTAACAGTGATATACCTTATTTAACACATTATATTGATTTTTGTTAATATTCATCAGCATTGCCAATGGGATTTTGGTTATCAAAAGCTCTAGAGAGAGCAACTCCAAACACACAATAAAATCTGAAAAGAATTCTGAATGAAAATATTCTAAAGAACAGATGGAAAACAAGTAACTCTTCTAAATTTAGATGTCAGCAAAATCTGGCCACTCACTTAAACAGTATCTGTATCTGAGGCAACAGTGCCTATGTAGAAGCAAAGTAGAATAAAGAGAATGCTTTATTATCATCATCTTATGATGTCAAGGACGAAATTCTCTTCAGAGTCAGATCTACATAAATAGTGGTATTTTTTCTAATTTACCTTCAGAATATTTCTGCAACTGTCATTTGACTTATATTTTAGTACTTTAAGGGCTATAAAGAAAATTCTAGAAGAAAGAATTGTATTTCATTCAAAATAAAATAATACATCATATATTTCAATTACACAATATTATACGATGTGAGTTCCTTACATTTTTTTGAAAATTGTATGCCATGCTTTGATGTTTTGTAACCTACAATAATACATTAACTGTTTCCAAAAGAAGTGCTCGATGCTTTATGCATGTTTTCATCTTAGTGGGGTTTTTTTCCAAATGAATCGAACTTACAAAAGGAAATTAAACAAAGAAGTATGATCCTTTCTCTGATCCTTGTCCTGATCATGAAGATTTTAAACAATATTAGTCTCACACATAGCAAATTACTGCTTGTTAACTACTGTTGCCAACCGTTAGGGTACATCTGCCTTACTATATCAGTTTGACCCAGCTTCTAGTGCTTAATGGTCCTCTAGGCTAAAAGCGAAAGCTGATCCATCAGCCTTACATTAGCATAGAATAACACTCAATGCTTATTGATGTGCATGCAGTGTAACTACCACCCCCGGCACCTAGCTCAGTCCATTATTTTCATTTTATCTCAAGTCATTTGTATGGTTGTCTGCCCCAGTTAAAGCTATGGCAAGACTGGTACTTAAATGAATTTGTGAGAAAGGAGACAAATGCCCCCTGAACTTCAAGCACTTTTCTATCATGCCTTGCTAACATAAAATATACCAGTACTGTTAGGTCCACTTAGCAAGCATATCCAGAATGGCCTTAAGTAGGAAAGAAAAATCACTTTGGATTCTATCAGCTACACACACTACTGATTAAATGTTGTGGGTGGTAGAGAACAGGCTGTTTCTGTTTTGGGCATTACTTTTTCAGGGTGATCTTCTTAAAATGCTGTTTTGATTCTGCTCAGAAGCCATTCAGGGAAATTTCAGCATCTTAACATTCAAAGCATACTGGTTTAAATATCTTGCTTTAATTGAATACTATGCATTAAGGTTAAAAATACTGTTTCAACCTCACAGTGAAACACCACATCATAACAGAAAAAAAATTTGGAATTAAAACGCATGCATAGTATAATCATCTTAATAGAAAACCTTTTCAAGCAAATCAAAGTATCACAATCTTCAGGGCATGGAAAATTATAATATTTGGCCACAAAATATAATTATTGAAACATATATGAATATTAAACTTCCACAAAATAGTATAAAGACAACTGCAAAACAGTTTCTTAAGTTTCACTTCTTGTTATTTCACAAAATGTAGATAAGCAATTGTCTCAATTTTTTAATTTTTCAGGAAACTTATAGTTCAGGAAAAGAAAGCATGAAGAGATGTTACAATAAACATAGTGCTCTTTGGAGTGTGGATTTAAACATTTTATAACTACAGCATTGATAACCTTTCTGCATGGACAGGAAAGCACAGGACTTCAATAGGAAATTTTTGGTCAAATAACTATAAGCTCAACCATTTTATAATATATGGTCAGTCAGTTAGACTGTCCAATATTTTTCCTCTTTCGTTAAAAACAAAGCATTTATATCCATACTGGCAACAGGTATCTAAATACATACATAAGCTTATACTTTAAAAAAAAATCAACCCAAAAAATAAATATGCTATGATACCAAAAAATATCAAAGAACAATCTTCAGGGTAATGCCCCAGCCCTTCTGCTCTCCTACCCAATATTAATGAATGGCAGAATGTTTATCCAAAAGCACAGCTGAAATCTAGTTAACTGGTTGCTATCCCTTACTAAAAAAGAAAGAGATGATAAGTCTGCCAGTGGCAAGAAAGAAAGGGTAAGTATGAGGAAATGGCAGTAAGCTTTAAAATTGTATGTACATTAAGACAATATTTTTGTTGAGGAGAGGACAAGACCTTCCTTTCTGTAGTGCTCCTGTAGCGAGGGGAAACCTGTGGAACTCCAACCAAGTAGGGTGATTCTCTTTTTATTGTGAGCCTTCAGGACAGGTATGTAAGCAGAAGGTTTGTTAGTACTCCTTCCTTCCCTTGAGCAGTCAGAGTAGTAATGTGAGAATTATATTTTGTACTTTTAGTTTGAAACCTGATGTGTGCTCAGCAGCTCTAAAATAGTGTCTTTATCAGTCTCAGGACCTTCAAATTTTTTTTTCTAAATTACCCAGAGACAAAAGTGTGAGGAAACCCAAAACTGCTAGTGACTTACAAAGTTTTTCCCTCACTCTTCTATTTTGGGTAAAATTAAAATACACATATGCAGTTATACAGTGACTAAACTAAACTATTCCTCAGAAGTTTATGGTATTTCAGGACATAACAACTGCTTTCAAAAGTGTTTCATCGATACTGTTATTCATGGATAAGAAGGGGAAATAATAACATATTGAAAGGCAGGAAAAAAACTGAACTACACTAGCCCAAACGCATGTAAACTACACACATGAAATATTTTATGAAAGGACTTTCCTGAAAAGACAACAATGGCTTCGGACTGTAGCACTGTTTTGAATATCTACAATCAGCCATAGGTTTTTAAATAATGTTCTTAAGAGAATGCAGACATCTGTACTTTTGCAGAGTATCAACCACAACTGGTCCACAGACTAAAAAAGACAAAAGAAGCAGTAAGGTTATTTCATGGTAGACCAGTAGAAACACAGCTTAAGGTAGACTGACAGCAGTCCTTTTCAAGCACAATTATTTGTTGAGTTATCAAGCAGTGTTGATATTTGCTCTTTAGAGAGAGACAGAAACTGAGTTGTGTACTCATTATAATAGGGATTTGTGCTATCATTACAGTGGATGCTGAAACGAATGATTGAGAAGCTGCTACAGAATAGCAGACATAGCTGGAGTATTAGTTTTGAAGAGGAAGAGCACAGGCTCTACTTCAAAAGGTAGAGTTCACAGGAAAGAAGTAAGTTCCAAAAATGCTTTTGCACATTTAATAGCTTATGAGATAACATACCACCAAACTAATTAATTTAGGAGCTTTCATTTCTGATTCATGATTCACTTGTCCTTTGCTTTGGATTCTTCCCTTCACACCTCAGCACTTTAGAGTAAATTACCAGCCAGCCATTCACGCTCTGAGATGGCTTTCCATGAGCATGTTGGTGCTTGGCATGGAAGGTGGGAGGGGGAGAGATAGGGCACTCAGTCAAGGTAGTGCCTATTAAGGAGTATGGAATTCATTGGCTGAGTTCCTCCAATCACAGCCTGTTACAGGCACATGGTGTGATTATGCATTGTCTCAGATGACAAGGCAGAACTGAGATGTAGTCAGAATACTATCAGTTACTGAGCATGAGGCATTGCTGCTCAGCAGCATAAAAACACCTTGCTGCCTTGCTTTTGGAGTTGACCACATCATTCACTCCTCAATCTTGGTCAACCTTGTTTAAGTTATACTAACAAAACCTTACAGAGTGTTTAGGTAGGCTACTTTAAACACATACTTAAGAATTCTACTATGCTAGGAGCCACAGCGTGTGAGGTATTTTACTAGGTTCACCGCTGCAGTTTTTTTACTAGGTTTACCGCTGCAGTTCTCTGGTGAAAACGCTTCAGCAGGATCTATCTCACCCACGCTGTCACTTAAACTTGATGAAACAAAGAATCATTTTAAGAATGAAGTTCAATGAATCACCTATCCAACCATACATTAAAATACTTCTGCACTTATGAATCTCCAGAAATAATGGAGTTTTATTCCCAGCTAGTCTGTTCTATACCTTCCTGACTAAACACTATGTTCACATCTTTGAACAGAAAAGGGAGGAGTATAAGTTTCATTCCCCTGAGAATCTCAGACCTTTCTTTTTAAAGATTTCCTTCAGGAAGGCTGCAATTTGGTTCTTAATCCTTGCACTTTCAATTGAGGTTATCAACAAGGGTGCCAATTAGTATGCATTGTAGTAGTCTACATGATGTAGAAACCTAACCCACGGAGAACTGCAGCAAGATGCACTGCAAACATATCCATAACTTTTTTTCACCCAAGCACTCACATGGAGATTTCATTATACTACAGAATCAGAGAGATATCCAAATATTTAAAAGAAAACCAAGTATGAACTGTATTGCCTAAAATGGACAGAGTCAAGAAAGGAAAACTACTAAATTTGTTTTGTCTTGTTATCATTTCTACATAATAACTCTCTTGGGTCAACCCACCAGACCACACAAATAAATAAGAATTTAAAATCTGGTCTTCCTCAAATTTCAGATTCTAAACATTTCAAAACAAATTTTTCAGTGAAAAAAATACAGACTAGCTGGTGATTATTTGGCATTTCACAGAAGGATATCTTAAAAGACATTCCCACTAAATCATCCCCATATGCCACCTTAATTATTATATAGCTCTGTGGCAGTCTGCCCTTTTTCCCCAAAACCCATGGGAACTGATAAACTGTAACTGCAGAATGAGCTTTCTCGCTGTGTCGTAAACCCCTTGTCACTAAGCATTGCTCAGCATTCTTTTCCAACAAAACATGTAGGGGTTTTGCATGGAAAGTCATGTCGGACAAATGAATGGTCTTGTGCAGGTTTGTCACAGCAGAGTGAAAACACTCAGATCAGCAGGCAAACTTGCATATGAAAAAACCTACCAGCACCTGTCAAAAATAACTTAAATGAAGGAGTTGCATGATATATTGGAAAACCATTGGGAACTCTATATCTTGACATTACTGCTTCACCCCATGTAAGCAGTACCAGTCCCTTTAAAATAAGGAAAGACCAGGTACATCCCATTTTTTTCTGAAAGAAGGCAGCACATTCTGAAATATAATTCACAAAAATAAATAGGTAAGGATAATAATCCATAAGCACCATTAGCATTTCTGAGCCCAAATTTTTAAGGATACTTTGGCATTCATACAAGCTATGCACTTGCTACTACACAAAGCATTAAGGGTCTTGAACTAGGTACATCAGAGAGAGAAAGATACAGATATCATTCTAACAACATCATCCACACCAATTTTATAAAAAAATAACATGAAAACCAGCAGACCCCACAATGAAAATGCAGTATGTTGTTTGTTCTCCAGGAGGTAGACCTTAGACAGAAAAAGAAAGATGGAAAACCAAGGATCACAGCATAGAGCAAGACATAGAGAGGACAGATTAAGAAAGGGATTATTTCAGGGGGATTGGATGTAATGTGGAAAGCAGAAGGAAAAATTTTAACAAGGCATAATAATTGGGATGGAGATTACTGGGAACAGAGAAATGGCTTTAAGAGCTGAAAGTGAGATGGAAGTCAGCAGTAAAAGAATTTAGAAGATTCAATTCACTTGGGTCTGTAAAGGAGTATTTATGTCTGATTACTGCAGTAATTTTGGAAAGGAAGCAAGATATAGGATGACTTTTAGAACTGGTTAGGATCAGTTATACATATCCCACAGGAATGATTAAAATCACTGAATCTGGGTTCATATCTTTTTTCCTAGAAACCTGCAGTGAAGAGAATTATTCTTTACTTCAGTGGACTTAAAAAACACAGAAGAGAAATACAGAAAGGAGGAGAGGGCTGGTCAGAGTTGCCAGGTGTGTGAAGAACCACATTACAGCACTGCTGGATCCCATCAATGCAGCAAGAAGGAACAGTAGGAGCACAGGTCTTAGTCCCTTCAAAAGAAGCATCCTGCTCCTTGCCCTAAGGCTTACTCACTAATGATCCCAAGAGGTACAGTTTGGATTTTTTGGTGTGCATTAACTTCAACTGAGAAGAGTCAGAAACAGATAGAATTACAGAATCATAGAATCATCAGGTTGGAAAAGGCTCGGATCATCGAGTCCAAATATTCCTATCAAATACTAAACCATGCCCCTCAGCACCTCATCCACCTGTCCTTTAAACATCTCCAGGGAAGGTTAATCAACCACCTCCCTGGGCAGCCTCTGCCAGTGTCCAGTGGCCTTTTCCACGAAAAACTTTTTCCTAATGTCCAGCCTGAACCTCCCCTGGCAGAGCTTGAGGCCATTCCCTCTTGTCCTGTCCCCTGTCACTTGGGAGAAGAGGTCAGCAGCCTCCTCTCCACAACTTCCTTTTAGGTAGTTGTAGAAAGCAATGATAGGCTTTAAACTTGTGTCTTACTCTAATACCATAAGTCCGGGGAAGACAAACAGGCCAGAAGCGTCCTTTTCTTTTGACAGATACAACAAATGGGGATGGGGGACGCGATGGCTGCAGAATCACTGCTTGATTTTCCTCCTGCATCCATCCGTGTTGGATTAGTGCTGTTACCACAGACTGTTTAAGAAAGCCCTGAGCAGACAACACTTCACACATACAGAAAGAAACCAGAATCTTATTCGCTTCCCAGTGCAGTAGCCAACTGAGATAAGGAAAATGATAGAAGGGAGCCCAGCCTGAATTTATAGATTTCTACCACAAAACATGTGCAATTTGACAGCTACTCTCTCTGTTTCTTCTCTTAGTTTGCTATTGACTCATACTTAAATCCCTCTTCAAGGGCTTACAGAGGCCACAGCTTTCACTTACTAAACTAAAAGCTCAAAAGTGAGTTTGTGATTATAAATTCAATTCCAGTACATTCTCTTCCTTAAGATTTCAACCTATTTTTATTAATCACTGACTTCTCACAGAATGTCTTCTACTCTGACAGGAGTGCAGGTTCCAGGATTTGACAAAATGCAGCTTTAGTTCAAGCACTTCAAAAAGTATTTAGTAAAAATGCCTGCTCCATAAAGTCCATGATACAAATTTCTTTAAACTAAACTGCAATCTACCCTCTATACTGAAGATGACAAAAATTATGCCACTAGCTGAATTTCATTGCCAAGCTGTCAACTTGAATTTCTTCTGTTTAAAAATAGCTGTTCATTACATTCAGTAATGGGCTGTCAAAGCATTACAGCACTGAACCTATATCATATACAGAAGCAATTGGGCAATGTGCATTATTATGTTTAGATTACTAGCATTTTTACAAGACCCCTGGGCTAATTTTAAATGAGATGGTTGACTTGAACTAAATCAAAACCAATTTTATTTTACTTTACTACAGATTTTCCATTTGTACCTGACTAATATGGGCCTTAATAGAAGTAAACCAAGAGATTTACCAAAGGTGAACATGCAATACATTCATCCTGTCTTTGTTTTCATGGATATATTTATTCTAAACAACATACAAATAATAAAAATACTCTATTTGCCAAATTAAATAATATTCCCAATGGTATGAATCGGTATTGTTGCTCCTATGAATACATAATAGGTTGTTAGGAAAAAAATCATGCCTGAAGCATACATCCAGTAATATTTTAGCTCACTGAAATAATTAGACATGTTTTAAAACTAACAAATGCACAAACTGTCTTAATAGTTCATGATATAATTCAGCATACTGCAAAAAACCCAACTCACAAACCTATAAAAAGGTATCTAGAAACCATAGCTGAAATATCTTTGCACAGCAGGATGTAATAAACCTAAAGGCATGCCAGAATGGCTCACATCTATAAAAAAAACCCAGAGACTAAAACAAGATCTGATTAATTGCAAATATAAATAATGAATTCTAGGGCAAGATTGCTGACTTCTTTATTTTCATTAACAAAATAGCAGAATAAAAGAGAAAAAAAACAAACCTACGTACAATCTGTACAATGCTCTATTCCTTCCTTGTTTAGTGGGAAAACTTTTTTTTTTCTAGGTTAGGAAGACAAGAATACCACTAATGAAACTGAGTGGTCAAATAGCAACATTGGTCTTAATGATTCCTCAGTTTCCAGTACAATATGTTATTTTCCAGAGTTTGTAGCTTGGCTGCAAAGCATTTGCTGTGTGATGAAGTTTTTCAGGCTGGGTTTCAGAGAAAAAAGCCCCTATGATGTATTAATTTTAATTATGACCACATAAATAAATAAGTCCTCTAATAATAGATACTTCAGAGTTTTTTACCACCAAGGCAATCAAGAGCAAGCAGTGCAGATGTAGTAAGAAGCATCCACACAAAAAACACTATGTCAAAACAATATAATTTTTCAATAAAACTAACTAATAATAGAATTTTTAGTTACTAAAAGAGACTTGTGGCCTAAAGACAATATCCAGGGGAAACATAAATGATGTTCAAGCCTACTCAGCTGCAGGGAGTTTCACAAGAACAAACAAACAATCCTCCCCATTGTGCTAGTATCAGTAAAATAATCTTTGCAACACTTAGTGTGATGTGACCTTTAGATAGCATTAATCCTTATTTTCACTTTATTTTTCTCTTTAAGTTAAAATAATGTAAATTTATAATGGACTTAAAATTTGCTTTGCATACATGGTATAAATATGTTTCTGCACCTTTCTTGGCAGTGCTGTTTCATGCCACGCCTGTGCATAAAGTAAAAAAAATTACAAACCTAAAGATCAGCAAGGTAGGATGTAGAACAAACTCCTCTTTTTCCAGATAAGAAAGTAATGTAAAAAGAACTGTTCTTTACAGACAAGAGGTGCTCTGTGACAGCCACAGTGCTCCCCTACTTTCCAGCTCAAACAGTAAAATTTCTTTAAATAGTCTACTAGTGGCAGCAATGTGAATAATACTGAAGCTATGAGAAGTGGTTATCACTCAAAGACAATTGGGTTTGCACTAAGTTGCGTCCCTTAGGTTAGGTCCCTCCTCCCTTATTTGCTTTACTATTTGTTTTTAGTTTAAACGCTCACAAAAATGGAAGTAATCCTTCCAAAGAACGATTTAAAATCAAAATGTACAGTGAACAATAAATTCTATATAAAAAACATTACTGCTAATTTTTAGTACTTTGCAAATAATCAACACTTACCTCATTTATTTCCCATAAATGACAACTCCTCTTCCTCTGAAAATCTGTTCCTAGCCAACTCATAAACATATAATGTACCTTCTTCACTAAATACTCAAGGAGTGCCACAACTTTTGAAACACTGGAACAACAATTTCAAATAAATTCAATTAATAAAGTACCACTACCTTCTCAAGAAAGAAGGCATTTAGGCATAGGAAAGAAAACAATTATGGGAATACTTATGCAGACAGTAATTCCAATTTTTTCATCTTATAGTAGGATGGCAGTCTGCTAGCTGATAAAAGGGAATGTCCCATTCATTCCCTACAACACATTGCCACAGTCCCCCTCCTCCAATCCCGAACATATATTCCCCTCACTTTTCATTCATAAATTGTTGCAACAGTTCAGTCTCTCTCTGGGTCAATTATTGTCAATAGAGATTAACTCAACATGTTGCCAGCTAGAGAACTGAATTCGCTCATTGAGAGGTCAGAACGAGTAAAGGGAGGATGGAACCAGCTGGTTGACATGCCTGCACCTTTGCATTCCTTCTAGATGAGCAAAAAGTCACTTTTCATTCAAGAGTTCCATGATGCCTATAAGGAGGACTACTACTAATACTACTAATGATAATTTATCTTATTATTCCTCTGGTTTGGATGGTCACTTGCATCACTAAACCCTGGACTCATTACCCTCTCTAACATTAGCTCAACTTCAATGACATCAACAAATCAGACATCCAGGGAAAGAAGTTGGGTGTTTTTTCCCACTCACTATCACAATTACTATGAGATTCTTATGTTCCTCAATAGCCTCAAAGTTCAGTTGGATAGCTCAATGCACTTTGTAAATCTTTCTATGTCTGTTATATGTTTAGGAGCTGCCTGGACAAGTCAAGAAAAAGAACAAAAGCCAAACCCATGGAAACAAGCGCAATACACACAGCCTAGTGCTCAACAGAGACACAGAGAACTATCTAGAGTACAGAATGGATAGTGTGCATTTAGCAGAATTCAGAACACTAAAATTGGTTTGAGCAGCATAAAAGACATAAAACGTTCTTTTCCAATATCTGTGCTTCTTTAACTGGCTAATGTAGATACTTCATTGGAACCTTGTTTGCAATTTGTTGAGACCTCGTGAAATGTCTTATATTTTACTTCTTGAATACTTTTACTTTTGCTTAAAATTAATGTAATGTCTTTATTCCTGATTCACCTGAAAGAATTTACAAAACAAAATACATCCATTACCTACTTTTATTATAGTACATTTACTTTTATTATTTATGCCAATCAAAATTAAATAACATTTAAAATATATAGTATTTTCAGCTTGACAGTTTTAGAAGTTTCTCATTCAGACACTTATTACTGTTTACTAAAACTCAGTATGTTTATTCAATAACTGCAGACTAAATAAAAGATTTAATTTAGACTATTTTTCAGTTTAAAAGAATTATAATTAGCTACATTTGCATATAAAATCTATTTGTCACCAGTCAAGTCTGTGCTATTAATGCTTGCCTAATGTATGTATATTTTTCTCCTGGAAATTTCTGACAACTCAAGGTATATCGCTTCTCATCCCTTCTTATTAGATACTATCACACAGTGATGACAGAGACATCTGAAATAGATGTAAAGTTTCTTAACTTTCATTAAAATACTTTCAGTGCTCTTGGTAAGAAGCATTAACAAGCATGACAGACTACGCTAGCCTTTTTATGTCAAAATTACACAAATGCCCTTAAATACTCATGACAATCAGTCTAGAATCCACCACGACACTGAAGGTATTCACAGCTCCACATAAGAACATGACAAAATATAACACCTCCAGAGAGGCAGCTGTGATCTACTGTGCCAAAAACTCCATTCAGTTGGGCTGTCAAGGTGTACAAGGCCTCTGATCTTTGATACATATTTAAGTATTATCAAAGCTCCTCATCTGTCAAGGTGGAGATTAGCTTAAACAAGAGATAACTTTCACTATGTTGTTAAATCATTACACTGAATAAACAATGGGAGAAGACATGAATATCCAAAAATTTGCATAAAAATAATAGAAAGGTATGACTATTAAAAAAAAGATAACACAATGTACAATAGAAGTATCTTTGTGATACTTCTGATGCAGCTTCTTTAGTCACTTAAAAAAAGTTGAAAACAAGGGAATCAAAAGACGGAGTCACTATAAAGTTAAGGCATCCTTAAACACACACAAAAAATACTGTTCTCCCAAGTGATCTGTAGTTTAGGGAGGTAAGTGATGTCTAATACTGTCATACTGTACAGTATAGCCATTCTTGAGTGAGTGATAAGGAAGGGGATTTCTGACAAATTAGCTATGTATGCTATGCCTTGATAGAATGAAAAGATAAAATGAAAGATTATATAATGTGGGACATAGCACTAAGTGAGAAGACTTACTAAGAAAAAGAAAACACAGAAAAGCACTTACACCTGTAGAACATAGAAGAAAACCATTTATTAATTATTTCCAGCTCTCTTTTTTTTTTACATTTAAAAGAACGCCATCTATGATTGTATTCTAAGTTGGTCTTCATCTTTCAGAAAATTCTGTCTTTCATTTATATTAACATTTTTGCACAGAAGATTTCTTAAGAAGAAAATTCAAGGTTTTTATCTTCATTCCAATGTTATTGATTCATTGCAGGAAGACAAATATTTTTAATATTTCTTCCTTTTCTCCAATAAGCCCTGGAGATGGCCTGCATCCATACATACTTTTTAGACTCTGAGATGCCAGCCATTTACTTGCTGTAGTATTTTCTGTGAACACACATAGCTCCTTTATCTCAAACACAACAAGTACAGGAACAATGACTACTCTTACTCTGTGACCTACTGTGCTTGCCCCATTTCTTGCTATAACTCCGTTCAACTTCTTTTCAGCTTAAGACACTGTTTATCCTATTCAAACTTTTGTTTCATCATCCATTACACCTTTGCCCTTTTTTCCATGGTACAGAAACAGCATTTACTAAGACGCTAATAACTTTCTTCATTTTCACCCTCTGATCTCTCCATAGACTTTTGTACCACAGGTCATGCCACTTATCTCTCACCCTCTCTCTTCCGAGGTCGTAAGAACCTCTACAAAAAATGCCCTTCCCCATAGTGAATTCTTCTTCATTTCTCCTTACATTAACAGGTTCTTTTGGGAGGCTTCCATATAATCTTTCACCTCCTTCTTGTCTTTTCCACCAGTGAATTCATACGAACTTCTCTACCAGCAAACTCTAAGCTGTCTCCATCCTCCCAGTCTTTGCCATTGACTCATTCTCCCCCATGCCAGATAACACATTATTATTAAAAAAGCTTTTTGCCCATTATTTCTATACTCTCTTACATTTGATAAATTTGAAGTTGACTCAGTTGCTAAACACCACAATCTAAATGTCCATTTTGAAATCATGGCACTGGTTTTTAATCACCATCCGGGAATTTTTACAGTTCTGCCAGCTGATAAAATTTCTTCCTTATATGTTGTTCTTCTCGTTAATACTTAAACTGGCTTTATTGCTAATTCTATTAGCATAGTTTTTCCTCATTTCTGAGCACAGACATTGTGATCCCAGAATGATTTGAGAAGTAGATCCATCTTTCTCATCATGATTACGCAGAAAAGTCATACACCACACAAAGCATGGCTTTGTTTCACACCAAGCGAGGCAGTAGCACTCCAGAATTAAAAGTTAAAATGGCATATAATATACAACGACATACAACACCCCCCCCCCAATTCTGTCAAATAGGGACTTTTATGCTATTACTTAGTTGAATAGTTAAGAATAAGGAAGAAGTTGTTAGCCATAATTCTCCTGGTTTTCCAGCTAACTTTACATTAAAATGTTCTTAAATTAATAAGGATAATGCGTAGGCACTGATATTTAAACACATTCTCAAAATACCCAAGAATTATCATAACTGCCAAAATCTGCAGTTTTTCTCCTGAGTTATTGAAGTAGTTGTGCTCTGGTTCTGTTCAGAAGCAATACTTCTTTTTCAAACGTCATTCATGGAGAATATAAAGGAAAATTGATTTGATTACTTAATTTTTGTAATTGAATACTGATATCCCCCCAACAAAGCAGTTGCAGAGGCACAGCAAGAGGATAAAGTAATAGAGTACAATGAAGTGAAATTATATGATGAGGACATCCTATTACAGCTATGTGAGATTTCCACAATATTTATCTGCATTTTAATTACAATATTGCTTCCTTTAATACACATAGCAAGCATATAAACTAATTCCATATTTGATTCAGACTCTGATTATTTCTTGTTAATCTGAGGAGGAGAATTGCCAAGAATACTCAAGGTCTACATTTGCTAAACAACTGTTAAATCTGCTTAAAAGCTTCTGTAACTTTTTGAAGTAAACCTGGATCCTGTAAATTAGAAGTTCCAACAGCACAAAGCTCTATACATATATACTGCTGTACAGAAGAGGGAACAAATTTGCATATAAATATTTTAGCAAATGCAAAGCACATGAGTATTTTAAAGTTTTAATCTTTTAAAATGCAAGACTATCAATCAGCCCTCTTCCTCATTCTAACTCATACTGGTAGGAATGTCTGTGGTCACTTCCTTACTGTGTAAAGGGAGGGCTTTGAGGACAAAAAAAGCTGTGCAGTAACGTCATAGCAACCCATTTCCTTTATGCAGAACATGCTATTTGCATCAAATTAGAAACAAGCTTTTTTCTCTATTAAAAATAATAACAAAGAATACATGATTCCTAATAACTTCCTAGATGAAGATTCACATATATTAATCCAGTACAGAAGAAAAATACGTTTCTTAAAAAATTAATAATATGATATTCTGTTATTGTTTTCAGTCCACATTCTCAAGGAATACACATATTTGTACATACGATCTAATTCAAATGCACACATATGCATGCATAAATATATACACAAGTACTTAAATGACTGTACTTAAACACTCCTAAAAGTTCAGGTTAAAAGGTTAAAAAAAATTTTTGTATGGGTGCCACCCATTATTAGATGGTAAATGCCAAGGCCAAAAGCACATTAACTCTTACCATATTTTTAAATTTATAAGAATCACTGAACACATGCCCATGCTCATGGACAATGCTGAACAGAACTTCTGCTGCATTTTATCTAAAAATTATTAACAAAGTTGTTTATAAACTACTTAATTACTATTAAGATTAAAGAATAAACTCTCAGCAAAGGTTTAAAAATCATAAAACATAACAAATATAAAATCCTCTCCCCTCCAGAAATGGGAATTAGAGCTACTGTAGCATTCCCTAGTTGACTGCAAATTTAAAAGGACCACTGCATGGTTCTGTTTTGTACTCACATTAAGGAATGAGTAAACATTTATCCAAAAGAAAACAAAATGTTTCACATGAGAAATAATGTACCACTAGCAGGGAAGGGATAGATGACTGAGATGCTCATTATTTAATTTCCTAAATAACGTTACAGCAATTTTTCAGCTTGTGAATTTACCATGTCATATAAAAATCTGTATTTAATTAACTAATGTTTTCAAAGAGAATATAAAATCAATGAGAAGAAATCAAAGTAAAGGCTAAGAAATAGAAACTTATAATTGGGATACTTTTGCCCACCAAAAATATCAGTTCCCTGTCTCTTTTCTCTTTAACATTTCTAGTTTGTTGATGAACCAACCGTGTTTGGCATAATTAACACTAAGATCTTCAGAACTCAATGACTGAAAATAATTGCTTCTCTCTTTTCTTTCCTGAGTATGCTGAAGCCTAACCTAAAGATTTAGAGCTGACTGGACAAATATAAAGGATGTCAGAAACAGTGACCGCTGACATGCCATTCAAGGCACATGGAAGGGAGTTCAGGCTTGAATGCCTCTAAACTGCTCATTGGTAAGATCAGCTATCAGTGAGACACAGTGTAAGTCAGCACAATTCACTGAGCCTGCTATGACCTTAAAATCATTGCTCCTGGGGCATGTTCATCCACCAATTAGTTTATACGCTCACTGGAAATCCATTGCTCAGTAAATGCACTGGTCTCTCATTCCACGGTGTTGATGAAGTGTGTGTGATGGCTTTCTCTTCACAACTTGACCCCTAAAGCTGACCCATCTGGAACTGAAGTATTCATGCCACTTGAGCACATCCTTGGTTATCACAGAGTCTGATATTTTCTTTAAAAACACCATTACTCACATTTTTTCCCCCTTAGTTAAAAATCTTTTGCAGCCAATGAAACAATGAGAACCTTTTAGGGGTAAGAAATTTAGTACACACTATGCTGAAGTACACCCATAAAGTGAAATTATCTTAAAAAAATATTAAAAAAATATTTCTTATAAAACTGGTATGAAAACTGTAAATGTTCTTCTGCTCAGAGAACAGTTGCTAGGCACAAATATTAATTCATTGCAGTATGTCTTTTGCTATGAATGCTATGAAATTTAAAATAATTTAAAAACTAAATTAAAAAAATACAGGCATAGCAGGGTTGTAGCTATTATAACAGCATGGTAAGAGAGACTTTTCTCTTAGGCATTTTAGGAAAAGAATTACCACATCTATTAAAATATTACCTACTTAAAGGTATACTGTATGTTGTATGCTTCTCTCTATAGAAGATTCTTGCCTTAGTCCAGATCTCCAAGCGCATTATGAAACCCACTTCCACCAAATTTCAAATTGAAAATTAACAAACGAATTTGTAAAAGACAAATGAATAGAACTAAGCAAACTTCTTCACTAGGCTTATTCCTCAATCTGGGATTAATCTTCATATCAGGTAGTCTCAGTGCTTATTACTAATAAGAATAACAGCTCATCTAATAGAACACAGTGAAAATAAAAAGCCACTGATTTACTCATTATGTTCCTTCTGAATGTTTTCTACTCAAAGGGGGGGAAAAAAGATTATGAATACATATTGTCAAAAAGTGACTGTACTGACATATTTTTTTGGGGAAAAAAGTTATATTTTCCAGCCTTTGATGAAATTCAGAAATCACTCTGCCTTCTCTTATTCTCTGGGACTGGGGTTTCTAGAGGTATGGACATCTCTTTTCTCTTTTTTACATATCTCCTACTCTTCCAGTGAGAAAATGGAAAAGGACAAAATGGAAAGAGACAAACCAAATACTGTATTTAGAAGTATTTTTTTAAAAGAAAAGTAAAACCAAAGCTGTTAATTAACTTATTTTCTTGAAAATGAGAAAAAATAGCAATAGACATGTTAAGTAACCTGAATGTAAGTTTTCTTATTCTTCTTCATGACAGTTTAAGTTCAGCCACAAGAAGAACCTCTTCTGTTGTAATACAAAGCACTGTGAGAGTTAGCAAAAATTATATCTCACATATATAGTAAATTGCATCAACTCATGAAAGAACATACTTCAGCATGTGAGTTACTGCACTGATGGAAAAAGTATAAGGACTGAGGAAAAGGGATGCTCAGAAGAGATATGTAACCTAAGAGTCTTCAGCAGCAGAAAGTTATTAGTCTCAGCTGCTTATAAATTTATAGCCAGAAAAAGCAGGCTAGCTTAATTCTTTCTTCCAGAAAGAATAGCTAACAAAACAATAGATGCTAAAAGATTATGGATTCAAGACCATTCTGAGATGAAGAAAACTGCTAATCCACAATGAAAAGGTAGCCTAAATACTATGAAGTAATAGATTACATAAGCATGAAGTATACTGCTGGAAATAAATTATACCTCACTGATAAAAGTATATCAGAGAATTCTGTGAAGAGATAAAGTACATTAAAAAATCTAAATACTGAGTTTATCTGTTATTTTTTAACAGCAGAAACTTTAATGAAAAATTATTAATCTAAAGAAAAGGCAATGGCTCAGACTCTATCCCACCCAAATATTTCAGGTCCAAATTATCTGTTATCTACTGAATTTTCCACAATTACAGATGGAATTTCAAAGCTTAATTTTTACTTAATTTGAAATGCTATGGTCTGCTGTTACAAAGGGGCAGTCCTTTCTTTCTCCTGGCATACCTCAACACTTCCTGTGCAAATGCACAGCAAGTTGGATTAGGGAGTTGATGTAGTTGAAGACTTAACCCTACCAAAACAAAAATCAGATTAGACAGATCATCTGGCACTAACTGTGCAGGTTCACAGCTACTACACTAGACACAAGGATTGGGGTAAAACCATAAAAGAGCTGAAGGTGGAGAACAAACCATCTGAATAACCTGCAGCCCAGGCTTACAAGAGATTTAGCCTACAATGATGCAGTAGCTATCTCTACTTATATACTGTAGTACTTAAATCTAGGTTTCAAGTTTTATTTTTATCTTCCATTTCAAGTCATACGGCTGTTTTCTTACTTTGGGCTTAAGGTTTGGGGTTTTTTTCTTTTCTCCTTCTTTTATCTTTCATGGGCATGTGATTTCTTGTCCTTATAGTCACTGCTGATAGGTGGCTGCAATAGCTTATGCTGGTATACACTGAAGAATAATTTCTCTTAAAATTAGCTTCTTCCATTGTTAAAGAATCATGCAGCACAAATGCTTCATTTCAAGCTTGTGCAAGTTTTATCCTGAAAACTATGTGCTTCATTGTCCCAGAGAAATAGAGCTGTCATTGGTTGTTATGAACAAGGGTAGGCTCAGATGCACTGACACTTGACCCAGTGAAGATCTTGCTGTTTAACAGGTTGACAAATGGGAAAACAATTTGTGAAAATAAATGTCAAAACTGCATCTGCTTCAGCAGGTTTGACATTCTGACCAATTTAAAATTATTGTAAGTATCCAACCATATTTTCTGACTGAAAATTCATTAAATTTTTTTCCAAAGATCATGAAGTTTTTCATAACACAATTGCTTAACTTTTTTGCAGTCATTCTTGTAAAGCAATATAGAAAAACTATTTTGGGGCATAGTTGTATCACATATTCCTCGATAATAACTAAAAATCTTGATCAAAATGTAGATTTGATGTTCAATTCACACTTAGGTACATACATAAACAGGTATGCAAGATATATAAGTTCTACAACATATATAAGTAAGGAGATTTTGCATAAGTAAGGAGATTTTGCATCTCCATCAAAACTCTCTTCATGCATGTTTACTCACAAGTGCAGGTGATACTCTCCAACCTTACACACATACAGTCCTTAAAACTAATAAAATGATACGTATTTCAGTTCTACAAAGGCGGAGCTCAAAGCAGAAAGATCCAATGGGGCATTTCAGAGAAAAAGAATTGACTATTCATTACCTCTTATAAGAAAAAAATCAACAGTGGTGCAGACAGAGAAACTGACAGAAGAGGAAAGAATACTGCACCTCAAGCTATTCACAGGCCAGGATTACAACGAGCTTTTCCTTATTACTGGGCAGGAAGTCACTTCCATGATAAAGGAAAAAAAAAAAGTTTTAAGTGGTAGCAAAAATAAATTATCAAATATAATTTTCCAAGTAGTAGTTACTAGTAGCTTCAGTTTTGATATGCAATTATGCCTTTAAATGAGCACATTCTGTCTATAAAATTAAGTTATCAGACAAGATATGCCCTAGAAACTGGTTTCTTTAATTAGATTTCTAAACACACAACCACAGAAACCATTTTTTTAATAAGAAGTTAGAAATCGGCCACAGTGCCTAATATTGGTGAGACAGATAGAATAATAATGTCAGATCAGTCATGCATTTCCTTTATAATTTTATAGAATTATACTAAAAAATATCTAGCTTTTCAAACACAAAATTCCTTCTGACCCATGAGAAACAACTGGGTATCATTCTGTTGTCCATGCTATATGCCTGTTTACTGTGCATTCAGCAAACAACTTATATTTTCTTGTGTTGGCTTCAACATTGTTTCCTTCTTTTAGACAAGTGTCTGCAATTATACTGTGTAATACAAAATTCATGACATAATAATTTTGCTGTTAGTTGCATCATCTGTGAGGCTATACTGGAGATTAACCATTATAAAGTTGTCTTAAGGTAAATTTGTGGCGTCTACCTAAGAAAATATTACCGGAAAGTAAATACAGGCTCTAAGAGCTACAGTTAATGGCAAGTTAGGAAGTTTGATTGTTCACTGTCACAGCCAGCCTGCAATGCATGAGTAACTTGTTATTCATATCTGACCCGAGTGTGAAGGTGGTGTCTTTCAATGTGGTGACTAAACCTGTCAAACTACAAATCAAGAGATGTACAAAATTGTTACAGAAGTAATAAAGAGCAGTTTAATGCAAAACCTACAATTAAATTCCCAAACTAAGAACCTCCTTCCAGGAAAATGAGAAATTGCTCTTCTTCAATACCATGGATTTACATAATCAGAAAGAAACTGCATCTACATGCTACCATTTTAAGCATTTCCTTCTCACATTCAGTTTATAAGAAAGTATTGAAATCCAAGTATCTAGTATCAAACCTGTGCACTTTACCGTGTCCCTCAGGTTTTAATGATTAACGTTGTGCCAATTTTATATAAGTTCAAAAGTTACAGTATACATCCATATAAAGTTATCCAATCTTCCAATCCAAAGCTTAATACATATGACAGTTCTGGAGAACATTTGCAGCCCTAATAAATGTCAAAAGGAAGTTTAGTTTCACCAGGAGTAAGTAAGTATTACAAAACAGCTTACATTCATCAAATTGCAAGACAATAAAGAAAGAATAAAGTGTGAGTAGAGTCCTGCAGGCCAGAGGAGATGACAATCAAGCAAGACATCAACTTAGCCTGTTTTCCAATGACTGATGTAAGACTGAGAAGGATTGTTTCATTTGAGGGTTTTGCATATTGCTTCCTAAAAGTATGTCAAATAAGGAATTTGCCTTGAATGATCATAGCTATTTCATTCTAGCTCTCTGCATAGACAGATAAACCTGTTGCCAAACATGCAATATTGCAGATTAACTTAACTCTAAATATGAATCCTCCAAAACAACCCAAAAAGGACAAGTGTAACAGATCTAACATTGCTGCTGTCACTCCTTCAACCATGGAAAATGGAACTTCATTTGCTGTTGCTTCAGCAGATACCAGTGGGACAAGTCTTGAGGCTTCCTCTGACTTGTGTGGACTGCGCAAGTGGAATATGGTTCATACAGAAGAGGACATGGCACTACAGCAAACTGGAGAAGATGTGAATGTCCCAAAGCCTAAAAGATTCTTTTTTTGTAGATAACAAAAAACCCCTTTCAGTCATAAAACTGAGAACTTCAGGCAAAAACCCATAGGCTTTACCAGAGATCTAAGAACCACTTGTACCATTAATTTTTTATTCCTTTATATTCCTTTCATTCACATTTTTTTGGTTCACCCATCTAAAAGACATCTATTTCTGTCTAAAATTGTAATACATGTATTTATCTATGCTGAACTGACATTTTCTCCTAGACAATAATGGAAAATATATTTGATATGTTTAAAACCATAAATATTTCAGTCTAAGAATAAAATTTTATAAAGCACTCGCAGAACATCCTTTTAATCTACACTGACATTGTGACATTGAATTATGAGCAGTACTGTACCTACATCATCGAGAAATATTTAATATCATAATAGTGCTTAAAATATTATAAGCTCTAGTCCTAGTTTTAAAATAGTCTGAAAGACAAAATGCAGCAAATTAAAATATTAAAATGTCCCCTGAACACATTCTTAGGAGATTAACCATTTGGAAGACATTCTTAGCTACAAAAATTTAGAAGTGGCTTCATTGCCAGTCCTCTTACTACAGAGAAATAAAAAGGAGATTTTAAATAAAAAAACCCAATGTACAGGCGTTAAAGAAAGCACATTTAATTACTTTATTTTAAAAGAAGTCCTAGCTACTCTATATAAGTACAATCACCAACCACACGTGTTGCTAGATCTAGATTAATTTTGTTGGCATTTTTAATGACTTTTTTTACTCAAACACAAAATTTGCATATTATTGTTGCAACATTTTAGAAAATGTATACAGAATAATAGAATCACCAGGTTGGAAGAGACCCACCGGATCATCAAGTCCAACCATTCCTATCAAACACCAAACCATGCCCCTCAGCACCTCATCCACCCACGCCTTAAACACCTCCAGGGAAGGTGAATCAACCACCTCCCTGGGTAGCCTGTTGCAGTGACCCTTTCTGTGGAAAACTTTTTCCTAATGTCTAGCCTAAATCTCCCCCAGCAGAGCTCGAGGCCATTCCCTCTTATCCTGTCCACTGTCAGTTGGGAGAAGAGGCCAGCACCCTCCTCTCTACAACCTCCTTTCAGGTAGCTGGAGAGAGTAATGAGGTCTCCTCTTAGGCTCCTCTTCTCCAGGTTAAACAACCCCAGCTCTCTCAGTCGTTCCTCATAAGGCCTGTTCTCCAGCCCCTTCACCAGCTTCGTTGCTCTTCTCCTCGCTCCAGAGCCTCCACATCCTTCTTGTGGTGAGGGGCCCAGAACTGAACACAGGATTCAAGGAGCGGCCTCACCAGTGCTGAGTATAGTGGGAGAATCACCTCCCTGGACCTGCTGGTCGCATCGTTTCTGATACAAGCCAGGATGCCATTGGCCTTCTTGGCCACCTGGGCACACTGATGGTTCATGTTCAGTCGGCTGTCAACCAACACCCCCAGGTCCTTCTCCTCCAGGCAGCTTTCTAGACAGACTTCTCCTACATGATCCAGAGGTCTGCACCTTGCAAAATGATTACAGTTTTTCCTGTATGTTTTCAGTACTGCTGACAAGTCTGTATACTTGAAATAAATACAGCCTCCACTTGAAACCTGAAGTCTCCCGCCTTCCTCACATAAAAACTTAGATGGTAAATCTGCATTTAATGATAAAAAGTACTCGTGTTTCAAGTCCACATAAACTTCTGGAGAACAGAGGGGTTCCATTTTCAGTGTGGAAATAGAACAGTGACTGAAAATTTGTTCATTTTATCCATCAAACCATTCTGGTTTTAGAGTTGCATCTGCTTGTTATACTGAGGAAGGCGTGACTATTATTTTGTTGAAACAAATTCACCTAAAAACTTTAAAAAGTGTATTTCTGCTTGTGCTAACGCCACCACCACCAATTATTTTTTAAATTCATCCTCTTTAAAGCAGCACTCAGAATCCCATGAAGTTGCATAACTACTGCTGAATGCAATCAGATTCCATGCTTCTATCAAAGGTATTAGAGCACACATAAGTAGGTCTCCTTTTTAACAGACTTCATGTTAGTAAAAACAGAAGAACCCAACTGTGTAGCAGTTTCTAAAAGCATCACAATCTGACATGGAATTGAACAATATAATTCCAACAGAAGCGACTAGAAAATACCAAGTAGGTCAGGAACTCACTACAGGTAAAAAGTCTTTTTTTTTTCCAAGACATTTTCACAAGCACACACATAAAAGTTGTATTTATAGTAACTGTTTCTTGTAGGTGCTCAAGATGATCTGAAGTCATCTCTAAACATGAAAGCCACAGCCAGCTTCAGGGTTCAGAGAGAAAGGCATCTGCAGCTGTACTGTGATTAGTTCTGCTGGAAGATATGTCTTGTGGTGACCAACAAACTTCAATTATGACAGGATTTAGGATACGCTAAGCTCACTTTATTATATTATGCTCTTAAAATGCATCAGAGAACATAATTTCTAAGCTCTGAATTATTATCAGTGAGCTGCAGTTAAGGATAATAAGTGATACTAAGTTTTGCATAATGCTTCCCATCATAAGTAAGCACTGCTTTTTCATTCTTCTAAAAATGTCATTTAAGGGTTTCAACAGTTCTGCTAAATCTAGACTGTAAGTGTCATGCTTGAATCTATTTTTTTGGATGTATGCCCAACCATAAATGATCTGCAATGATCTGAGGACAGCACTCTCATCCAAGAACTTAATCAGATTAATGATATATTTGTTTTATATAAAATGAATAACATTAAGCTTGAGAATACCTAATTTACATACTAAATGGTTGAAGGGGACAAAAAAATCCTAGTGGTTTTACAAAATTAAGATTACAAAATTGACTATTGTTTTGAAAATCTGTTACTAAATTGCAGGGATGCAAAATAATAAATAAGCGTTCCTTAGCAGTGTTTATGTAAATTCATGAGCCAACCTTTAGTTATTTAAAAGACTTAATGATGTTTACATTTATTAAGAATTTATTAAGAGCAATGTTGATAGCACAGCATACTAGTGGCAATGAAATCAACATTACATACAGAACTTCCCAGTTCTTTCAACCTAAAGAATGTGACTAATACTTTGAAAAAATTTACTATAGACTTCAGAATGCTGAAGAGAGAGATGAATAGTAGAGGTGCAAAAGCAGCAGTAACACCATTTGCATTTGGTTTAATTTTATATAAAGCAAACAGACACTTAACAGAAAGAATTAAGTTACAAAAGACTGACAGAATTTATAGGGCTAAGGGAAAAAAAGTTATATAATATTCTTTATTGACAAAAATATTACAATTTTAAACCAGATTTTCAAGAAATAGAAAACCAGTTCCCACAGAAATGGATTAGGCTGGAATTGAGTTACTTTTACTTAAATAAATATTGGGTAACATGATTTATCACTACCAAATACAGCACTTTAATTTTGTCACATCCAGGCAAACTCTTTGAATTGTATACTGGTAAAGTTAAACACTGCACATGGAAAAACAATGAGAAAAACAAAAGATGCAGTGGATGGCACAGTGAAGGCTGGTATTTACTATTTGGCAGGGTAAATCTAGGATCTGTCATCATACAGCAATTCAACAAGTATTATGTTCCATTCCAAAGACTTCAAGAGAAATTGTCTTCTTTTATTTAATAAAATAGACTCCTGCCTGGGCAAACAAAGTTTTTGTAATGAACAAAGACAGACAATAAGCATACATATGTTTCCCTGGGAACATTCCTAGGCCAAGCAAAGGACGCAGATATGCAACTGCAACCCAATTGAAAGTATCAAGCAGTAGTTTCTAACAGACTCTGCTAGTAGCATAAGAAACATAACCTTCCCATTGGCAACAGCATCACCTATATCAACTTCATATACCTCATTAAAGAGATGAGATTAGGAATGTTTCTGAGCAACACCTCCAAAAAGTTGGACCCCAGAGAGTAAAGTCAATAACATAACCCTTCCTTCCTTTGTTGTGAAGGAATAGGGGGGAATATTCTCAAAAGATGATGCTAGTAAAACAGTTCTTCCAATGACAGACCCTTCAAACTCAGAAGAAGAAAACAAGATGAAAGCTGAGTTTCTCCAGAGGATGGGGGAGCAAGGGTGGGAAATCGGTGACTTATATGAAGACTTCAGCAAACTTGATTCCCCACAGATGTACAAAACACAAACTGTTTGGCATTTCTATTGAAAATTCCGGCCTACAACTGAGTAGTATAGGAACAGCAATTGCTGGCAGACTTGTATCAACAGAGCCGAGCAGTTGGCTCTATTTCAGCTCCTATCTAATCCTTATATTATACTGCACTCATCACCACAGTATGTGAATTCCCACTAATGCGATGTTATACTAAAAAACAAAGCCCACAGCAAAATACTTGCAACTCAGGAAATCTGCAATTAATATTCCAGCAGACTTAACTGTGTTCCAGCACCCCCCCACCATTCTTCATCCATGAGTTCTTGCTAATTGTATTTCTGATGTAGGCCACAATATGATATTATTCCATATGTTCTGACTCATACATCAACAGCCTACCACAAATGGGACACAGATTTAACTTCAGACTCTACATATCACAGCAACATTTTATGTTTGTTGGTTAATGTGTCTGTTGTACAGCACTCTTAGCCTAGGAAAACGTTCCATAATAACACCAAAAAATTTATGTGTTCTTAAGTTAATCCTGCCTACAATACTATGACACAGTCCTCTGTTCTTTTATCTAGCTCTTAATTAAAATTAATCCAACTTCCTAAGGCAAAAGTTCAATATCAACCTCAAAATGATTTATATCAATAGATCAACATAAGTCCATTGCACATGCACCAGTTCCATAAAATGTGCAAATATATAAAAAATGAAAAACACGGCAATTACACAAGTACTTGTCCCAATAACAGATTTTTCAAACTATTTTCACTGTATTCAGTTTGTAACACAATTCCAGGCTGCAACTACCACTAAAACAGGTAGATGGTTTAGTGTTTGATAGGAATGGTTGGACTCAATGATCAGGTGGGTCTCTTCCAACCTGGTTATTCTATGATAGACAGTGATCTTAAACAACTTCTCCTTTCACCTTTCCCCTAACTAATTAATATCTTCCAGAACGTGTTGGCTTGGAAGTGCTGGTAAAGAGCAGGGTTGCATAACAGGGAGCTCTAGTAAAGAACTGTACAAGACAAGAACTCTGTGCTAGGCATGGAGAGTCACCTCTGAAACAGGTGGGAGCAACCTGTGCCCCCCAAAAACTTCAACCAGTCAAAGGAGCACACAATGTTTCTGCTCAGACACCTTTTCAGGAAGAGTGGTAGCCATTGGAGAAATGGAGGAGACAGGTGGAAGATGCTGATATCTGACAGGTGCTCGGAAGGCAGTCAGAGAAGGTACATGCCCAGAAGGAGCATGATGCATGGGTAAGCCACACTGAAGCCAGGACAACCCCATGGTAGCAGATATTTTTAATAAAACTGTTAACACCTACCTTGCAAAGTGAGCAGAATATACATGATGTCTAAAAAGCAGCAGTAATCATACTTCCTGAAGTGGTCACCATATGGTTTACTTACTTGCACACATAACTGGACTCCAGTGAAAAGCACTGATCCTAAAGCATTACCATATGATGACTGGTGAGTATCTTGCTTCAAACTGATGACCATGTCAAATATTCGCTGAGGATCCACATCCACGTTTATTACTTGGATTTTAAAAAAAATAACAATGATCTAATATTCTGAAGTTACAACAATTCATGTTCTATATTCTGCTTGCTTTGTATGTGGGGCAGACAATAAAAGAATAAATAACATAAATTATATCTATTATTTTGATATAATAACATTTTCTGCTTAGTGAAGACATACTACAAATTCTAAGGAGAAAAACAACCTATCCATTTTTCTTTTTGGTAGGTTCATACCATTTTACAATACTCTAGTACCAGGCTTTAGGGTGCTTTGAGATTAGCCACAACTTGAATAGAAATCCATTCTTTTTCTTTGCTGAATGAATGCCATTATTTGGCTGTGGGTTATAAGTACAGCTATATTTCTAAGAATTTTATTTCTGTCTATAACAGCTCACAAAAAGGAGTATTACTTATGTTCCATTTCATAGTTCTGAAAGTGTTTTGACCCCACATAGAAATTTGAAGACCTTTTCTGAATAGGGCCTCCTGTTCACATAATGATTTTTTTCTATATTATTTTATTAATATAAATACACTTCACCTAGTGAAAGCAGGTCTTACATAATATGCACTAGGCATCTTATTACATTGTGATAACTTTAAATAAAGCCTTTTGATCATGAAACTTATTTTTTCTACTTAAGTGGATATAAACTATGTGGACAATGAGAAACAACATCTTTTAAAATAACCTTCTGGTGATATGTAAATAAAAAGAAATTATATAAATATTTTCTAATCCATGTGAAATAAACACCCAAAAAAAAATTAGGCTTGAGTAATAAAAGAGCAAAATAGATTGTCTTGTTTCACACAATTTCCTAATTGGTTTATTGCTGAATTATCTTTTTATGAGCACCCATGTAGAGTTAAATCCAGGGCTGATATTCTACCAGAAGGTGAGTGCTCTCATCCTACTATGGCTAGGATACATCTGTGACTCAGCATCTCTTTTTTCCAGTGGTTTCAGAAAAGCATTAGATTTGTGGCAGCCTTAAAATTCCTGTAACAACAGCAGTTGTTTGCTATGACTTCAGACAACATTTGCAAAACAAATATTATTGTGTAATCAACCACATGATGAAATTAATAACTGAGGTGCTGTTTCAAGTTACCCTTAGGTTAGTTTACTAAATAGACAGCATTCATTCTCGTAGGATTTCAATAGAAGAATTCTCCTTCAAACCTGCTTGCAACAGGCAACTGACATTGGCCATGAATTCACCTGACCCTCATCTATTTCAGTCCTGCTAGTGACAGGATATAGAAGGAAATTTGTTGGATTTAATAACTGTTAACAGTCTGCTCTCCATTTTGTCTCCATGGAAGTCCCAATCAGAGATTGATGGTTTATCCACACCAACACATACCATGCCCAGGAACAAAATAACTTAGCACATGGGCAATCGAATATACAATTAAAAAAAAGGACAACTCCTTACAAGCATCATTGAAATGCCCATTACCACCAGAAGGCACGATTCCATTCATTACATTGTGGGGACAGGTCCACTCTCCAACTTGTTCTCCAGAAGGAGCTCTCCGAGTAGCCTCATCACAGGATGAGACAGAAGTGAGAGCAAGAAAGACTTCGTCAAAAAAGGACATGAGCCTACATCAGCACTGCTACCCAAAGTATTCAGTTCTGCCGTCCCCCTTGATCTAAACTTTTGGTCCTGCCTCTTCCCTTATATTCTTTTACTGCCTGAGCCTGGTGGTGAGGCAGAATGGAAATGAAATGAGAGTCTGTGGGGAAGGATATTCTTTACTTTCAGTGACAAAGCCATTTAGACGGGCTTACAATTTAGTGAAATCAAACTCAGACTATAACAGTTTCATTCCTTTCCACCAGCTGCCCTAGGTGATCCTGTGATACTAATGCCTACAAAGCCAGGTGTGTTAATACATTTGTTCTCAAGAGAGAAAGCAAAGCCCAAATAAAGACAGAAGCACTATGGATGATAAAATGCCTTTTCTCTGAGCACTGTGGCAAGGAAAAAACCCCACCTGGACGCAAGACTGCTTAATTGCTAAAAGTGAAGATACTCATAACTGTAACATATTCAAAGTTACATTTTGGACAGTAGCAGAGGGGCTTTCACAATATAAATTGTGAAATTTGCCAACTCTAAACAATGAAATGCACTGCACATGCACTTACACACAAATAACATGTTAATTGTAAAGAGAATAAAAGCTCCCCTTAAAAAAATTAATTATTAAAGTAAATTAATTGAATAATATAATTATCCAGATCAAATATGATACCCTTGTCATTTAGAAAAACATGCTAAATATTTTCCAAAGGTATATTTCTGCTACGTGATGCATTTGTTATGTAAAACATTACCTTACATTAAGAGAAGTACACAAGTGATTTAATAATTTACTTTGGAAAAGTAATCCTCAAAATATATTAGTGCACCATTAGCAGTCCTATTAATTGAAGTATCAATTTAAAAGTGTCAATGGCTCTTACAACACCAGTTACAATCCCTTACTAATTTAACATTACAGCTTCATTTCTGTTCTAATCTCATCTAATTTACCCTTCTTATTTCCTTGCTTCTGGATATGCTAGGTTTGCCACCCAATGAGTTTATTTCACTAGTCATTCACTTTTTAACAGTAAAACCAAACTATTTGAGGGGAATAATCTCCCTGCAAATCCAACACAGGATAAAGAGCTCTTATTTATCGAGCATTTTGTGTCTTGAATTGACGCATTATTGCGAAGAGTGAGCAATAAACAAAAACACCTCAGGGGCCTGGGAGGAGCAATGTAACCAATTACATTTAATTAAATCAAAGGATGGGAGCCCTAGGGTTGAATGAGCTGAAGAACAAATTTGCATTAACACCTAGCAGCCAAACAAGTAGTTCTTGGTTTAGTCTGGAAGTACAATTGTTGTCATCTATTCTCTGCACTGAAGGGGGGCCATTAGCTAAATTCTTAGGAATTGTTTGTCCACTGATGAGGGGCTGCCTTCTCAACGTTTCACCTCATCACACATGAAAATTGCCTACTAAAATAAACAGCTTCTTCTGAAACCTTGCAAACAAACATTAGTACATGACTCACAAGTTTGCAATTCTGTAACACCTTAGTCCACAGTCAACAAAGAGAGGAATGCCAGGGCTCACACACCTGAGAGAAGTGGAGACCCTCCAAGCCCTATTTGGGTGGGAAGAACTAAAGTTAATCTGACCACAATGAACCCTATAAATTGAAACATATATTACCCAAGTAATTACTAGTGCAATGTCGCTTAAGCCTTCCTCTTTACTGCTGGGGACTGGAGGGTGGGTTGGGGGGTAGGAGTGGGGAGGAAGATCAATGAAGAGCGAGAAGTGCAAGGAATGGAAATGAATAAATGCAAGTATGAAAACAGTAGAGAAAATATGAGCAATTAAATACAGAAATGTCAAGAGTCCACAACTCTCCATTTTCCAAACTATGATTCTGTGAGAGAAAGCAGGAGGGAAGGACTACAAATGTTTAATCAGTAAAACTACTCTTCTTGAATGTTCATTGCATGGTCATACTAAAAGGGAGTCCACTTTTAAAGAGGTTGATTTTTTGAAAGTGTCTATGAGGCATTTGGTAGAGTAGCAATGGCCAGAATTATTTTTTTTCATTATTTCAAAGACATATTTTACAGGGATTCGTAAGTATAATAATTTAAAATAATCAGAGATTTAAACTTATTGTCCCATACCTCATCCCAGACACAAAGTATACCTTAATCTACATCCACCAAAAGCATAAATCACTTTATCCATTTTAGGTTATACAACAAATGAAAAGGAACGTAATGGTTTCCAAACACTTTGCCCTAAACCTCAAGCTAAAAGGCTGAATTATTAAAATAACTTTTTAGGCAATCAGTGCTCATTGTGTCTTAAAACTGCAAGAGCCAAGATTCTCATTTTGTAAAATACTGAACATGAGTACATAATATTTTCTTAGCTCTTTTTCCTTTAATATTAAGATGGGGAGTACAGAGAACAATAAAAGACTTTAGTAGAGGCCTACTTTCTCTGATCTCAGTCTTTTCAGGAAGTTAGCTGTTTCCCTTGACCTAACAATTTTCTTACTTTGGAAGAAATTAAACTGCAGTCTTACTCTGTGTAATGACCATGTAATAATAAAATTTCATTCTTGCCACACAAACTTGCTGCCTTTATTTACTCACAGATACATTTGCCTCTCATAATGATGAACAAAAATATGTTTCATTGGCCTTTTATACACTGTTAGACCCAAAAAGGTAAAAGAGATCTAATAGCTTTCTTTTAACCAGACAAGAAGTTGGCTAATGTTTTCATCTGGTTAACTGAGGCAGTACCCAGCCTAAAGTAAACCAGAAAACTCTGATCTAGAACAAACATCTATTACAATGTGATTTCAGACTACAACTACACCTACGTCAGTCTAACCAATTCAACAACTGAAATAAGCAATTTCTTCCTCTTCTGGACATAAGCAGTGTCCTTTGTGTCAGATCATGTGATAATGAGGATATACAGAGTGTGAGATAGATTTGTTAATATGAAAAAAAACCCAAACTAAACACAACAATCATTCTCAAGGTGGGCTAGTTTTTCAATTAGATTAACCAACTGATCCAACTGACTGATCTGTATGAAAAGCTTTAGAGATAAAATAAGGCATAGTAATGGGAGTAGATGATCAGCCTTTGTGAGCAGCAAAAGAGATAAATCAAGACTACCTCCTTTAAGCAGTAGCAAGCTGCTAGATCAGCATAAAATATGGTTTAACAAAACAGTAGGCATCTAGCTTACTATTTACAAGCAACTTAACTCAAACATGTTTCTCAACAGATCAAAAATCAATTACCTGAAAGCCAAAGTTAATTGAAAAGAGAAGCACTAATACGTTCTGGAGATTGCTTTTCCCTTTTGTTTTAGAATGGGTTTAGCTAAAAAATCTTAAAACCATGCTGAGACAAAGCACAGACTCTAGTTTCCTGTGTATAGTCCTCACCTGCATTAATCCACATTCCTTTAAGAAACCCTCTTACTCTAAATACCTGTTATTTGTGCCTTTATGGATAAGCTGCTCTGAACATTACTGTTACTGCTTTCTTCTTCTCAAGGAAACTGCAGACCTAATACATCTCCCAACTCTTGGTCAGGACCACTGTGACAAGGATAAGGGAAACAGACAGAGTTACTGTGCAACATCAAGTGTATGGGAGAGTAGAGGTAATAGCACAATGAAAAGAGAGTGCATTTGAATAAAACCCCCCAAGTTACGTATTACTTACACCTTCCAGTGTGTTCAAAAAGAAAAAAGATAGAACATTACTATACGCACATGAAAATAGCTATGTTTGTGCTGTTATTTTTTAAAATCTCAAGGACATAATTTTAATCAAAATTATACACCTAGGTTTGAGGGGTAAAATTTAGAAAAAAACCGTCCTTTACTGGTGAATTCTCTAATTATGTCAACTTCATTTATGGCTTAAACCGCATAATAGTAAGAATCTGTGAAATACTCAACCATTTCTGGATGTGCAAAACTTTGACATGAAACCTGTAGCAGCCATCCACTATTCCAGTGTTGAATCTTTGGATTTATTTACACACAGAAAGCACTGTTCTGGAACTAAATCTCCACTGTGTCTCTGAACACAGTCCTTGCTCACCTAAGAATTTTTCTGGAGTGTGAAGGAAGTCAGGATTCCTTTAAGACAAAAGGAATGAATGCAGAATAGCAAAGCAGACAAAAGTGCAGCAAAATCAGCGACAAGTGACTGCAGACATAAAAATAGTGGAACAAAGGAAGAAAGTGATATATTGTCTAAATGAAAAAAATCAGACCATAAATATGACACACCAGACTTAACAATTCATCTCCAGAAATACTGTGCCACGTAAAACATAAGACATCTTTGCAGTGCTCAATCTGATGATGCAAAAGCTCTGAGAAGTCATAGCACAGAGCATATACATACTAACCTCCTTAATAAGTACTCACTTTCTCACGAGATCTAAGAGGAGCCACACTGTGACAGAACATTCCAGACGCATGAATTAATTAACTTACCTGTAGATGAGCAGTACAAATTCAAACTGTCTTGAATCCCTACAAACCAGAGAGCTACTGCTAGCAGCACAACTAAAGTTCTGTATTAGTCCAGACACAAGGTTGGGAGAGGTGATGCCAAGACAATTTCCAAACATCTGCTAACCATACTTGAAGACCTGCTGTAAAAGGTATTTTCTGAAACAAATGCATGTTAAATTTGAAGCATGCTCTTAAAGGCTAAATTAGCTCTGCAATTTCAAATGTTATTCCCATTTCTCTTCTTTGAAAAAATACTACTGATTTAGTGTATTTATATTTATTAAAAATACATTTTTCTCAAAAGCATTCAATATTGGGTGAACTTTTTGTTTTTGAGGCCAACATACTTCTCATTCACAGTGACACTTGCGGTTTTTCTGTCTCAACCTTATCCATTCTATACTATTATCAAATCTGTTGTGCTCATATATTCTTAAAAATGAGTTATTTCAATGTGAATGCATTGTCCTTTTTGATATGATTCTGTTTACCTCAGTGGAAAACTGAAATGTGCTGCTTAATTACATATTTGCTTAATCATTCTAATTGAATTTTTAATACATTGTTCTCTGAATCTTTCAAACAAGATTCACAGCTGTGATATATGTACAATGGAAAGGCATTTTACACAGAGCAGGAGGCAATAATCTGAAATTCCACTATGCAAAATATAGTTGGGATGGACAACTAAAATTTTCCACCCTAAACCACTTTGTACTGGTATTCAACTGTGCCTACCACTGCGCGTACGATGCCACACACTTAATGTGTTTAAATTAGAAAAAAATAAATAAACTGTACAATTTCAAAACAATATACAGATCTTGACTCAAGTGAATATAAATTTTCTGTGCCTTTACACATGGTAAATGATAGCAAATAGTGACAAACTAAATCAAGGCATGTTAATTCAAAATAACTAAAACCCATCAATTTTAAAAGATGTTAATTAAACCGGCAGGTTACATGCAGGATTTGAAATGAGTCTGAACAATGTCCAGCTTAATGCTAAGAACTTATAAAATGAGCTATCAGAGCCTATTAGCGCATTGTAATGGCTTAGATACTTGAAGAAGTGACCCTAAAATCTCTATTCTGACCCAACTTTCAGAAATGGGGTGGAAGATTGACCTTCACACAATATAATCAGCAAAGGAGCTAAAAAAATGTATCTCTCTGTTATGTGAAACCCCAGTTTTATTTACTCAGGCATGTTCACTTAGGAGTTAAGGTCCACTCAAGCATCATTTCAGGGTTAAAGGTTATAGTATAAAGCCATTATGTTTTCAAGCAGAGTAGCTTGCTACCATTTGTCTTGTAGTAATATCACAATCAGACATTACCTTTTTAGCTCTGCCCAGTGGTGAGTTTAAGACCCTGGCACATACATTGTAAAATAGGCTGGTACTTCCTACAAATCATCCAATAATCGCTTGTTTGCTAAACTTTAGACCAGTATGTATATATTGTCTATGCTACTACCTACACGTGCATATAGTGTTCTGAAAAGACTTATGACCTATGATCCTATAGGTTGTCTGTCTATGAAATAACTACGTTGATTTTATGTTTAATCAGTATGCTGAAAAAAAACCCCCAATAGTTTTACTTACATAGTCAGTTTCATAATGGGGTCAGTGTCTTTGTCTCAGAAAACTGAATAAAGTAACTTTAAAAGTACACACAAGGACAATAAGGTTTTCTAAAGTTCTCATTCAACACTTGTGTAAAATTCCTTGCTTTTGTTTACTGGTTCCTTGTATTCATTACATACCTATTTCATTACATATCTATTAAGAGCATCTCTAGAACAAGAGCTTATTAAATTAAGGCTCTGTGCAACAAGTCTAGTTTTAACAACAAGAGTAGAGTTTATAAGACTATTCATAACAACTAGTAGTTTGTTAAACTGAAGACATTTTCACTAGATACAATAAGGTGACCTGCTCAGTAGATGAGGGAAAGTCTGTAGATGTCATCTACCTAGACTTTAGTAAAGCTTTGAGGCTGTTTCCCTTCTGGAAAAACTGTCTGTTCGTGTCTTAGACAGGCATACTCTTTGCTTGGTATAAAACTGGCCGAATGGTGGGGCCCAAAGTGTTGTGGTGAATGCAGTTAAACCCAGTTGGTGGCCACTTACAAGCAGTGTTCCCCAGGACTCAGTGTTCGGTCCAGTTCTGTTCAATATCCTTATTGATGACCAGAATAAGGGTATTAAGTAAGACTGCAGACAACACCAGCTTGGGTGGGAATATTGATCTGCTCAAGGGCAGGAAGGCTCTACAGAGGGATCTGGACAGGCCAGATCAATGGGCTGGTGTCAACTGTATGGGGTTCAACAAGGCTAAATATCAGGTCTACACTTGGGTCAGAACCACCCCATGCAACTCTACAGGCTTGGGGATGAAAGGCTGGAAAGCTGCTCAGCAGAAAAAGAGCCTGGGTTTGATTGACAGCCAGCTGAATATGAGCCAGCAGTGTGACCAGGTGGCCAAGAAGGGCAATAGCACCCTACCTATTGTCAAGCTACTGGAACATGTCCAGAGAAGGGCAAATAGGCTGGGGAAGGATCTGGAGCACAAGTTATATGAGGACTAGTCAAGGAAACTGAGACTCTTTAGTCTGGACAAAAGGAGGCTGAGGGGAGACCTTACTGCTCCTTATAACTACCTGAAAGGAGGTTGTAGTGAGACGGGTGTTTGTAGCTTCTCTCAAGTAACAAGTGACAGGATGAGAGGAAATGGCCTCACGTTGTGTCAAGGGAGGTTTAGAGTGGATTTTAGGAAAAACATCTTCGAAGAAAGGATTGTCAAGCATTGGAAGAGGGAAGCCCAGGGAAGTGGTTAAGTCATCATCCTTGGAGGTATTTAAAGGACGTGGTGTGGTGCTTGGGGACATGGCTTACTGGTGAACTTGGCAGTGTTAGGTTTATGGTTGGACTCAATGATCTTAAAGGTCTTTTCCAACCTAAACAATTCTATGATCTTCTATACAGTCCTTGCATGCTTGGGGTTCCATGACATTTCAGATTTAGATGTGGAAATCACTGTTTCAGCTGCAATTAGCTTCTGCGGTTCATACCCCAGGCTTGCAGAAAAACACCATACTAGTCCAGCATAGAACACCCTGGTAGATAGAAGAAGATAAACACTCACAAGCAACCATGAAATTCTCATTTACACAGGCAACCCTAAAACAATGATGTACTTTGTGTAGCTGAGAACACAAAGTTAAAATTCTTTTAACATACTTCTGTGGGTATTTTTTGAGTTAAAAATAAACATTAAAAATTCCATCATCTGGAATATCCTGCTGTTAGTAAGACTGCAACTTTCAGACCTGCCTAACTTCTTACACTTAAGCAAATAAAATAAATGAAAATATTGCAACAGCTTACAAAAAGCAGTTAAAAAGAATGACAGATATTTCATTCGAGTAGTCACAGGAAGGCGACGAACACAGAGATCCCTGTAAACGTGGTTCTCTTGCTGGCCCTCTGAGAAACATTCTCCGGTGTACTCACCGCTTCTTCCCAGCACTCTTGAAGCTAAACTATCATAGCCTCCTTTCCACCTTTGACTTCTTGTCTCAGTCCAGTTATTCTCAGCATAAAAACCTGTCTGCTTTCACTGTGATGTCATCCAAGGTTCCTTTCTGACCAATCCAGTCTCTCTTTTATAAAAGACCCTCATCAAATATATCTTTCCTCTTCCCCTTCTTGCCTAGCCACTATTGTTTAACTTATTATTCTCTCCTACATGCTACTTGTTTTTAGGACTCTTTGAAATTCTTTGTGTTACTAAGGGAAGTAAAATTTGACTTGTAATAAAAACAATCGAAAAAAACATGACAGTAATTCAAAAGCTGACAATGCTTTCAAACATGTGAGGAAAGATGGCACACTGCAGTTCTAGTTTCATCATCTTACAATATTTATGTCACCAATAAGATCTTGTTTCAGGCAGGGTCAAAGTAAAATGTCAGGTAGAATATATCTTTGATAGTATAATAATTTTAAAAACCCTGCTAAAAATCCGTATTTTCTTCCATAAATATAATGTGAAAAATATATAATTACATGTGTAATAATTATATATATATACACACACATACAAACATACATAAAATTTTAAAAGCCCATGCCAATTAGGCTGATTTATTTAAAAATCATAGGACAATCTCTTCCGAGTAGTACATGCATATTTCTCATTTTGGAATAATAAATATTTTGCAATTAAAAATCAAATCCTTGTATTTGAAAGTTCAGATTTGTACAATCTGGATCTTGGAGGATATAATTGGACTCATCATTCCCAGGATTCTGCCTATTTCTTCTTGACAGTTCACACTCAACTTTTATAACATTTGTACATAGCTCTTTGAATGCCAAACCTAGACAATTCTGTTTATTTATAAAAAGAAAATGCAAAGAAAGAATTAATATATGAAAACATAGAACTTTCACTAATTGCTCTCATTCACCACCTGCCCATCGCAGGTGGGGTTGGAACTAGATGATCTTTAAGGTCCATCCCAACCACAACTATTCTATCACTCTATGATTCTATAATCAACAATTCAGTCTGATTCTAGATCAGCCTCACAGAACTATCTTCCCCTTCTGTTAAGCTGTCACTTACCCCAAGAAACAGTAAAATGTGTGGCTGGGTAATTTATGACTAAATATTTACCATATCATTTCCTGAAGAGCAAAAACAGAGTCCTCAAAAGGAAAGGTTATAGTAATTATGGGGAAATATGTATGTGAAATAATGAGAATTGCAACAGATTTAAAGCACTTAGATTATCAATTTTTATTTGTCTAAAATCATCATTATTGTTCTGCTGAATGTTCTGTCAACAAAACTACATATTTCGTATTCTATATTATATGTTGATTGTTATCATAATTACTCTTGCCTGCAAAAGTAAAGTGTGAGGCATTATATCTTCTGTGTTAACCTCCAGGAGACATGCAACTGCCTGCTGCATTATGCAAACATTTACATTGTAAAGCATTTATCAATTAGAACAAAGACTGCAATGAACAAGTCTCTTCTAGGTAATTGATCCTGAATATGTATTTATTGCCGCTACTATAATTTAAGGTTTTTTCAATGTGAGGTGTGACAGAGTTTTTCTAATTCTGAAATAGGAAAATTCAATGGGAATGAGAAGCAGAAATATTTCTTTTTAACAAGTGCTTTGAAAATAAGAAAAATAATTCAACAGGAAGTTTATCTGAGCAAACAGATAGCAGATATTATTTGGAGAGCTTTCAAAAGTTGTCCACTCCCCCTTGATTCACATGATTTTATATTCTTAGTGTATACTCGTATTTTTTTCCTCAAAATTAATATAAATTCAAAGACAGTATACTTTACCGTACATTTAGAAACTAGCGTAGAGAACTTCACTTCTAATTGTTGAACCTGTACGACCATTTTATTTCTCTGTATCATTAAGCATTTTGTTCGTCTTACTGCCTTTTATGAGTAACTACGCAACATTAAAAGGCAGTTTAAAATACCGTTTTTCCTTTTGCTACTACTACCATTTAAATGTAATTACTTTTAAGTCAAGGCTTGGAAAGCTGTTCTCATTTTAATGGCCAACTTCTATAGTAAGTAAAATGTCTCCTTCTTCATGAAAAAAGTCTCAAACTTCTCTAGGAGTGTGCCTACGTAGAACACAGGTTAACTAAACTGCTGTATGCATTTGTTCCTAAACATTCACATGCCCTTTAACTTGATGGCTATTTATGAGAATTTCTTTAGAAATAAACAGCAGTAACTGTATTTTACAAAATCTAAAAACAGATAAAGAAAGTGACAAATGTCTTGTCATCAAAAAAAAAAAAAAGAAATTGGACACAAACTATAGTTTGCACCTTAGACCCATGGATTTTCAACCTTTTTCACAGATTATTTTTAAACTAAAAATTGACGCAACAAAACAAGCCCTTGTTATTAATTCCCCTCCCCTACCTGGATAAGAGTTGTTTTATATAAATAAATGAATTTTGGTTTTGACACTTTCTCTCAGATCTGCATTTGAAAGCAATGTCTACTAATCTCAGCTAGCAAAGAGAGAAACATTACAGTTCATAACTATCAATAGTTCACTGTTGCCTTGTAAATAACTGCACTTGTCCAATCCAAACCAAGCACATAAAAGTCACCCCCACAAGAGTATTATGTGAGACAATCTATGGGTAAAACATCTTCATCTCTTACATTAACCTAGGAAATAATGTCAGAATATATTCTGGTTCATTGTCAGTAATTAAACCTCTCTCACAGGAGACGTGCAGCTGAACGCTCCTTCATTATAGGGAATTTATACTTGTTAGTTTTCAATACAAAATACAATGCACAATTTTAAAAGCAGATTAGAGTTGTGGAAAAAAATATCAAATTAATTCTTAGTAGTAATAAAAAAATCCTATTTATCTGGTTAGCAGAGTCTTTAACTACAAAAACAAAAGGAAATAATATTTTTTTCATTGGGAATGCCGAATTAAATGATAATTTAATCTACAAATAGCCTCAAATTGCCACAATTTCAAAATAAGAACCAATATACAGCAAAGATTAGGATCTGTACACAAGCTGCTTGGCTGTACTATGTTTTGTTATGAAGACATTACAGTATTTTCAGCATGACAGAATTTATACCAGGGTGCTGATTGAGAAAATGGCTTAAGAATATGTAGTGCTTTAGCAGTGCAAATAGGTAAATTTCATGGATCTGGGTATGTGCTTAAAGTTAGGCATGCATAAAGCTACTGTTTCCACATTGTAAAGTCATATCTACTAGCAGATTTCAGTGCTTTTTTCCTTGAATACTGCCACTCAATATATTTACTGTTATACATTACTGTTTCTTGTCTTACTGTCCAAAAGGAGCTCCAGTCAGTGAGGACATAAAAAAGACCTGAGATCATTCCCAGGTGTGTTGTCTTCCCCTACTTTCATGAAATCACCTGATGAGTGTTACAACCACTAAACTTGTGTATAAAACAAAACGAATTCTACACAAAATCTGCAGCTGTCACACTAGAGGTTAAAAAATTTTAAAAAGTTATTCTTTCCACTTTTTGTTGGACAAAGTTGAAGCATCTAAATAAAGGAATTATTTAGATCATTAGCATTTAAAACGAGCAGGAACTCCTGAAAATGTAGTACTACACAATTTAAAGTGCCTACAATAAACGTACAGGTGTATGAGATTAGAAGTTGGGTCTGCTAGTGGTCCTCAGCATACCACCATTGTAAGGTTTCTTGGTTCTGTCTCTCATTTCTACACCAAGAACAGCTCTGTAACAAATCTAGAGGTTTATGAGACCTCCTGCCCGAAAAATGAATCTAATATTGATTTCTGAGACAGTTTTTTTTTCTTTGTACAGATTGGTTAATACTGAAAAATGGCTTTTGGGGAATATAGTGCTATATTTATCCTTCTTCTGAGCTGGTATAAAGCACACATTTAAACAAGACAACAAAACACTGCCTTAAAATACTGGGATTCGCCTAAATACAAAGGGAAACCTAAAAAATCAATCAGAACGAAAAATACCTAGACAGTAAAATGCACATTAAGCCAGCAAAAGCATAGATTGAAAGAAAATAAATTTAATTTGCACCACACAGGTCACAATTCAACAATAAATATCAATAGACAAGGAGTTAGTGTTAAAAAGTGTAACAGACTCAACTGACTTACTTTTAAGTCCACAGGAGCTAGACTCTACAATCCTTGTGGATCCCTTCCAATTCAGATCATTCTGTGATTCTATGGATACGACCTGCAGAATTCCATTTATCAAGTGCAAGAAGCACAAACAAATTCCATTACTCCCAAATTACCAGTGAGAACCAAAACACAAAAAGGCCCCACTACAAACATCTTGCATTATTATACATTCTCCTGCATTCATGAAATGCTGGGAGATGGGAGATAGAGAGCTATTATAATCATATTCTAATTTTTGCTAGAACACCAAACAAAACTAGTACATGCTGAAGCTCTACTTCAGAACACCAAAGAACTAGAAGACAAAACAATGCATAGAAGCTTAGATAGGATACATCTGTAATACAAATGATTAAAAAATTGGCTTTCAGGAAGTGAATGAAGTTAATAGAAATAAAATCATCAGGTGACTTGCAGTGCAGAAGACAATAACACATTCTATAATTAAGTAAAACATTTAATTCAATTCATCCCCTCCCTCATCCTCATATCATTAAAAACTCAAAACAGATTCATGTCCTTCATTCTTTTCTTACATATTCCATGATAAAGTGTAACAAAAGATAAATTACATATTGTAATTAAAAAAACATTCACAAGAGCCACAAGGTAGGAGGCTTGTTTGTAGAGCAGAACTAGTAGATGTCTTATATCAAAACTTCAGAAAAGCTTCTGACAATTTCATGATAAACAGAATTTAAGATAATGCAGAACTGATCAAGAAAACCAACTCTAGAGAAAAATTCTCAATGGTTTACTGTAAAAGCAGGTGATTTTATCAAGTGCAATTTCATAAATGCCTACAGCAGACTGCCTGTTCAATGTTTTCATTAATCATATACATGATGGAAGAAGTATGCTTTTTAAATTAGCAATATATCAATTCAAGAAATCTAGTATGTTGAAAGACAGGCTGCAAAGGATAAAAGTAATGAATTGGAAGACATCTGGAAACAGGAGAAAGTTAAACAGGGACAAGTACCAGGTATCATGCTTGGGTGAGAATAATGAGCTACATAAATCTGGAAGAACTGATCTCTTCTGAAGAGGACCAAGATCTCATGGCAGGTCAAAAGCTTAAAATGAGTCGACAAACTCATGCTGTTGTAAAATAGGAAAATTAAATATTTGGATTGCAGGCTGTAAAATACAAAATTTGGTTTACTTAGCATTATGAAGGTCTCAGCAGGACTATTTTGCAGTGGTCCACATTGCAGTCACTGATGAGACTTATATTACAACACAGATAAATACCCCATCTGATGTGCGAGATCCCAACAACTCTTATCTGATGTTGAACATAAGTTAGCTGCCCAAGCACGTACCAAAGCATGGCATTTCTTGAGCATGTTTTGAACCTCATGCCTGTACTTTTGTTAAAAGTGGCACTGAAAACATGGATAGAACATGGTCAGTAAAAGGAATGATGAAAACAAAAAGCATGATCACAAAAGAACATGCAAGTTTCACCCGAACTGCAACAATTTTATGCATGTCAAATTAAATGAAAGTAATTTGAAAATTTGTATTTAAATTATGCTCAAATTTCAAATATTTTAAGGGAAAAATCTACAATGCATTAAAAGACAAAGCTTAATTAATAACACAGTATATCATAAGAGGATGCTTACCCTTGTTATCCTATCTTATCTCAATTAAAAAGGTGGTGAAAAATATGTTATTTAAAAGTAAACCTCCTGAAACTAATTAAATAAATTAATACCATTCACCTTCAAACTAATTTAACAAGTTATACCCTGTCTTCAAATACTTCTAACTATTTTAAATTGGAAAGATCCAGCTTTTTGTTAGACTTCATTGAGAACACATGGAATACTTTAAAAAATGCTTCATATTATAGGTCAACACCAGTGTATAAAGTCAGCCTGGCATGAATACTATGCTTAGAAATGTATTTATGCCAATGATTTTTATAAAGATTAAGACAATGGATCCAATGCAAACATCAAAGTGCTAAGGTACAAAACATTGCTCAGCAACAGCGAAAAGTACCAGCGGTTGCTCTAAGAGTTTCATATCTTTTTTACCAAAAAGTTCTCATTGGAATATCCTGAACAGATGAACCCATTATTACAAAAACTTCAAACTGACCAAGGAAGAAAGAGGGTGCTCAGAAGAGCTCAGCTGGGCTTCAACTCCTGCTTATCTGATTTATGTTTGAAATAACAGACACCAAGTCAGGTTACGTTGGAATACATAGTAGAAAAAAAAATACTTTAGAGAAAATATCCCTGTTGACAATTATGATTATTCTTTTTGCATATAGTCTCCTGATAAACAGAAGATTTTACTGAGTGAGGAAGAGCAGAAGATTGCAGGACAGTACTTAAAACAGACCACTGAGTTCCATTAGAGAACAGTTTCATAAAAACAATTCTGGTAGCAAGAATAATTTAAAAGGTACCTGCTTCTCTCCACATACTTATTTTCTGCTACACTCCATATGCTTTATTCCGGTTATATCAATGTGACTGCTTGGGATGATGCTGTAAACTGAATCAGTGAAGTGAATTGGATGGGGGAGGGGAAAGAGGAAACAGCTGTTTTATTTAAAAGGAAGCTGCATAGTGAATAGTAAATTGCAGGTATCATAAATATGATATTTCATTCAAAACGACATGTATCGCTCCTATCCAAACACTCTTCCAGTCAATTTATTTTTTGTTGAAGACTTTTTCAAGAGGGTGTGACATAGTAAACAATTTCAAACTGCAACACTGGTGGAATGAGAGAAGGCTCAGAAGAAAACAAGTGGCAGTTCCTCAGGTGAGAAAATCTACTGAGGAATGGAGAGGCAGGAAGCATATTAAAGTCAGTATGCTTTTCACCACAGAAAACAAGGCATTTCCTCTTAAAAAAGGGAGTAACTTCCACAGCAGCACTAAAAAATGCAATCTACTCCCTTGTTGATTCTAGGTAACATTGCATGAAATGCAGGAACACTCAGCTGCTGTAAAGGATGCCACCCTATGCTTTCCCCCAGGGTAGCTTGATGGCTTCTATCCTTCTAGGCATGATAAATCAGTAGTTGCCACCATCTCTCCATAAAGGAGCTCAGATACCATAGATTCACCCAGTGAGAGCTCCGAAGAAACCAGTCCATGTCTGAAAACATCCTGATATACTACTAGTGGAAAAGACAACGCACTCTCTCTTTCCAGTTATTTGAGAGGAAGGAAGAAGTTGGGTTTGGTTTTTTTTGTTTTTAAGTAAAGGGGTTTTGTTAGTAAATAAAAAGAAAAAAGTAGTTACATGATTACCAATTTAAAAAAAAAAACAAACCATAGTTTTAAAATTAATGCAATCTGGAAAAAAAAGTGAAAATTAAAAGGGGAAAAATAATTTCTGTCAATATTTTTCCTCAATGTGTTTCCCAAAAAAACAGCACAAACTAGAAATTTAAGAAAAATGTTTTCCTGTTGTTATTTTCTGAAAAAAAAAAAAAAATCATAGGATGGGGCAAAAATACTCTCCAATTTAGCTAGCTCATTCACTTGAGATAAAAGCATTTATAAAACCCCATTTTTTTCCAACATAAATTTGCCTCAGAGGCTGAAATTTCTAAACATAAAATTAGCAAAAGAGTTCAAAAGATGGTGCGTAGGTGTTTTGTAACAGGAGCTGTATCCTGACACTATGTTCTCAGAAAACTGTGCAGTATATTTCAGTAATGAAATATTTAAAAAAAAAACAAACCAAACACTCAAGAAAACAAGTGAATATGTAATTCTAATTCTTCTGGACTTCACACCAATTACCCATTTTTCCTGTATAAACAGAGGCCATAGAATTTGAAGCTATCCTTTCCATCTACCCCAAACTGAAAGCTGTAGTCTTTGCAGGATCTACTTGCCTGCAGGAGGAACAGCTTTGGAATACCTGCCTGGAGAGCTCTGTAACTGCAGCACCCTCTGCTGCTTTTTTAGCTCCAAAACATGTAACTGTACATTCAACCAAGGAGAAAATAAATGTATTGATCACGATATTTCTGAAAAATGGTTATATTATTAACTAATGCCATGTGCACTTTACAAAAAAAAAAAAATATATCGCTATTACAGAGTACATATTTGCAATTTCCTACTACTTCAGTACACTGGAACGTCTTATTTCTATGTTAATATCAGGTAGATACTAAATGAAAATTCCCAAAACATGCTTTATTTCACTGCTTATAATTTTCTTTTACAGACACTGTAGCTTGCTTAGACTGGTTACAATCAGTAAAGAGGTTTATATTTTGGCTTTTTGACTTGATTTAAATATAGACATAATTTGAAATTATTACTGTAGGTATATAAGCACTTCAGTTATAACTGTTTTTTCCCACTAGGAAAGGCAGGGGAAGGTGATACTCTCAAAAGCTCATTCTTGCAGAATTTTCCTTGCTTTTTGGACAGGCTGTTGCAGAAGAGATTTATTATTTCTGCAAGGACGATCATGGCATGTGGCTCCAGGAGCCAGCTGCTACTATCCCACAGTGCCACCCCAGAACCTTCTGCCTTGGATACATCAGTTCTTTTCTAGAACCATTTTAGGACTAGAGACAGTTTCAGGATGTATGTTCTTTTTAACATATGGCATACCATTGTCTAAAACGAACAGACTGATCATTTCCTTCATTCCAGTCCTATTTTTCCTGCCTCCTGTTTAGGCACAGAATTAAAGCTGAATGAAGTGCATTTTGTATTGCATCCTGTCTGTGTAGAGAGTTCATTTAGAGTTTTCATATGGAAACTGCTCTCTCACAAAGGATGAACTGCGGAGAAAAAAATTTCACATTTTTCTGAGAAAGTGAAAACCAATTGTTATTTGTAGTGTGAATTAACTAGTAGCATTACAGCATTAACAGTAGGAATCCTACACTGAAAATGCATCTTCAGAAGCCTTTCTGAAAAAAAACCAGGATGTAGGTATCAAGTTTTAACAAGACACTGTTCAAAGGCCATTTCCAGAGTTAACATCTGGGACCCTGCAATACAACATTTACAGCAGCTGCAGTTGGCTCCACTTTTGTCCTGAAGTCTTATTGGTGTAAGACAGCACTTTTGGAAGCAGTCAAGTACTCCTCAAAAGCTACTTACTGATATTTTATATAATGCTGCCAGCTAGTGGCACATCTTGTACTGAGTTGGTATCTACTGGGATTTTAGAGAAAGTGGTATTAAATAGAGCCAGCTATACCAATCCACTTTTGATAGTGTCTAGTGATAAGGCTGTTAGAATACTATAAGCAAAGAGATCAAAAAGTGAAACGAAATGACCACAGAAATGTTCCCCAAAGGATCTTCTTTTAACACAAGGTACATAGGAACATTACTAAAACCAAAAACCTCCCCAAAAAACCACACAAACCATGTTATTTGAAACAAATAATTGTGTTCAAAAAGGATGTAATATGTAATGTTTTTCAGTTTTTACAAAATCTAATAACTTTAATATACAATTATTTCATAATCTAATAATCTCTAGCAAAACATTGATCTTCCTGGTAAATATACAGTATGACTGACAAACAAACACAAAGAACACTAAAATATTTAACTGTTTTCTGATAACTTGGTCCTAATTATTTGATTCAAGTTTAGGTTCCAGTAATATATTGAATATCTTGAATACTGTGTTCAGTTCTGGGCCCCTCACCACAAGAAGGATGTTGAGGCTCTGGAGCGAGGAGAAAAGCAACAAAGCTGGTGAAGGGGCTGGAGAATAGGCCCTATGAGGAACGACTGAGAGAGCTGGGGTTGTTTAGCCTGGAGAAAAGGAGGCTGAGGGAAGACCTCATTGCTCTCTATAACTACCTGACGGGAGATTGTAGAGATGAGGGAGCTGGGCTCTTGTCCCAAGTGACAGGGGACAGGACAAGAGGGAATGGCCTCAAGCTCCACCAGGGGAGATTTAGGCTAGACATTAGGAAAAAGTTTTCCACAGAAAGGGTCACTGGGCACTGGAACAGACTGCCCAGGGAGGTGGTTGATTCACCTTCCCTGGAGGTGTTTAAGGCACAGGTGGACAAGGCGCTAAGGGGCATGGTTTGGTATTTGATAGGAATGGTTGGACTCGATAAACTGGTGGGTCTCTTCCTACCTGGTTATTCTATGATTCTATGACTCTAAATAAATTCTGACTATGCAGTGTGTTCTAAAAGAACATTAAAATCTATAATTCTTCAATGGCTCTCATCCAGAGAATGCTACTGTAGATAAGAGTGATAATATGTTCAATACCAGCCAGTTCTACTAGCATTAGGTATCAACGAAACAATCTAATAGTGTTAAAGACTAGAAATGGCTGGGGGTTTTGTTAGGGTAGACTATCATTTGATAATATGAAGTTCTTAAAGAACACCACAGCAATTGTAAAAATAGTCGACCTAATTTTAGAAATGCTACAATCATAGTTACCCTTGGAGGTAAAACGAGGCAGGATTACTATCTACCACTTCTATTTAACACAAAAAGAGCCAGAAAATGGTCAAAGAAAGAGACAATTCAAATCAAGGAGTAAATATAGTAATACATCAATAGACAAGTTAGACAAATTAGTAATACATCAATACAGACAAGCACTTACAGACAAAGATGTTTAAAAACAGGGAAAGAGTGAATCTGGAAATGACTTATCAAATGCCGTATATAATAGCACATTATGAACCCTCAAATCATCACTGAATCTGAAAGGACAAATGTGAATCTATATATATACAAAAAGACAGTAAATAGAACTACAAATATATTGTTTCTGTGTTAGCACTAGTGTCATGACTATTAGAGTAGTAAGTTTCGTTCCAACATCTGTAGGCAACAATAAAATAGCTGAAATACTGGAAAAAGTTAACAGAAGTGCTGATAGCACATCCATCAAGGAAAGCATAAGAAAACTTTAACAGAATGATTTATTTGTGATAACAGGGAAATTTATGTACATTGATCACAACTGGGTAATCACACAAAGAACAAAGACTAAGAAATTGTGTCACTGTGTTTAACAGAGTAAGGTATACTGTCTTGATCCAGTATGTGAAGGTTAGTATTAAAGCACTTTCAGAAATTTTAAAAAAAATAAATTCTCTGCTATTCAAAATAAATATCCAATTTGTTATCAAACAAATTAATAAACCAATAGGGTTTTTTTCTGGATACTTAGTTTGGAATTTTTTCTATATTTTTTTTCCTTTATTGAGAACAGTTTATAAGAACAAAGTAGCTTGTTATAAAAGTCCCTCTAGATCAAGAGAATCTATAACATCAAGGCTGTTTATATCTCCCTCTAAATGCCGCCCGTAATTTAAGAAAACCATTTTCTAGATGTTTTTATCATCCAGTTCTTGATGCCTACATCTATAGCTGATGCAAACCAGTTACATATGTGAATTTTATTTCTCAGCCTTATTATTATTAATTTGGATACCCATACAACCCTTACATATAATTTTCTTTCAGAAATCAGAGAAAAAAATTCTCTTTGGTAACAGTTAAACCATATATATTGAAGCATTTCATTGCAGGACCATGCAACTATCTTCAACATTCAGGACTGAATGAAAGTAAGAAAATTTTAAGAAGAAAAGCATACAGCTTATGGGGTTTTTTTGCCTTTTAAAGGCAAAAGATCATTAAATAAATTGACCTTTTTCTGTTAAACAAACAACATTCATTGAAACATAGCTTTGGAATACTATGACTGTAGTTTTCAGATTAAACACAGAATCACAGAACAACCAGGTTGGAAGGGACCCATCGGATCTTCTAGTCCAACCATTCCTATCTAACACTAAACCAAGTCCCTCAAGACCTCATCCACCCGTGCCTTAAACACTTCCAGGGAAGGTGACTCAACCACCTCCCTGGGCAGCCTATTCCAATGCCCAATGACCCTTTCCGTGAAAAACCTCCTCCTAATCTCCAGCCTAAATCTCCCCTGGCGGAGCTTGAGGCCATTCCCTCTCATCCTGTCCCCTGTCACTTGGGAGAAGAGGCCAGCTGTCTCCTCTCTACAACCTCCTTTCAGGTACTTGTAGAGAGTAATGAGGTCTCCTCTCAGCCTCCTCTTCTCCAGGCTAAACAACCCCAGCTCTCTCAGCCGCTCCTCATAGGGTCTGTTCTCCAGCCCCTTCACCAGCCTCGTTGCTCTTCTCTGGACTTGCTCCAGAGCCTCAACATCCTTCTTGTGGTAAGGGGCCCAGAACTGGACACAATATTCAAGGAGCGACCTCACCAGTGCTGAATACAGAGGGAGAATCACTTCCCTGGACCTGCTGGTCACACCGTTTTTGATACAAGCCAGGATGCCATTGGCCTTCTTGGCCACCTGGGCACACAGCTGGCTCATGTTCAGTCGGCTGTTGACCAACACCCCCAGGTCCCTTTCCTCCTGGCAGTTTTCCAGCCAGGTTTCTCCCAGTCTGTAGCTCTGCATAGGGTTGTTGTGCCCCAAGTGCAGGACCCGGCATTTGGCCGTGTTAAACCTCATGCCATTGGACTCTGCCCAGCGGTCCAGCCTGTTTAGGTCCCTTTGCAAAGCCTTCCTACCCTCCAGCAGATCCACACTTGCACACAGCTTTGTGTCATCTGCAAACTTGCTAAGGGTACCCTCAATGCCCTCATCCAGGTGATTGAGGAAGACATTGAACAGGACTGGACCTAGCACTGAGCCCTGGGGAACACCACTTGTCACTGGCCTCCAGCTGGACTTAACACCATTTACCACCACTCTCTGGGCCCGGCCATCCAGCCAGTTTTCTACCCAGGAGAGTGTGCACCTGTCCAGGTCAGAGGCTGACAGTTTCCGTAGCAGAATGCTGTGAGAAACTGTGTCAAAGGCTTTACTGAAGTCCAGAAAGACCACATCCACAGCCTTTCCCTCATCCAGCAGCCGAGTGACTTTGTCATAGAAGGCGATCAGGTTGGTTTGGCAGGACCTGCCTTTGGTAAACCCATGTTGACTGGGCCTGATCACCCGGTTCTCTTGCAAGTGCTTCATGATAGCACTCAAGATCACCTGTTCCATGACTTTCCCTGGCACTGAGGTCAGACTGACTGGCCTGTAGTTCCCCGGATCCTCCCTGCTACCCTTCTTGTAAATGGGAACTACATCAGCCAGTCTCCAGTCCAGAGGTACCTCCCCAGTCTTCCAGGACTGCTGGAAGATGATGGAAAGGGGTTTGACCAATACATCTGCCAGCTCCCTCAAAACCCTAGGATGTATCCCATCTGGCCCCATAGACTTGTGGGTGTCCAGTTGGCCAAGCAGGGCTCTGACCACCTCCTCTTGGACTATGGGAGCCTCGTATTGGTCCTCTGTTTCCCGGGTATCTACACAGAGGGAACAGTTTTCTTTACAACTAAAGACTGAGGCAAAGAATGCATTAAGTACCTCAGCCTTCTCCTCGTCCCCTGTCACTGCTGTTCCCTCTGGTCTCCTTTGTCCTCCTTTTACTGTTAATATACTTATAAAAAGATTTTTTATTGTCTTTTGCAGACTTAGCTAATCTGATCTCTAGCTCAGCCTTAGCCCCTCTGATTTTTTCCCTACATAGCCTCGCTTCCCTCCTGAAGTCCCTCCAAGAGGCCTGTCCCCCCTTCCAGAGCCTATAAATATTCATTTTTTTTCTAATTTCACACAAGATTTCCCTACTTAACCAAGCTGTTTTTTTCCCTTGCTGGCCTTTTTTCCAGAACACGGGGATGGCTTTCTCCTGAGCTGCCAGGATCTCCTTTTTGTAGAGCTCCCAGCCCTCATGGGCTCCCTTGCCCTCAAGTGCTGTCTCCCAGGAGACTTTGCCAACCAGCCTTCTAAACAGTTCAAAGTCTGCCCTCTGAAAATTTAGTGCTACTGTCCTGCTTAGCACCCTCTTCACTTCACCTAGGCCAGAAAACCCTATCATCTCATGATCACTAAGACCTAGGCGACCCCCTACTATCACATCCCCCACAAGCCCCTCTCTGTTGACAAACAGCAAGTCCAGGAGGGCACCTTCCCTCGTAGGTTCATTAACCAGCTGTGCAAGGAAGTTGTCTTCCACGCACTCCAGGAACCTCCTAGACTGCTTCCTTTCTGCTGTATTGTACTTCCAGCAGATATCAGGTATCTGGAAACACGTATCAGAATCATTTCTATATCAAACATTTGATAAGGAGAAAGAGCTCTGTGCACATTTCTTGAATATCTAGCAAACTTAAGAGACACACAGCCCCCCACATTTATGCTATCAGCTTGTTCTTTTTGAAAACAAATAAACCAACCTGAGAAACAAAGTTGAATAATCAAACAAGAAATTTTTATATATCTGTAAATGTTAATTATATAATAGTAATTATTCATTACATCAAAAAATATTTTTTTTGCTTAACTTCATTTCCATGATCTACCAGAATTTTGCAATGAAGTCCACTAACAGCATAAATAATTTTATTAATAAGTATACTGAAGCAGAGGCATACTGGGTCACACACTGAAGGTCCACTTTAATCTCCTCTCGTCTCAGGTTAATGCAGCCAGTAACCAATGCATGGATGAGAGTGGAAGATCATGATAAACATATTGTCCTACTGTCCAAAAATTCTCCTAACATAGAGCACTTCCTAAGCCATAAGCGACAACTTTATATGTGATAGCCACAGCGAATTTTTCTTGCACAATTTTTGCCCTTTGCTTTTTGAATTCATGTTATAGTCTAGGATCCAAAATGCTCTGTGGGGAAGAATTCTAGAACCTGACTGCATGCTTTCTTTCGGTTTTCTCTGGTTTGAGTTTGACCTCTCCAGTGTAGCAGTATGGTTTTCTTCCCGTGTTGTTGCACAGCTGTTCCTTAGATGGCCAATGATAGCCACTGGCCAACACAAATCAATGGTCTGAACTAATTTTTAGTCCATCCCAGTTCAGCTGCTTTAATGTTCCCACTGCAGCCACAGGACCAAGAATAATCTGCCACAAGATGACTTAAGGGTGTATCCACACAAACAAATGTGCTATTTAACAAAGTGTAATGCATAAAACACTGTGATAGGTAGATATGTATCTCTGACCACCAGAATAGTGTTTCTCACCTTAAGGAAAGGATTATTAAGGCTCACACTTCATATTGATACAATTTGACTTCTATTGATGTAGTACTGTATTAAAATAAACAATGACTTACACACATTCCCCGTGTTGTCAAAACTCGTAAGAACATCTTTAACATTTAAGAGTCCATTGTGAAATCTGGAAGAAAATATATGTTGAAAAAGTCACTATTTATGAACAACCCCAAAAAAATTTTAAATCTTGTCTCTTCAGAAAAGAGGTTTACTGAATGTGTTCGCTTCTCGCAAATCCCTTTCATGGCCAAGTAGCAAACAGGTACTACTGTAGCCACCAGCAGGAAAACAAGGGGACAGTCACTAGTGTTCTATCACTGGAAATCCATAAATCAGGAACATGCTTCTCAGAAACTAATACATTACCAAAATGAAAATACTTCCAAATATCATCAATTTTTGCTTATTTGTGGAAGGCACATAAGTGGCAGACTTTTACATGTATTTATAACTAGCCATAGATAGTAGAATAAAAATCATTCTTCTTTAGCTCTCCATTAAGGTATGCTTCTTATCAACCATAATGAAATAGAACTCAATTCCTTCTCTTCTTTTGTGTTATTCTTCAACTGAATGAGAAAAAATACAAATAACTAAATACATACACTAAACTTAAAAATCTACAAAAAATAATATATACATTTCCATACACCACTCTAACAGGGTAAAAAGCCCTCACAACACATTATTAACCTGAACACAAATTGTCTGTAAGAAGTAAGCAATATTCCTTGAAATCTGCTTACCTTCAATTTTTTTTATGTCTATCCCTATAATAAAAATCCATTAAAACCTGAAAATGTTATTAGCAGAAATATCCTATAGGAATATAGGAGATATATATGTATGGTTGATCAAGACCAGGTTGGATGGGGTCTTGAGCAGCCTGGCCTGGTGGGACATGTCCCTGCCCATGGCAGGGGGGTTAGAACTGGGTGATTTTTAAGGTCCCTTCCAACCCAAACCATGTTATGATTCTACGATACGAATAGCCATGCTATGATTCTATGATACAAACAGTCAATCTTAAACCATCTTCCAACATACTGCTTGCTAGAGAGAAATAACATGCTTCTAATTTCTAAACCAGAGGTTTAGAATCACCTAATATTTCCTCTGATTTTTTTGTCTCAAGGTTCATTCATATTCAGAATAAAGGCATGACACCACGGAAGGAACACTTAACACTCTTTACAAAGCTTTAACCCTTCTCATAAGCTGCTGACATTGTTCTTTTCAGTTCTGCATTTTAGTATTTGAAACTCAAATGACTGATCAATGGAAAATATTTTACCACAGAAATAACTTATTTCTTCTCTAATTGCTTAAAATGAGCCTACAATTTTAAAGTAAATCCATATCCTGAAATAGAAAATGTGAAGATATTGAATGTTCCCTTTTTAACTCAAATAAAAGAATAATTTTCCTGTCTAAAAGACAGACACCATTTCCACAGAGAGACACTGCATCTTTATGATCTATAATCACTCCATTGCTAAAACTATTCATACAAAGTTTAAATTTAAAAGTGCATTCCTGACTAAAAATAGAAGGATTTGAAATGCAATATTAAACATTAATAAGTGGCTCTACCTTTCTATGGCCAAGGAAACATTAGCACATTTATAATTTTTTAACAGCAAACTGAAATACCCTCAAATTTGAAAGGACCTGAACACAGCAAACAAACACGGAAGTTTTATGGAAAAAAAAATTATATTTAATAGAGAAAAGATCCAGGCCAGGTAAAATCTGTAACGAACCATACCTTTTTCCACTTCCAGCTTGCAAAAAATGTCACTAAAAATTAGGTTTATCTTTTCCACCTGCAGACTAGATTACTTCAGTTTACTGTAACCAAATCTGAACATGAAAACTGCAGCAAGACTCCAGCTTGGACCAAACATATCTACATTCTCCAGGTTAGACTGATTTGGGGCCTAGGGGAACTACTAACAGGATACCCATTGTTTAGCAGCCCCAGATGAAAACAAAGAAAGGACTAACACGGCAGAAAGTTATTTTAGCAAAGCAACTGACACTTGAAGGATAGTGGAATAGAAACTGCTTATACCTACAGAATACACCTGGATGACAGTTGTTTAGCTAAAACAACATATCTCTATAAGCCTTATGTAGGAAGGGGGCCTATTGTTAAAAGACTTCTGAGAAGCAGGACAAGTCATCTGGACCTGTGATAAGAGTGGAAACACCATTGATAAGGACAACTGGATTCCTGAGAGCAGGGATGCAGAAGGAACACAACTGCCACCATCCCTGGGAAAATCCTTCACAAGCAAAAAACAGGAAGAGGTCTTTTCTCAAACTCATTAATATGTATAAGCATTTTAGGAATATGTAACAGTTCACTGTATAAAGCTACGAGGAGTTGCCATGATGGGTACACACATTGTTTTGGAGAAACGATTCTCCCATGCGTCTCAGCGCTGAATAAACATACCTACTTTATAACTTTATAAGTTATGGAGTCTTGATTCCGCGTGTCAAGACTACCATAAACATTCAGCCTGTTTCCCAGGCTGATGTCCAGTCAATTCAGGGATTTAGTTTCTAACTGATTTTAATTTCTAGCAATCCTAGAGAGCAATTTCATGTATGTATCCATCAAATTCACATAACCAAGACAGGAATGTAGTGTGTTGGAACATCAAACACTGTATAAACCCAAGGAAGACCAGACTAATCAAATGAGATTCTGGATTATAGTACAAGGAATTTCACTCTGACACACCTTTCACTGCTAACAAAAACCACACTCATTAGACCCTTCTTTTCATACCCCTGAGCTACCATGAAGTACCTCAGTACTTTACAAACTTGAAGAGACTACTTCCACCATGTACTGTAAATCTACATTTTACTAAGCATATTAGAGAACATATTTAAGGAGAACAGGCCTAAGGATTTTCAAATTAAGTCAATAATGTCACTTCAAGGACAAAATTACCTTATACTCGTGCTTCAGGCCTTCCTGCGCTAGAAGTCCTGTTCTTAAGAATGATTCTAAAAAATAGCAGTGACAAAAAAACATGGTATAAGCTCTTCTTCCCCAAACATGAATCCAACCTGAATTTGGTCACAGAAATAGCAGCTTATTAAAAAAAGCTACTTTGAGAAGCTCAGAAAAGCATGCCCATGACTGGTAGTTCCTACCAAAGCCTCTATTTGCCTAACAAACTGGTGCCCAAGTCCCTCCAGAGCAGTAATTCCAGCTAGGTCATAGCATGTCTGAATATACAATTTGATCAGTTGTGATAGCCCTTGAACTGATACAGCATGACCTTTATACTTTTTGCCAAAAGCCACTAACAAACTTATGAACTTTCTTAAGTATTTAGTCTTGTCAAGGTATTAGCTGACAACCTTTTAACATCCAACATATGCAATGAGCTTTCCCAAGAAGATGCTAATGCATAAGGAAAACATAGTTAGATGAAAATTCAAAGGCACTTCAGTCAAGAATTTAGAGGGCCCACAGCAAAAATTTTTCCATGAAAAAAAGGTATATAAAAAGGGTTTCCTATTCAAGCACACTGTTCTGAGTTTACCCAAGTGATGTTCTTGCTTATAGTGTGCTAATAACACATTTGTTATCTTGTTAAAATTGTTCCTGTTGATGAAAATTATGGTAATTGGTATTTTGCCAAAGTCAGGAAAAAAACAAAGAGAAGACTGTCAGACATACAGGGGATTCTTAAGTTTCCAAGACACGATCAGTCCTCAAAGATCCAAGAACACCTACTCCAAGATTCCTTATCTTCCAGATACACAAAATTCAGCAAGGAAAGCTGTTGCTCTGCTAGGTATGTTAAAACGATTGTGTTTGCCTCCTTAAAATACTGCTTCTGCAAGAACAGGGAAGATATATTTAATACAGCCTCAAGGTGAAGTGGATTTTGTTGCAGGTATTTATATTTTGTCCCTGGCAAAATACACAGTGAGTCTCCATCCCTTCTTCATCATCCTGCAATATTCTGAAATAATAAGCATATGCTATCTGTTGCCACTGCTTCAGTATAGAGAGAAAACATTTCAAAATCAAAGTGCAAGAGTAAGTAAGTTGTGATTGTTATTCATAAAACAATCAGTGATGATTATTTTTATAGATCACTAGCTGTCTTCTGGAAACAAAATATAAGGTAAAAAATAAAGTAAAAATCCTCACCAGGAGACAATGTCCCTCCCCAATATACCGATTTTGAAATCCAATATGAGCCTGTTCCAGCAACTGTGTATTTCCATTGGCCATGCTCAGAACAACATAATAAAATCTTGCATAAACAAACATGTTTGTTTGCATTCTACAGTTTAAACTGTCCTTGTATCCACAAAGTTACTATCAGCAAATACACAATACCAAATAAAATAATGACATGGGAAGTGATGGAAACAGAAGGACACATATCAAATGTGACAGCAAGATCAAAATGACATTTCCTTGGCTTGTGTACTGCCAGCATAGGTGACGCTTAGCTTGTTGCCTCCCTTAAAACTTCCATAACTAGGAAATCAAGTAACTTACACTCCATGTTGCAAACCATGGTCATACACTAAGAAGACTGAATAAAGTAGTTCAGGACTACAGTGTAAAGGATTGCAGACTTGCTCAGCCTAAATTCTACCTAAATGCCTTACATTTTCTATCACTAGTGTGCTTCTGAAGACCTAAAATCAAGGCATAGAGATACTGCACCAAGAGACTGGATAGACTGCGAGTATCTGAATGAATCTCCAACATTCCTCAGCAGTTCACAGGAAAAGTCCATATGCATTAAGAACACTATATCCACTTCTAATACAAATAGGCAATATTTCCTAATGAAAAGTTTTCTTTTGGAACCTTTTAGAATCAATAAGCTTAAGATTGGAAAATTAAAAATAAACGTTTATGAAGCTCCAAACCATTTCACATTTGACTTTACATCCAGATGCACATTTATGCCAACTTGTATGTAGTGCTGTGGGGTTATTTTTTCTTTTTTTTGGTTTGTTTTTCAGTTGTTTTGTTTTATAAACTCACAGAAATGTCACAGTTAATGATGGCCACTAGTTTGTGTTACATCTTAATTTCTGTGATTGACTTTAAATTAAAGGTCCTAGTTAAATAAAAATGCACTTTACAATTTCAACTACTTTAGCTCTCCAGAATATCCTCTACTGTGCACAGAAGGCAAAATCCTACATCTAACAGCTTATTTACAAACTGTGTCCTAGTTATACAAAACACTGGAAGAACGACTAATGAGTTTTATATTTGACGCCTGTAAAATATCTTAGGAAGTACTTAAAACTTAAATAATGGCTTACCTTAAGGACACACTATATTCAGGATAAAAGATGCTTTTATACTGAACCCAGATCCCAGTATCCTCTTCTGTGTTCTGGTCTTCTACAGAAAAGAGATTGAACGACGCGAACCTTCTTACAGACACTTGTTGTAGATCCACGTTTTTCAAGTGCTTTTTCTTGAGAACCTTTGAAATAAAGAAAAAATTAAACATTAAGAATAAAACTTCCGAGGAAATAACAAACATAGACTTATTTAACTGAAAAGGCAAGTACTGAATCAACTACTATAGCTATGCTATCAGCTAACAGTTACAAATAACTAGTCTAAGTATGCCAAGCCTGAGAAAAACAACAGTAGTACTGATGATGCATCAAAAGAATGTGTTATGAATTCATTACATCTCAAAAACTGCAAACCAAGTGTACTGAGTTCAGAAGTACACTAAGTTGCTGGTCTGACTCCTGCTCCAGTAAACCCATGCCAGAATTAGAGAGGTAAACTGGGTTCTCCCCTGTTCTCCCATCTTTACCAAAATTAAAGCTGCAAAAGCCCAGCAGGGACACAATTTCTATGTCACTCCCTGTCCCTATGGATGAAAAAAATAAATCCCAAAAAGACGCAAACAAGGGTATATTATGTAGAATTCTAATGACTAACCAAAAACATGATCCCCAGGTGCTCGAGTGATATGTGTTAGATGGGTAGACTACTTCCATGCCAAGAAGTCTACTGTTGCATGCCTACAAAACTGCTGCCAAACTTGCGTGAGCTGAAAAAGTCACTGCCTGTTCCAGGCCCCAGACTTTCAGATGCCACAGTTGTGTATTCTGATGTCAGGTCCCAAGGGGACAATGCATTAGCCAACCTTTATGTGAACCCCAAACTACACTGAGAGCACCCAGTTCAGTGCTAACATACCGAAGAATTCAAGGCAGTGGCAGAGACAGAATGTGACCATTTGCATTTTTTAAATTATTTAAACATTTGTTCAGGGAAAGTGAAAACATGGGCTCGCTATCCTGTACTGTCCATTGCACTCAACTGTCTTGTGGGAATGAGGTATCAACCCCTATATAGAGGAAAACTCAGCACCCAGGCTGTTGGAGCTGTATCATTGCATAGAAGACAGCTAGCATTTTCCCTGCCAGGCAAAAAAAGGCTTACTCTTTAAGTTAGTGATGTGGAAGGAGAGATGTCCTGGGTTTAACTTCTTTCTCATAATAGTAGGCAGAATACACACAATTGCCATTACATTTTTTAAATTAAGGTGCATATGCAGCCACAGGGATGATAAAAAAAAAAACAGAGCAGAAAATAAACTCATCACTATAAATAGAGCTACAAGGAATTGAATAGGACAGAGCTGCAATTTACAGGGTTTTGCCAACTAGAGATAAATCTGAAGTCAAATGAGAAATAGCTCTCCAGAATTATGAAACCCGAAACGGACGCTTTGCATATGGGATGCATATAACAAAATAATGGGTCAGTGATTTTTTTGCCACACCCAACCTTTGTCAGCCTGCTTTAACTGCAAATGCAGTCATTCAATAGCCTTACATTTTGATGTCATGACCTATTATTTTGCAGAAAACTTGGAAATACCACATATGTGAGCAAAGCAATTGTATTTGCTGTGCTGTTAGTTTCTACCAGCAGGTCTGATGCATCAGGCTTATTGCTTTTTGATCTATTTTCATCAGCAGGTCTCAGCATATGAAAGGGATAGGCATTTTCAAAGTATTAAAAAGCAGCTGTGTGCTGCCCACACTATTTCTTCTAATTCTGTAACACATGAGAAAAATATACCCATGAAGGAAAATGCAAAAAAAAATCAAAACAAGAAAGCTAAATTAAAAGACTAACAGAATTAAGATCTTTATGTAATAGTGGCATGCCTAGAGACAACATCAACCATCAACGTGGCAGCTAAAGAAAACTACCAAGGCTTAATTTTTGGAAAAATGTGCTGTTTGGGGGCTTTTTCTAATGCAAAGGCAAGCCGTTACTAACAGAAAAAGTAATAAAAATCCAGCACTGATAACACTTCCCTGTTTTCAGGGGTCATGTTCTAGAGATACATGTTCTAGCCACTCTGTAAAATTCATTCTCTGATATTACCAGAAAAATCTCATGAGCGTTTGAGTACTCAAAGGAATGTTTTTCTAACAGTCCCGAACTAAAATAAAGTGGCCTAAGATCTGAAAATCACAGTAACACATCAAATCTTTCAAAAACCTAAGTATAACTGAGAAAACAGAGTACAAAGGAAGAATATGCTACACCATATTTGCCTTGGTAATTTCAGTCAGTGTAGTTACAGTAAGTTTAGTTAGATTGTACATCTCCCTATATGGCATCTGATTGAAGTCCAAGTAGAAGATATTTGAATACTGCTGTGCTAACTAATATGGTCCTGGACTTTTAACATTGTTAAGTCAAGCAGCTGGAAATTAATTGAAAATCAGGAAGTGGAAAACATTCTTCACTGGAAGGGTCATTAGGCAATGGAACAGGCTGCCCAGGTTGGTAGTTGAGTTATGTTCCCTGGAGGTGTTTAAGGTGCGGGTGTATGAGGTACTGAGGGGTATGGTTTAGTGTTTGATAGGAATGGTTGGACGTGATGATCCGGTGGGTCTCTTACAAGCTAGTTATTCTATGATTCTATGATTATTTACAGCTAACTCAGTATTTTTACATAAGGATTAAAGTACTTTTTCCTAAAAGCATCAAAATTATGTTACAAGCTGGAAAGATACACTGCTGCTGCTGCAGTATAATCCACTGCTCAAAACCACAAAGTGTTAAACCTATCCAAACCTGCAATAACGTTTTGAAGAAGTTCAAAACCAGTCTTCTGTGTTTTCATGATACCTTTCCAATGAATGTGAAGCTCTGTAAATTCTTGCATACTGAAATTATAAGTGAACATGTCCCAGTGACCTATAAAACTAGTAGCCAATATCAAAGCAAGCTTAAGGCTTCTCAACAGAATAGACATAATTCTTAGGTTCAGTGACAGCAAAGACAAAGAACTATAGCGGGGAAGGAATCATCAGATACTTCTGCTCTTTTGCTGGGGCTGGTAGCCTCTTTATCCTCTCTCTCAATAACTTTCAGCTAAGTTTGTATGCATATTGTTATTTAAAAAAAAATCCAGCAGCTTTGTTTCACTCTCTTAAAGCGCCTCTTTCAGTAGTGAAAGACGTTGACTACTGCACAATATCTTTACAGCCACACACCAGTGTTGAGCTTGCACACGGGTCACTCATATAAATATCACCTAAATAAATAACATTTTAGGTTCTATAATTGAAAAATTTCTTTAAAAATTTAGGTCCCTTAAAAAAAACCCACCACCAAGAACAACAACCAAAAAAAAAAAAAAGAAAACCCAAACAATGCAAGCTCACACTTTTACCTAGTGGTTTTCTCTCTCTCAAACTTGTATTTCTTTTCCACTCTATGCTCACCTAGCAAATTAAAAGGCAATTCTTTCTTCATAAACACAGAAAAAAAAAATAAAGCATTACTAAACTTCTGTGTCCTGTTTTAGGAAGATTCTAGTAAAGTATTACTACAGATGTCAATTGCAGGGCCCTCAGTATTTAATCGCAATACTAGGATCATATTTAGAACTCCCTATAAAACCCAAAGATGCTTGATCTCTTTTTTATTAAAAAAAAAAAAAAAAAAAAAAGCCAGCCAACAAAAGCCCCAACAACATATGGAGAAAGGCAGTCACTTGAAATTCCCTGTGTTTATTGGTGTATCTTATTGTGTATGGCCTAGTTCCACTAAAAGCCAAACTCAGTAAGGGCTGACTATATACAAACCTCTGCTTAGTCCCATGGCACTGACTCTAACATGATGCTTGTACATACAAGGAAGTTTCTACATAATCAGCTATGGCACAATCTATAACTACACCATCCCTAAATATAATCAGTGGGACTGCGAAGCATTAATTTTTATTACCAAATAGGTTTATTAAACTGTAAACACTTTCCAAACTCAAGACTAACAAAAACATGTTAAAAAACAGGGACCGCAGGCACCCTTCACAGAGAGAGGAGCAGGAAGAGAATAAAAATTGTTTTACAAGATTTTCTGAGCAGGAAGGGGGGTAAACAAAAGGCTGCTGCCCTGTTCTCATTTCAGAAGGTTTTTATTTTTCAGTTCTGGAAGCTGAAGTACATTAGCAGGTGAGCAAGACTTCTGTGAGAAGAACAGCAATAAGAAGGCAACAGGCAGGATAAATACATAAAGCTTTCAGATTTCAGGAAGTTTTCATTAAACTTTCTATAGGAAGCAAAGGTATGTACAGGGAACAACTTAATTTATGCCTATTCATCTACTTCCCTGCTAAAAACTATAGACAGGATAATATCATCAATTGCACAGACTGGCAGAGCTCAAAACATGACCTCTGATAATTTATTCATCATTTAGAAACGCACATGAGGTGTAACTTAAGTTAGCGCTTTTTGTAAAGTGTAAGTATTTTCCTTGATTCTGACAAGCTAAGTTTAAAAATATTGTCAAACTTCAAATTCAGTACATACATAAAACAGTTTACTGATAAATAACACTTAGATAATTATGCAACCTCCTGGTTCTTTATGCTAGCTTCATATGATACATAATAAAAGGGCTTTTTTTTCTTAATTAAATCAGCAACCACAACACTCAAGCAACCTTACCATAACAAATCTATTTGTGTATGCATTGAATAAAAGCAAACTAAACATATAAACACACTGCAGAACTGATTTCATGCAAGGCTTTATTATAAGCAGTACGAAAAGCACTTTCAAAAGCACTTTAAGTAATACTTTGACAGTGCACATTAAAAGATAGATATAAAGGAACGTTCTCCCAATCCATACATAGATCAGAGCATCACTGTAGTAAAGAGTGCAGATTTGACTTTTATTTCAGATGTACCAGTAAGATTAAATTGATGCTTGCTCATTGTACCATATAAAAATCAACAGAAAAGCTAGAAAACATGGGAAAACCTATGAAATCTGCCAAGGAAAAAGGTCATAAATACATCTAGTTTGAGCAAAAAGGAAAAGCCTTCTCTCCAAATACCCACATATACCCCTTCTACTCCAATTCAACAGTTATGAAGAGTTCCTTATGATTTCAAGAAATAGGGATATGCCCAAAGCAGTATGCTGAAAAGAAATAAAGACCGACATAGCCACTGAGCACAGCTCGCATAGTCTGCTAGAACAGAAACCTATTAAGTCAAACCTGATATTCCTACAAATAACTTTGACATTTCCTTCTTTAAAGGATAACAGAACAAAAGTTTGTCCTGTTGAACTGGACCAGTGAATTTACAAACCAAAACCACACAACAAAAAGGTCAGTGTTAGCCTCCCAACACCTCTTATTTGTTACCCCACTGCAGCCAAGTGCCTCTTTCCACCCAGCTGCCATTGGCAGACCCCCTCCCACCACTTTGATACTCAGGGAAGCTTTGGATGGGCAGCTCCAGGTATCCCTTGCACAAAACCAAACATTTAAATTAGGGTAGCAAATATTATTTCCAATAATAATAACAACTAATGAAATCAATTTGGGGTTTTAAGCCTTACACATATGCTCATCAGCAGAGGAATCGTTCCCAACCTTGCACCACACCTGAAAGGTCCAAAAACAGTACAGAAGGCCAAAGCTGAGAAGCTGCTGTTTACCTAGAGTGCAGGTGGAACTGTTAGCTACTTCTCCCTCCTTCAGATTCCCTCCCAGTACCCGTCTGCCAGCCCACCAGCATCTTCAGGGAAAGTGTAGCCTTGGCTGCCTGGGGAGTGAAATCTCCTGCAGCTCCCCACAAAGGGTGGATGGGGAACACTGAAGGACAGTGACAGGAGCCTTCCTGTCAGAGCATTTTTTATTTCTTGTTTATTTTCAAGGGTGGGCTGCTGGCCTGGGAGATAAGGCCCGTCTGCCCGAGATTCTGGGAGGGAATTAAAATTGAAGGGGAGTTTTGGGAGACATCTCCCCTCAGGATGACCATAAATCCCTCTCCAAAGATATGAGTTAACACCACGATGTTGCTATCCGGCTTGTAAAATTCCTGTATTAAGTGCATGTCTTTGAAGTCTTTGTTTAACTGTGGAAGCTTGGCTCTATAAGACCCCCTCGAATACTCATTTCGGGATCGTTCCAATTGGGCATGGGGCAACCGCTGGTCGATCAGCTACGAATTTTTATGTGCATTTATTTTTACAATTTTTAATAAACATTTTTGTTGGTAGCAACTCTGCCTCATTGTTTTAGCAAAATGTTTTGGACCCTAACAGTTTGGGGGCTCGTCCGGGATTTTGCTAACACGGTAGGACAGGAGGCTAACACGGCAGGACAGAAGACCTGATTTCTGATTCTGAAATGGAAAAAGCAAATTCTGATTCTGAAACCAGCTTCCCTTTGAGGAAGGTGAGTAGAACCCGGTACCTAATCTGATTCTGATTTCTCTGGGGCCCAATCTGAACTAAAGACCCAATAAGAGAACGTAAACTTGGACCCGGACGCGGTATCTTGTTCTCAGGGTCGGAGTCGTGCTGGGGATGCCCAGCTGCTCCCTGAAGGAGGAGGGGGGTAACCCCCCTCTCAGTCTGAATCTGAGAGGGTTGGTGTGCTGCCTCCCCTCAAACTGTATCTTTCCTGTTTTTTTATTGGTATCGAATGTAGGTGCTTGTTTTGATATTCGCATTTGGCATGTTGGATTTGTGGTATTGTAATTATCGTTCTGTTTATCGTTGCTTTTAGTGTGTTCTTGAGATATGAAATGGGGCAGAGTCAAAGTAAATCTGACGCCAGTCCGCTTGAAATCATAATTCGGCATTTTAAAGATTACCAAAATAGAGCTGCCCTCATGGGAGACATAGTACATGTGGGAAAATTAAAAATGCTTTACCAACTCGAACGGCCAACGTTCCAAGTGGGCTGGCCACACCAAGGAACGTTTATCCTTCAGGCAATCTATTCGGTTCAATCAGTTGTAATGGACAATCACCCAAATCAGACCCTGTATATTTTGGCATCGTGTTATTTGGTAGAAAAGCCACCTTCCTGAGTCAAACCATGGGTCCCATCCAAAAATAAGACTGCAACCTTGCTGCTATGGCAAGCTCCGAAAATTTTGGATAGGGACTGGAGAGATTTGAAACCGGTTTTACCTCCCTCTCAGGAGGAGGAGGACTTCCCTCCTCCTCCCCCTTACCCGACACAAAAAGATCAATTGGAACCTGAAAATACAAATGAAGGACTTTTAAGTCCACCTAAAACACGATCTGGATCTCTGGATCACTATACAATACGGGGAAAGAGAAAAAGAAAATACCTGAACTCCTCTCCCCCTGAAATTGTGCCCGAACGTGTGTCATGTAACTCTACCGGGCATGTAACAGAATAAACAGCAGCACACAAACTATTTTCTGAGAATCCCCAGGATTTGATCTGGCTCTTATAAACTGTATTCTTAACATACGGTCACCCTTGCCTAAATTTATCTGATCCTAGAGAGTAATTAACGCGGAATCAGAGTCTGTTCTGCCCTCCCAGAAACGGGAAAAAAAACGAACAACAACAAAAAAAAAAAGCCCAATCTGGCTTCTTTTGCAAAATCTTTCCTTTTCAGCTTGCAGGAAAGTTAAGAGTTAAAAGAAAAACACTTTCAAGTCTGTTCCCCCCGATTAAGAATCGGGCCCTGGGGGTTGTGAAGGTTGCTTTGTAACTTAAGTGTGAAGTGTTAAAGGGACAATTTGGGGACTCTGGGGTGGGCGGAAGTCTGCTTGTAACTTCAGAGAGAATATGAGTATGAAAATCATTTTGTGTATATAAAGTTTTGAAATCACTGCTTGTCAGAGACACTCTGAAGACCAATCCTGAGTTTTCTCCAGCTTTGAATAGAGCGTACCTGCCTCAATAGCTATATTAAAATGTTAAGTGGGAGTTCTTTGTAACCCATGTGAAACTCTCTGTTCGGCTGCAGATTTTGCTGGCCTATGGGACTCTCTTTGGGTACCCCCAGAAAAATTATTCAGAGAGACTCCCTTTCCTCAGCTGGACCCCTGTGGGAACAGACGGTAATCCTCAGATAAAGGATACATTTTAAATCTTCCCCTTGTGGGGTGACATTAATCACAGAAATTGAAACTGTGGTACTACAAGTCACTTTGAAGTGAATGTGTGGTTCCCGTGTGTTTTGAAGTGAATAAGTTAATGTTGGTATGTGTGTGAGTTCCAAGAAATCCTAGTTAAGTAGTTAAATGTCCTCATGTTTTTTTGCTTTTCCTGTTTGCCTCTGATGGCACTGCCTTAATTCCCTAGAGACCTCTTAGGTCTTCAAGTCTGTCTTTTGTCTCTGCTGTAAAACTGTCCTTGTTTTCAAGTAATGAACAAGCTAGACTATCAATTTCCTTTTGTTACCATTCCTTCAGTGGAATGAGATATTTGTGCAGAATTGTATTTGTTTTGTTGCAAAAATGAGATGAATCTTGTCCAGATTGTACACGGCTTATTGTAAGTAACAAACAGTTAAGGTCTGAGTTGTCCTGAATGTAAGATCCAGAACAAAGAAAATCCACAAGTGATTTGAGAAGCTGGCAGAGTGGCTGCATTTAAAAAAAAAAAAGCCAGCTAAGGTATTTTAGGCTGCATTTAAAAGAAGGGCCAGCTAAAGTATTTTAGATCACTAAGATCTTAAATCACAAAAGAAATGGTGTTCCATCAAGCAGCCATAACACCTTGTTGTAATTAATGTTGTTCTTAGAGTGTGAAGAAAATTGAAAAAAAAAAATAATGTGTGCACATCTGTTTTCCAGTTTGCAAAATCACCGGAAGCAGCAAGAGAACGTGACATAAGAATGGAGTCTGGAATCAAGAAATAGTCGATATGCACACTGTAAGAAATCAGAATCGAGTGCTGTAACTGAGCTTGGGTAAAATAAAAGAATCAGAATTGGGTACTGTAGCTGAACTTGAGTAAAGTAAGTTGAAAAAGGCAAAAAGTTATGTTCTTGATAAGTACGGGAACCTGTGTGTAAACCAGCAACTGATTCCTGCAGATCAAAATGAAATATTGTGATTGTGATAGAAGCTGCTGGCCAAACCAAGAAAGCATTCCTTGGGTAGTCCATTAAGTATGAATTGAAAAACAAGTGAGTATACCTCAATTTGTTAGCTAGGAGCCCCTAGACCTTAATGAGATTTACTAAAGCAGTTAGAGATGGAAACAGTATTTGGGGCAGGAGATATGAATTTTAAAGTGAGAGATCATCAACTAATCAAAGTATTGAGTTTGTCTCTAAGACAGGTAAAAGAACACCGTGACAACAAAAGTTCTGAAGCAGGTTTATCCAGGCATGTGGACTTCTGAGAGTCTTTCTTCTGAAAGACTAGGAATGTGAAGCATGAAAAGATAAATTTGGCCCATGTCAGGTAACACCCTCTGTGATTAGATAAGGTGTAAAGAAGATAAAATTATTGACAATATGGGCTATTAGAGAAATGTGAGGCAAAATATAATGCTCCAATATTTCCTATAAAGGAATTAGATATAAGCTACATTCAGTAGTATCAAATCCCTGTACCTTGACAACCAATTTTAAATGAAGAGTAGTTTACCGTACTGGATTTGAAGGATGCCCTCTCCTGCTTGATATTGGCTGAAAGCAAAAGTGACTTGCCTTTTAATAAGAAAACCCAGAAACTGGTAGTAAAATGCAACTAACCTGAACAGTATTACCTCAAAGTATTGTAAACACATGAACTATTCCTGAAGACCAGCTAGCTCAAGACCTGAAAACTAGAGACTGGAACCCGAAAACTTGAGACTGGAACCCTGCTGCAGTATGTGACCTCCTGAGAGGCACACAGGCAGAAGAGGACTGTAAGTTTATTGGACTTTTGAACTGAGCAGGTGTCAGGACTTTCAGCAGAAAGCCCAGCCTATGCAGCGACAACTTGCCTACTTTGGATTCAAGCAGCCCAAAAGAAGCTATTTGCTGCACACTCATGCACTATGAGCAAGAAATTATTTTTATGGTGTCACAGTCACAGTGGTGCTGGGGCAGAAAAGCCACTGGCTTCCCCCTCTAGATCGAGATGTGACTATAATCACCACTAACACTGTGAATCCAGCATCTTTCCTTAGGGAAGCTGCTTTAAAACCAGCAAGATGCGGAAAACTCCTGGTACACTGACAGAAGCAGCTTTGTGGAACGAAGACATCATAAAGCCAGATATGCAGTAACTGCCACCAGAGAAGTAATCGGAGACAGACCATTACCCCAGGAACATCAGCCCAGAAAGTAAGCACTAGAATCAGCAAAAAGATCACATACTACAAAGGTCACCAAAGAGGTAATACTGGTTGTGAAATTAGTAACAAATTGGTAGGAGATTTTGAGGCCAAGATGGCCACAGAAAAATGCAGTAATAAAACTACTTTAGTTCCAGATGGTAAAATTCAAATCTCTGATTCTGATTTAAGATAGAAAATTGATTATGAATATGGCAAGAAAACAAAACAAACCTTTTGAGGTACCTCTGAACTCCCAATAAAATGGGAAAGAACACACTGACATTCATCAGCACTAACAGATGCTTTCTCAGGCTGGTCAGAAACTTTGTTAGTTGAAATTATACCTTGTTTAGAGTGCCTGCAGTAATATTGTTAGGTAGAGGTATACATTTATGCTAAAATAATAAAAGATTAATGAAATTTTAAGAACTGATTGGTAGTTACATTCTCCATACTGATCACAGTCCTGAAGCCAGGTGGAGAAAATAAATCATCGGATTGTTGCTGATAAAACAGCAAACAGGTAAGAGTTGTCAAAAAGCCAATACTGGCATCAAGCACTTCTTTTGATCTTGCTAAACCCTTGAAGTAGTGAAAGAAAAAAAAAAAACCAAAAACAAGTGTTAGCCCTGTGTACCAGTTGCAGTATACAGGAAAATATCTCACAGGACTGGGTGGGAGTTTGTCTGATCAGCTGGCAACACTGGCTGGACTTGTTTAAGAGATGGGCTGCATGGCATAAAAGTTTGGGATCAATCTGTGCATTCCTTTATACCCGGAAATGAGGTTTTTTGTTGAAGATTTTGCAGGAAAACCACTGAAAACAGCAGAATGGACCATACAAAGTATTGCTGACAGCCTCTGCAGCAGCTGCAGTGGGAAAACTCAGATCAAGTAAAGAAAATCGTCTGCCAGTCAGTGGACAACAGAATGCTTAGCACCTTTGAGAATTAAGACTAACTAAAGTGAACTGTAATATTATTAAAAGCCTTATTTTCCCACAAGTGGAATACCTCTGTAAACGTTTGAAAAAAAACTGCTTGTATAATGTACACCATGTATTTTAAGAATCCCTGCAAGCATACAAACCTTAAAAAAACCTATTACGTGGTTGTCAAAACTGCCATATAAATCTGAAACTACGCTGGCTTCCATTTAATACCTGGAGTAGCCATGCCCATGAGTTATAGTATGTGTTCGTAGGTATGCAAGGTATCAATTTTGGAGAATAAAACTGAAGCTGATTGTCTGTTATTGAGGTACCATAAGTAATTTGCTGACTTTAAGGGCATGAATTATTTGTAAACTTGCCCTAGTCAAAACAATCTTTTCTCAATATTACAACATGAGAACTATCAGTTTTGCTAACCCGTATGGTGTACCAATGTATATTGTAATGTTGTCAGTTAAAAATAAGAAGCTATTAGACATGAAGAAGAAATCAGATCAGACACACAGTAAAGTCAGAAAGATTGAGGAGACTCTCTTGAAGCAAGAAAGAGAAAGACAGGAATCAGAATCATGGTATAGAAAATTTTACAGCTGGTCTCCTTGGCTAACCACATTAGTAACTGCTCTTGCTGGACCACTGATCCTGTTTTTGCTTGTTTTAACTGTAAGTCCTTGCATCGTAAATGCTTTTGTAAAGTTTGTAAAGAACCATAGAGCAGGAATAAAAATGCCGGTCCTTACCAAATACAAAGCCCTAGAAACTAAGCCAGATCAATCACCGATGTGATTGATGAGCCTGGGAGAGGGAGGACTGACAGGAGCCTTCCTCTCAGAGCATTTTTTTTTCTTGTTTATTTTCAAGGGTGGGCTGCTGGCCTGGGAGATAAGGCCCGTCTGCCCGAGACTCTGGGAGGGAATTAAAACTGAAGGGGAGTTTCGGGAGACAATCTCCCCTCAGGATGACCATAAATCCTTCTCCAAAGATATGAGTTAACACCACGATGTTGCTATCCGGCTTGTAAAATTCCTGTATTAAGTGCATGTTTTTGAAGTATTTGTTTAACTGTGGAAGCTTGGCTCTATAAGACCCCCTCGAATACTCATTTCAGGGTCGTTCCAATAGGGCATGGGGCAACCGCTGGTCGATCAGCTACGAATTTTTATGTGCATTTATTTTTACAATTTTTAATAAACATTTTTGTTGCTAGTAACTCTGCCTCATTGTCTTAGCAAAATGTTTTGGACCCTAACAGACAGGAATCAGATAGCAGCTACTGTAGGCCCATGAAGATGATTAGAGGGCTGGAGCATCTCCTATATGAGGACAGACTGAGAGAGTTGGGTGTTGTTCAGCCTAGAGGAGGCTCCAGAGAGACCTTATAGCAGCCTTCCAGTTCTTAAAGGAAACCTGCAGGAAACCTAAGGAGGGGCTCTTTATCAGGCAGTGTAGTGACAGGTTGTTACAGTACTACAAGTAGTTACCATTGCAAAAAGTGGAATATTTTTTTATTTAAGCTAAAGCAGAGTTAAGTTTCATCTAAGTAATTGTATTTTTTAAAAGTATTAGAAAGAATGTCCCTCCAATAGCATGTTTTCTTTCAAACATGCTTTTTTTCCAGACATTGTTAATTCTTTGAAGATGATAGCATCTTGTACGAAGTACGACCTGTGCTGAACAGCCGTTTCTTCCTCTGTAATCACCTCTGTTTGGAGTCCTTCTCTATCTTGAATGCAAGGTCAAGCAAAGGGCTGGAGCCAGCTCCAAATCAGCAAGAGATTTGACCGTTGTGAAGTTCATAACAACATTAAAATTAGTCCTTGGAGGATAATAGAATATGGAAAAGATTTCTGGGAAAATTTACACATATGCATCTAAGTGGTTAATATATTCTGTCCCCTGCTCCCCTTGCTGCACATGACTGATGGAGATCACTCCCTCATGTTGCCCAGACCTGAAAAAGGATGCTTGCTTTCTAAAACTCCAAAAAGTCTTAGGGAGTTTTATTTGCCAGCATTTTTTTGTGTCCCTTTGAGCAACCTGACCCAGTGGGAGGAACTGGACAACCCTTAAGGTCCCTTCTAACTGAAACCATTCTATGATTAACGGAATGGAGGATTACAAAGATGATAGAGAGCTGGAACACCTCCCGTATGAGGACAGGCTGAAAGAGTTAGGATTGCTCAGCCTGGAGAAGGCTCTGAGGAGAATTTATGGCGACCTTCCAGTACCTGAAGGGGTTACAGGAAAGCTGGGGAAGCACATTTTACAAAGGCTTGTAGTGATAGGACGAGGTATAAACTGGAAAGGAGCATATTTAGACCAGACATAAGGAGGAATTTCTTCACGATGAGGGTGGTGAGGCACTGGCACAGGTTGCCCAGGAAAGCTGTGGCTGCCCCATCCCTGGAGGTGTTCAGGGCCAGGTTGGACAGGGCTTTGAACAGCCTGGTCCGGTGGGAGATGTCCGGAACTGGATGGGCTTCGAGGTCCCTTCCAACCCAAACCGTTCTCCGATTAAAATTAGCCCTTGGAAAGTAATAGTCCACACACGAGTGGGAAACGCCGCCTGCCCGCAGCTCCTGCTCCGCAGCGCGGAGGTGACGCCCACTCTGCCCCAAGAGGGACCCTGCCGCGCTCCCGCCCCGCCCCGCGGGCTCCCCCTACCTGTCGCAGCAGACGCCACCGCGCTCCGGCTGCCCTCGCCCTGCTCGCCTCACCCCTCTCGGCGCCCGGGCGGCGCGCGGAGCCGGCGGCCTCGGCCATGCGGCGGCAGGAGGGCGCAGGGCCGCCCCCGGGCAGGCCAGGACGCGGCAGCCGTGCCTCCCGCTGCTCCCAGGACCAGCCCGGCTACTGCTCGGCGGGGAGGGAGGGGGCGGCCATCTTTGTTTAGGGCAGCCCTCAGTGTTGGGGGGTGCGACGGGGAGACAGGAGGAGCGCGCCGCTGCTCTTCTTCAGGGGCGGTGTGGGGACTGAGAGAGCGCCTCGCAAACGCCTCGTCCGAAGCTGCCGAGGGAGGGAGGGAGGGAGGGAAGGAAAACGAAAGGAAACCGTGTGTCGAAACGGGAGAGGCTTAGAGGAAGGGGCCGCCGCGTTCAGTGACGTCACTGGCGCGCCCGGCTGAAGCTCCCTGCCGCCATCTTGGCTGCGGGCAGAAGCAAGGCGGTGAGGGCCGGGTAGGGATTCGGTGGGAGCGGAGCTGGGCTGGGTCTGGGCTGGGGTAAAAACAGCCGGGAGCTTCGCCCTGTAGAGCCTTGAACCTGCCAGGCGCTTCGGCGGCTGCTGACCGCTTGCTCTCTCGAGATAAAATGGTTTTATTGCCACGCGATTCTTTGCAAGGGGCAAAAGGCTTAAGAAAAACCTTCCCGGCTTTCGGTTCTTCAGCATTTAAGCGTGCGCGGTTGCACCTTCCTTTCTCTTCATTGGTAGTTTCACTGAACTTAAGCTTTCAGCCGCCAGGAACCACGTTTTGGACTAAAGTAGCAGATTGAAGGCGAGCTAAGCTGTGTCTCCTGGTTGTTGAGAAACGGCTTGCTTTTTGCTGTTTCTTTTCGTCTCATTTGCCTAATGAATCACTTTAATCTCTTGGAAAGAGGGAGCTTTACTTTCAGTTTATGTGATGTACATTTCACGTCATTTCACCCTTACACAGGGCAAACGATCAAGAGCTTGGGTTTTTCTGAAGTTTCAGGTTGACTTTCAAGAAATGAAGGTTAGGATGCCGTGTATTGCACTACGAAATCTTCTCCAAGGGCTGAGCTTCAGTATCAGATACTACTCTAAGCATAATCGTCTTCAAACAGTATGTCTCCCTAGTAAAATAAAGCCCCCAAAATGCCCCATCCTGGACTGTTCAGGACGTACAGTCACGCAGAGGACTATGCCACCTGGAAGCATCCTGCCATGGAGATACATTACTTGCAAGGTATGCTGTTTAAGTATATACCTAATGTCACCAAACCTCCTGACACATCTGTTAAGGAAGCTAGCTTGTAGTGATGGGATGAGGGAGGAATGGATATAAACAGGAGAGGGGCAGATTTAGGCTAGACATAAGGAGGAATTTCTTCACGATGGGGAGTGGTGAGGCACAGGCACAGGTTGCCCAGGGAAGCTGTGGCTGCCCCATCCCTGGAAGTGTTCAGGGCCAGGTTGGATGGGGCCTTGGGCAGCCTGGTCTGGTGGGAGGTGCCCCTGCCCATGCCAGGAGGGTGGAAACTAGATGATCTTTAAGGTCCCTTCCAACCCAAACTATTCTATGATTCTACGTGCTTTAGAAATGTCTAGGAAACTTTTTTTCCCCCAATGGATTCAAAGCAGAGTGAAATACTAGAATTTCACTTACATTCAAAGACATATGCTGTTCAGCTTTCCAATACTGCTTTGATGTAAAGTTGCATTCTGGTTATTCTCCTGCTGTGGTAACTTTTGAAAAATTGCTATCTTCCTGATAGATGCACATAAAGTGTCAGGAGAAAACTGCGGGGAGAGATCAGCTAGTGGAGCAGCAGAGTATTCAAACTGACAACGCACTATTTAACTGTTGTGACCTGGGTCAACAAAACTTTCCTGCGCACTATATTAAATATTAAAATAGTCTGTTGGCTTCACATGTGTTAAACTATAGTTTAAAAGACACTTTGATGTATTTCTGAAAGTAAATATTGTGTAAATCAGTGGCAGCGTAACATGCACAGAGTCAGAAAGTGAAATAATCTGAAATATCTGAAAGTGATACATAACATTAGGTCTTCTATTCCTATGTTTCTAATACAGAGTTTGCTAAAAGTATTGTAAAAGCTTCCCTGCAGTATGACAAGCGGTAAACTGATATATATGCATAATGCTTTAAAAGTGTTTAGTTTATTTTATCTTAAACATGTTTTCAGATGGATGTGTGATCGTTACAAGATTGTTTCAAGTTGATGTTTCTTCAAAGGGTAGCCAAAGATCACAGTGTTGTAACCCTCTTATTTCTAACCGTAATGTAAACGGTTCCTATGTTTGCTTCTAAAAGTAAACAAGTTTCAAGTAGAAGGTAGGAAGTCTTGATAAATGAGAATGTGTGGTTCTGTTTGTTTATTGGCAGGTCACTAGCACAATTAGAAAAGCAGGTCTGTGATACTAGTTCCAGGATACAAACAAGTGGTTTTCATCTGACAAGAAGCCTGTTTACTTTGGAGCAAATGTTTGTGAGATGATTATTATTGATCCTCTGCTAACCTCAAAGCCTTTCTAGATGTTCTTCTAGTTGAGTTGTTTTCTCTCAGGCAGCAAGGTGTGCAGTAACTCAAATATATACCAACACTGGCCACCAGCTCTGTATACTATTTCCAAGTAAATATAGTGGGAACTGCTGAAAACAAAAAGAAGGGGAATCATCCAAAGATTCATAAAGTGTGGGACTTGCCAAAATAAGTTGTGGAAACTGAAATTTTACGTAGGTCCAGGGAGAGGCGGTACATGTATATGAAGGAGACTTTTGAAATACTCAGAAATGATGTTTATCTGAGGAAATTCCTGAACTAAAATCATTGAAGGCTTGGGGAATACCTATTGGAGAATATCATCTGTGCTTGTCCCATCCTTATGCTTTCCTGGCTATCCATTTGTGGCCACTGGGGGGTTTTGTTTGCCTGCTTATGGTTTGAGAAAAATTGTGTAGTTTTTAGAGCAATTTTTGCAGTGACTGGGGAGGGTGTGGTACAACTAACACATCCTGCAACTTCTTTATCTTGACCAGTTACATGTGGTTTCTTTGACTTGTGATTCTTATTGGATATACTAGGTTAGACAGATCATTGGTCTGAACCAGTGAGTGCTTCTGTATGTGAGTTTGGGACCTGGAGCATTAAGTTTCTCCTCCTTTCAATGTCTACTCGTAATGTTTACATTTTAAATCTCTTGCATTGCTGAAGGCAGACCAGGAACAAACCAACCATTCATGATGCAAAGTCAAGAAAGGGTAAAAAAGTATGTGCTGTATTTTAAGTTCAGACCTGTTCACATAGTACAGGGAATGTTATGAAATGCTACTTTGTGTGATCTGTGCAGTGTTATCTGCTATAATATGTGTTGTTAAGCTTATTATTGAATCAAACGAGATTTTACAGCAAGCAAAAATATGTAGCATTGTGATAGCAGTTTTAACACCTTTTTACAAGACAAGACAGCTTTGTTGGCAGTAACGTAGCAGTAGCCTGCTCATGGATCATGGAAAACCAAATCCCTGGGCTCATTCTTGATAAAATTCTTGCAGAGTTTATATCAATTCGCTGCTTCACTTCATTCTGCACCCTGTGAACATCTATACTAATGCTTTAGAGGAGATAGAAGAAGAACCTTAACAAACTGTAGGACTCCTAGGTACAGGGGCAAAGATGTGGGCAGCATTCTTGTATAGGAAAGGAAATGAGAAATTATACTTACTCTGAAGACAGGAAAATCATGAGAAAACACCTCTGAAATAGGAAAAATAGAACAGAATTCCATAAAAATTAGCTAAGAAATATTTCTAGAATATGAACATATTTACACATAGTCAATTATGAACATATGTTAATAGTAAATTTTGAAAAGACCTCAATAAATATGTCAAGTAAAGCACATTTAATAATGCCTCCCTAGAAGATCAGGAAGAATTGAAAACAAAAACTTGTTTTAGCTGTGGTTTTACATTTTAATGGCACATACTGTTGTATTAATTCAAAGTTGGTTTTGTAGCTCAGGAAATTTTGTCCAAATATATTCATCTTGGAGTACAGAGTGGTGGCTTGTAGCCATTGTTGGTTTTCCTTACTTAGCAGGAAGAAACAAAAATCCCTTCCAAAAGGAAGCAAAATACATCCATAATAACACCAGAGCTTTTATACAAGAATCTTCTGAAATCAGAGCAGAAAAAATGGAATGATGTTTCAGCAAGGTACAAAGATATGACAAAAAGAATCAAGGAAAAATTAGAAGAATTGCACAACAAGTATACATTCAGTTTGGGAAGCCCAAGGGTAAGTGGCAAAAACCATACATTTCTCATCACTGAGTACAAATAAAATGCAGTGAAGCCATTCCTGCTATAAAGCGCTGATTTTCTTACTGATGGTGGTAGTTTTGAATGTTTTAATACTTGTGGGTAGTAACAGCATGTGTTTAGAACAGCTTATACCTATTATGATAGTATATTTACCTTAACTTCACCATAGGCAAAAGCAAGAAAAGATACAATAATCATGTGACTTCTTGATAAAGAATACAAGACATTGTAATTTACAAGAGCAACTGAAGGTTATCTGAGCCTTTTATTAAATTTAGGGCTGGTTAGCTTAAGGATCCTAACTTTTAAAGAACCTTTCTGGTGTTTGCAGTTTCTTCTTTAGTATCAAATATATGTGCTATATTCTGTCATGTGTATTTTACAGCTGTGTTCTACAGAACAGTGATTGACTATAGAGATTATAAGGAAACAGTCTAACTATATGTTGGAGTTGAAATGTGTTTGGTTTGTATTAAACAGATTAGGTTTGGCAACAATGTGTACTTTGAAGAGGATGGCTGCATATTTCTTTCAAAAGCAGGTGATGGTAAGGAATTTCTCTTGATAACACAGTATGCTTGTTAAAAAAGCTGTACGTGTATAGGCTAGTGTACTTTTCATACACTAAAGCTTAATTGCTCTGTTTCATAGAATAACTAATCTAAAAATACTTCTGTAAAATTCTTTAATGATGGTTAATTCTAGAAGCCTGAATCTGAAAAGGTGAAGAGAATTAGGGAATGGTATATACTGATACTAAGGCAAGTTTATGGAGAGGACAGAGAGAAGTAATTCTCCTCAGAGCCTTAACATTTTGAAAAAGAAAAAGCACATTCACGCTTTTTTATTTCTGAAGGGGTGGGAAAAAGAGGTATTAATTATATGTCGTAAAAACAACTGTGCTTTAAGATATTTCTTAGGGGCCAAGGTCTGCACTTAAGTGTTCTTAATAATAACTAGAAAACTTTTTTCCCCACCTGGAACTGTAATTTATTATTATTATTATTATTTTTATAAAGTGCTTTTGCAAACATCTTGCAAGACAAATATTTGGTGTTAATAAATTCCAGTAGTATGTTTGTGAATATTGCAGGCAGAGCTGTTAAATACAGGCATTGACAACTGGTGTTAATTTTGACAGTGTCTTAATTAGATGATTTTTTTGGTTTGGTTTGTTTTGCTTTTTTTTTTTTTACATAGTAGATGAAGGAAATGTTGACCTTTTATTCAGTAGTGAAGATCATGGCTTTTCTAATGCCTTTATTCGACAAATGAGAATTTCACCAAATGAAACATACATGGCTATTGGGTTAAAAAGTGAAAATTCTGAAGAGGCAACCTGCATTATTCTGAAACTGGGTCATTTTCCTCCCATGGAAAAAGTAATTCCAAATGTATTTAGTTTTGGTAAGTTTCTTATAAATACCGTATGTGTCACCAGCTTTCCATATTTTTTCATTTGTTTTTAAAATATTTTACTATTTGGGGGCAGGGAAGGAAACAATATTTTTAGATGTACTCCTTATAGCTGTTGAGTTCTTTCTATGAGATTTTTTCCACATTGCAAAATTACAAGTTACCTGATGTGGTAAAAGTGGCTGTTCTCATGATACAAGTTTTCCTTCATTTTAAACAAGCCTTTATGTCTGAACAGTCATGCATATAATTATTTTTATTTAATTCAATATGCCTCTTTAAGAAGTTACTGACAACTACAACTGAACTTGCTGATAGCTGTAGGCACTTAGCTTCATTGAAGAGTGTGCAAGTGCTGTCTACGCTTAAATATTGGCTGGAATTTCAAATGGACTCTAGGATGGGGAGGTCACAGTTAAGGCCCCAAGAAGTCAGTCAGGCCTTGAGTAAATTCTTTCAGGATACGTTACAGAATTTTGCCTTGCAAACAGCAAGTTAGCAGAGGTAAGCTTAGGATATTTGATAGGATATCGATAGGATATTCTTCCTTTTTTTATGGTATGTTAAGAGAATATAGCAAAAAGAGTGCAATAGCAGGTATACAAGTTCCACATCTTCTGGTTTGGATTGTATTGTTAAATGTCATCATTAACAGTAAACATTTTACCTGAGCAGGGCAAGAATTTATAAGTAGGTAAAACTTCCTAGTTTTTTGTTTTTGTTTTTTAACCTAAAGGTAAAACTTTATGCTATTGAAGTTCATCATGCCTGTTGAAAACCAGTGAGGTTTTTCACTATAAGCAATTTGGAAATGTATGTAGATTTGTCTGGAAGAATCAATACATTTAAGAAACCAGCTCCCTGTTGCCTACATAGGTGTGACAGATGATGTCAGATAGTAGGAGTACAAAAATGACTATCAGAATGGTAGACATTACACCCATTTTGTATACTTAGGCATAAGCAAGTTATAGAGGCATGAAGTACAGAGGGAACTCCATCGTGAGCAAGAGAATTAGGTCCTATGACCACTTGCAAAGTATCTGCTTGTTTGTATGATATGCAATAGCAAGTAAGCCAGTAGAAGTTCTTGAAAATTTGTATCTGCTAGGCTATAGAAGAACTTTGATTTCCCTTCTAAAGTCTCATCTTCATCATAAACCCTCAACGGAATCCCACCTTTTCCAGCATTGGGTCCAGTGTTCATGGAGCTCCATTTTTTCTCAGTAATAGTATGTACTGTTCGAAATTTGATATGCATTTGTCTTTTCCAGAATGGGCTACCAGTGATGTTCTGTATTACACAAGTCAGAAGAACCTTAAATGCCAGAATGTATTCATGACCACTTTCACTGATCAGAAACATACTAAGTTAGTTTATACAGAACAAGATCCAAGGTAATATTTGCCTAAATATAGCAAGTCCTTTATGTATTCTAGAGTATTTCATATGTATAATATAACTGTTTTGGAAAACAAATTCTTCCAGATCGTATTCTGAATGATAAAAGGCATTTTTAAGTTGTGTTCTGCTGACAGTTGTGTGTTGTGCAGTCTTAGAGTGTGCTCTGTTCTCCTCTTGATATGTGATCAACAGAGATTTAACTTTCCTCTCTTACCTCATGAGTTCAGCTGAGTTTATAAATGTCAAGGTCAGTCTCAGGTCAGGGTGTCCTTTAATAAATATGTGACAGTTTCATACAGGATAAATCAGACTGTGGATTTCTTTTTGTTTTCTCTGCTATTGATGTCTGATACATCTTTTAAAAAAACATAGAAGTTCAGGCTAATTCTTGCTCTGGGTAATGGATGAGCAAAATCGTTACAGCATTCCCAGAGACAGAACTATTGTTGACTGAATACCCTCTCAATAACCTTTCTTTAGGTAGTGGTTTAGGAAGACACGAGCAAGCTCTTGCTAAATTGAGTGCAGAGCAGGTTTTTCAGCTCTGTAGCATGTGGTAGATTTATACAACATTGCATGAATGTTTGTGATTTTTCTTAATTCAAGTTACATATTCAGTAAAGAATTTTCAAATATACATTAATCTAAGAAAAAACCCAAAACAAATGAGAAAAACAATCTGCAGTTGAGATGGAGTAAATGGGATCTTTTGTTTGAGCTGCATTTGATGCATACTTTTGGAAAATCAAGTTGCACTGACCTGACACTTCCCCACAGGGAAACTGTTGGCATAATTCTGAAGGTCATAGTCATTACAGTAAATCTACAAGAAACTTACTCTAAAGGTTCATGTGCTATTGCATCTCATAACTGAGCCCCCTTATTCATGGAGATGGCAAGACATTGTTTTGTATTGCCATTCAGCAGATACATTCTATGCCTCATCAGCTCTTTTAGTTGCAATCAAATATTTTTTTTTTTTAAAGCTGATTTTTTTTTTATTTCTTTTTTTAAAAAGCTGCATAGACAAAAATTGTAACATCATGTCAAAAGTCCCTGGTGAGAAGTGTGTCCTGCATTTCAGCTTGATGCTCTTAGAGGTAAGGTCAGCAAAGCTGAACTGTTGGAATCTCTACTGAATGCAGTGCTTCATTCTTGCCTGCTTTGTGTGTATTAGGGAGGCAGGAGGCTGATTCTTTGCAGACTTTAGATCCCCTGCTGTGCTTGTCCTCCTAAAAATATCAAGAAGGTGCAATTAGAAAAAACAACTCCAAAGAAATTGGAGTTTCTCCACCTGAAAAATAACTAAAGGCACTGCAAATGTTATCTACAGCACCCTTTCTTCATGAGTCAAATATTTTGAGGTCTAAATGGATCATTATTGCAGTCAGTGTCAGATCTGTGTAATGCAGGTTATGGTACTCAGCCCTGCCATTTCTTGATGAAATCTTCTGGATTATTGTGTTTCGCCTTTAGAGACATCCAAACTTAAAGATTCAGAGTGGTAAAGAAACTGACATGTGACATTCTGTTTAATTAGGATGACTTAGAGAAATTTGAACCTTAATTTCAGCCTGAACTTGTCCAGTATTCACATTCATTAGTTCTGTTTTCTGTTTCTAGATTTTAGAAGCATTTTAAACCAGTAGATAGTTCCTAGGTTCTTAGTTATAAAACCTAGTTTCCAGCTTCATCAGTGCTTTACCATCTGTCATGTATCCTAATTGCTCTAGACCAAGTTAGGTCAATAATGTTTAGGCTTTTTATCAATGTATCTCTAGAGCATGTCCAGAGAAGAGTGACAAAGCTGGTGAAGGGGCTGGCAAACAAGTCTTATGAGAAGCAGCAGAGGGAACTGGGGTTGTTTAGCCTAGAGAAGAGAAGGCTGAGAAGAGACCTTATTGCTCTCTACAACCACGTGGAAGGAGGTTGTAGAGAGGAGGGTGCTGGCCTCTTCTCCCAAGTGACAGGGGACAGGACAAGAGGGAATGACCTCAAGTTCCACCAGGTGAGGTTCAGGCTTGACATCAGAAAAAAAATTTTCATAGAAAGGGTCATTGGGCACTGGAACAGGCTGCCCAGGGAGGTGGTTGAGTCACCTTCCCTGGAGGTGTTTAAAGGACAGGGGGATGAGGTGCTTAGGTGCATGGTTTAGCGATTGATGGGAATGTTTGGACTCAGTGATCTAGAGGGTCTTTTCCAACCTTGTGATTCTGGGGTCTTTATTATAGCTCTTTTCTTTTGTTATTGCTGTTCCCACATGATGACCCTTATTAATTTTAATTATCCATTTTTCCTTTTTTTGTAAAAGTCATGAAGTCAATAGAGAGTTCCGCATTTTGCCTGAATTTTAAAGCATACATACATAAATGAACTTCCAGTCTATCTCAGTGATGCGAAAACCTAGATTCACTTGAGGAACAACTGAACTGCTTTCCTTGCAGATTTCAGGTTCCATGCAAGAAGACTGTGGGTTTTTTGAATTCCAGGATAAATGCAGCAGGAGTGGGTTTGTGAACCAAATACTCTGGAATTTCTCCACAGGCATGCTGTTTCTTACCTTGCAGGTAGAAGCTCATGATACTGGAACAAGCAATGTCTTTATAAAATACTAATCAAGTTTAAGCTTTTATTTCTTAATTATTCCTTACAGATTCTTTGTAGATCTACATTGCACAAAAGATAGGCGTTTTCTCACTATCAACAGCAACAGCAAGACCACCTCAGAAGTTTGGCTGGTTGACTGTAGACATCCTTTTAAGTTACCTGCTCTTGTACAAGCACGAACAAAAGGGGTCATTTACCACATTGAGCACAGAAACAATGAATTATATATTCTTACTACATATGGAGAACCTGCAGAATATAAGGTAATTTTAACTGTTAGTAAGATATATAGGATTCATTTGGATACTTGTTACAGATCATACAGAAACAGTAAGGCTGGCTTTTAATTCTGTGCTTCTCAGCTTACTGAAATAATTTAAGAGAATTTGACAGAGCGCTGCATGGATTGAAAGACTGATAGTAGTACATGGAGTCTTGCCTGTAGCATGCCAATTTGATTCTAACTCCTTCAGCAACATCAAGAAATGAATATGCTTTAACAGTCATTTCCCATATATTAAATTTTAACTCAGTGAGCTGAGTCTTTAAGCCAAGCCACCTACAGTTTTGCTGGTTACACTGAATGCACTTATTGCATGAAAGTCTTCTACAAAGTAATCTATGAGAATTTAACTTATTTTCTAAATGTTATTGAATTACTCTTCCATTTTCCCCAAGTAAAAGGAGTTTTAAACCCTCCAGTTTTAGCCAGGTAAAACCCTTGAATACAAACTAAGAATTTTTTACATTACAGATGTTGCATGCAATCACCTCTGTGTCTGTACGGCTAATTTGTAAGTCTTACTACATCTTAGTAATGCAAGGTTGGTTTCTGTTAATATAGCTGATGAAGGCACCAGTAGCTTCCAGTGGCATGGAGAACTGGCAGTTAGTTTATGCACTGGAGAAGAAAACCAAGCTAGTAGACCTGGAGATGTTCAGTGATCACTGTATTATGTTCCTGAAGAATGCTGGTCATCTTTACTTAAATGTGCTTTCTTTTGTTTCACATTCAGTCCAGTCAATAAAGGTATGTCTTAGCTTGGCATAAGCAAGAGTAATATTTTTCCAGCACTATTTATTTTTTTAACTTAACATTCTGAGGAAAGCAAGGATGAACTCCAAGAGTAAAAATGGTCTGGAAACTATAATACCGACAAGTTTGTCATTGTATCTACTTGTATTACCTGTGGTTGTTCTTCGGGATTTCATGTGGTGGTTATTGTAGCACTTCAATAGTTAAAGTGCCGCTATCCTGTAAGTCAGTTCTTTCTTCAACATATTACAGTTGAGCTCTTTACAGTACAGCTCATTTCTAACGTAAAATAGGACTAGATTCCTTCCATGCTCTACTTAGTTTTACTGGGCCTATTTTTGGTTACACTCATTACAGTAAGCAAGGAAAAAAAAATTCACAGAAAGGGTGATTGGGCAGTGTCAGAGGCTGCCTAGGGAGGTGGTTGATTCACCTTCCCTGGAGGGGTTTAAGGTGTGGGTGGACAAGGTGCTGAGGGACATGGGTTAGAGATTGGTAGGAATGGTTGGACTCGATGATCCGGTGGGTCTCTTCCAACCAGGTGATTCTATGATTCTGTGAAATAAGCCCAACATTCTTGCAGAAGAAAGATAGAACATTCAGAAGAGATGTTGACCCAGAATAAGTGGGAAGAGTTGATATTGCAATACAATTTGTGCAAAGTATTTCTTCACTTCTCTAGTTGTTACTAAATATTTGTGTATGAAAAACAGTCACTCCATTCAAACCAATGATTTCTAGAGACCAGTCAGACAAAATATTTAATTAATTTGTTTGCCTGATAAATACAATCTGAACTACTCAGATTAACTTCAAAAAGCTACCAATGCTACATTCTATATATCTCTTACAAAAAAAAACCCGAGCAAAGTACGCTGTATGGTCTCTGAAACCATCATTTTTGCAAACGGTCATTGTTTATTCAGAAAAGGTCTGCAGTTATTCTGGAGAACTTGGACTTCTGCTGCCATTTCAGAATTCTCTAGCAACCATACCCAAGTAAGTAGTGGTCTGGCAGAGGGTTTGACTACATCCCTGCTGCTCTGAAAGAATGAATCTTGATTTCTTTTATTCGTAGCAGAGTTGAAAATCTTAAATATAATAGCAGTAAGTGTCTAAGGTTGAATGTGCCAGGAAAAGGTTTTGTTCTTCACAATGGCTGGCACTAGGAACAAAGTTAAGAGTGGCAGGGGTTTTCAATGGCTTAGCATTACTGAGCTAAATCGCAGCAAAAGCATAACAACTGACGTGGATTTGGCTGTATAACATGTTGAAGTAGGACTGGAAATCAGAGGTAAAATAGGATCTAAAAAATAAAAATGGTGTAGAATAATTTCAAAGAACGTTTTAATTTTAAAAATTACACTGATGCCCATTTTAAATTGAATTTGGACTTATTTTTCTTCTTTTATTTCATTGTTGAACTTTACCCAGTGGCCTTTGGTAAAGTTTTCCCCTAAGTCTTTTACTTTTTGACTGTTTCAGTACTGAACTTAAAAGAAATACAGATTATGTTACATACAAACTGAAGACAAGTAGCTTGATAATCAAAATCTTCCCTCTGAAGGACACACTAGGCAAAATTTACATAAGCAGTATAAGGATCTTACTTGAAATGCTGTGTTTTCTCAGCTACCTACGTGGGCCTGTGAATTTGAATTGGAATCTCGTCCTGAACATACCACAAGCACTTGCTATTTTCAGCTCTCCTCCCCAGTGCACCCCCCTAAGTGTTTTGCATATTCATTTAAAGAAAATAATCTCATTGAACAAGCTGTGCAAGAGGTACCAATTATTATGAATTATCACACTACACGTTTACTAGCTAAAAGTGAGGTAAGATTTTTCAGTCCTTTTCCCATTCCTTTTATTCTTCCCTTTCTCCTCACCCATTTAAAGAAAATGCATTTGGCAGGGAATAGAGATTAAAAACATAAAGAGCAGTTGGTGCTATAGTTACTGAACAGTGGGTGTTTTCTTCAGTGCTGTAGAGAACAAGAGTCATGATAAGGGGTTTGGTTTTTTTTTTTTTTTCCATTAACGTGGGTATACTAGAGAAGATAACAGTATACAATGAGTTAAGAATCTTTGAAAAATATAACTTAGATTTGCTAGTTGATGTATGGTATCATGCTCTCCATGATAAACTAAGAACATGCCAGCTATTGAAAAGAGCATCCCACAACCAGCTGCACAGTATAGAACAAGAAATGAAAGTTTTAACAGCCTGAGTTTAAAAAAAATTTGAGATGTTAATAAAAAGTTTGTGCTTTAGTAAGTGGTAAACTATTTAGTTAATAATAGATATTCTTGGTATTAAAGGGGAAAGGAAGACTTGGGTGCTTTGGTAGTCTAAAAACTCCTTAGGTGTTGCACTTAAATGAATTTTGTACTCTGCATCCAGAAGTCTACACAGCAGAGGTTCGGTCTCTTGCTTTATTTTTCAAGAGTGCTTTCTACATGTTAAGTGAAAAAAAATTACTGTAATCGAAAAAACACATTTTAAAATAAATAATTGAAGTTTTCATTGCCATGTGTCATTGAGATTTCTGAAATGTCCTTTATTGTAAAATACTCCTTAATTTCCAGGATGAAACTTTGGTGCCAATTACAGTTTTTCATAATATGAATTCTAAAGAGCTTCACAGGAAACCACTTCTTGTTCATGTATATGGAGCTTATGGCATAGATTTGAACATGACCTTTAAAGAAGAGAAGCTGATGTTGATTGAAGAGGGTTGGATATTAGCATATTGCCATGTTAGGTAAGTCAAATAAGAAATTGAATTAAGAATTTAATCTGTGGGATATACAGGTATTTCTTGATGTGCAACTGAAGAGGTACAGAAATAGTTTTTCACGTAGCTATAAATAATTCTTCATGCTTTTCACTTCCATGTCTTGTAGTTTATTGTTAAAGTAGTTTTTAACAGAAAATATAAATTTTTGTCAGGAAAAAAAATTATACTTTTAAGACTACATACCACATTTAGGTTTCTTAAATCAACAGGATGGTTGTATATAACTTCTACTCTTTTGAAATCTCAGTACTCCTTGTCTCATTTTTCCTCAAGAAAAACTTTGATAATGTTCAGATTACAATGACATGCTACCTCCCCGTTTTTCTGAGGGCATTGTGTACTAATGTTCAGTTTGTGTCTCCTAAAAGCCATTTTCATTCTATAACAACTAAGCATTTAACCTGCATCTCTTGTTCTTTTATTGGCTAAATCCTCTGTCTCTGATTTATCTACAAATCTACTATTTTATAAAACCACTATGTACAATAGGCTTCACATTTTCATTGAGACAGTAATTCAGTAGGTAAAGAAGACAACAAAAGAATCACTTTAGGGAGGGGAAAGAAGGAGGAGAACAAGCAATTGTTTGAAATACCAGTTCCAAAACAAATTCAGCATACAAATATATTCAGTCTACTATCTTCAGTGGCAAGCATTGGGCTGTTTTTCTTCCCAGCCCTCTAAGTACCTTAAGATGCATGTCAGTCCTAGATTAAAATCTTCATCTAAAGATGAAATATGACAGACTAACCAGTTAATTAATTTTAAACTTGAAATTGGAATAAGGAAATTTCAGGTGGCTTAGAATCAAAACAGCAGTTGTGTAGAAAGGAATATAAAGATTTTTTAAAATTCCGTATTACAAAATGTAACATTTGAAGTAGTATTTGTAATTCATAAACTAGAAAAAAAAAAACTTCTTAGCATTCTAAAAATTCAAGCTATGTGACAGACAAATCCTGAGAGTCTTCATGTGGAGCTGTGAAACGCTTTACTGTTAATACTGTTTTAATAAATGCTACTGTTTGTGAAATAAGTATTGCGAATGTTTATTTCTTAAGTTTCATGTATAAAAAGATAATATGAACGTTTGTTTTTATATTGCCTACAGCATAATTTCCTAAACTGGTGCTTTTCCTATGAGTTTCAGGACATATGCACACAATGGCAGAGTGCCCTCATGCAGTTACGATTTTCACCAATCATCATGCAAGGATGTTTTTTTGGGTTTTGGGGTTTTTTTTTTTTTCCATTTTGTGTATTTTGGCCATAAAGGAGGGTAAAGACAAGAACAGAAAAAAGAACAGTTAATTGGGAAGGCAAACTATGGGTTTGCAGTTCTGTGGCTGCTGTTGTCTTTTCATTATGTGAAGTTTGCCATGCAACATTTTCCAAAGAGACTCCCATCTTGAATTGTTTTAAATTTCAGGGGTGGAGGAGAGCTAGGCCTTAGCTGGCACAAGGATGGATGTCAGCATAATAAACTCAAAGGTCTCTGTGACCTTAAGGCCTGCATCATGCTGCTGCATGAACTAGAATTTTCTCAGCCAAAATACACAGCACTAACAGCAGCCAGCGCAGGAGGAGTTCTTGCAGGAGCCCTGTGCAACACTAATCCAGAACTTGTCAGAGCCGTGGTTTTACGGGTAAGGTGCTGCAAACCCTTTATGAATTATCGTATTACACCGTATTTTCTGTTTCATTTTACCCGTTTTGGAATTCAGAAATATTCTAGTTCAGAATTCACCTTCCTCATTTGTTTGAGAAAACTTTTTGGCCTAGGCAACTGAGGTCCTCTGTCAGAATGGCTGCCAACTGTTTTTTTTTTTTTTTTTTTTTTTTTTTTTTAATAACTTCTAAGGCTCCTTTCGTAGATGTCCTAAGTACAATGATGAAAACTCATCTCCCACTGACAATTGAAGAACAGGAAGAATGGGGAGATCCACTAGCAGATGAAAAATGTATGAAGTATATCAAAAGCTATTGTCCGTACCAGAATATTAAGCCACAGGTAAAACTATGCTTTCTATGTGGAATACTACAGTAATAAAGTGTAGCAGTCTGTATGAAAACAAAAAGTGCATAACTGGGAAAAGACTGTTCTACCTTTTCAGCACTTTAAAACGTGGTATTTTAGAATTCTCTTAGCTGCTGCCTTCTCCTTTTCTGGGGGACTTCTGTTGTTCTGCTGAGTTTTGCAGACTCACAGGAGGGAGAAGGCATTTTCCATTGATTAAATAGCTTTTCAGAGGCAAATAGTGAAATGGAAAAAGAACTCTAGCTTTGACATTGTTATGTCAGAAGAAATCTTCTTTATTTGAAGTAATGCGTTAGCTGTGTTGCATAGCTTTATTCTGTAAAATCTCAGTATCGCAAACCAACTACTTTTCATGTGTACAAAGAGTGCAAAAGTAAACCTCAACTGCAGTTCTAAGGTGAACAATTCCATGATTATTACTCCCTTTTTTTGTGATCATCAGCAAGCAGACATGTATGGGACCTTTATCAGTGGGGAGAGGATGTTTTTGGTTACCTTTTTGCAAGCAGATGATCCCTTAATATGAAGTCATTTTGCAGGCCAAAATACATTTTGCAGTTAGAGTGATAAAAGTACTTTTTTAAGAGCAGGTAATTATGTAATGGGTGCATTTTAAATAAGCCATAGCAAGTAGTACAGTAAGATAAATGGCAAAAAAATTGCTTGCTTTATGAGAAAAATCAAGTGTCAAGTATGTAACTGGTTTTGTGTTTTTAATTTCAGTGTTATCCTTCAGTTTTTATCACGGCTTATGAAAATGATCAAAGGATACCACTAACAGGAGTTTTACGGTATGTTCAGAAACTCAGGAAGGCTGCACTAGGTCATGCCAGCAGAACAGGTAAGAAAGGTAAGAATAAGAATATTGCAGATACATGAAGTTAACGGGACCAGAATATGAGTAGTCATATAATCAAACATGGTGTAGGTTGACTTCTCTTTAAAAGCATTAATTTGTACAATACAATATGGTAACTAAACTCTGAAGTAATTCCTGTTACCTGCAAAGACGAGAATAGATAAACCTCAGCATCTAAGATGAACTCTCCAGTGCCTTAAGAGGGACCCAGTATCTCAGTATTGTAGACTTGCCTGAAAATAGTAAAGCCCATATGTTAAGTATTAATAGTGACAAACCACAACAGGCTCAGAATACCCTCTGATATGAAAAACAATAAAGACTGGGAAAATATGCGTGGGGCTCACAATATGTGGCAAGTGTTGGACAGTACTAGGTGAACCCAAGCTGCCTCGTCCAGCTACTGCCATGTTCAGATTGCAGTTCTCAATAACATATGGATAAAAATGTTATTTTTGTTGCTCTACAAAAGACTACTTTTCCCAGTTTGCTGAAACTGCAGGTGTTAGTCCAGGTTAGAATGACAAGCTTGCCATGGCACAGATGCTTTTTATACTTGAAATCTAGTACTGGCTTTGGGACATTTTTCAGAAAAAGGTACATTCAAGCCTTACTTTTCTCTAGCAACATCTAATCTGGGGAGAGGCTTTTACCATCAGTACCAAAAGAGATCCTGAATTCCATATTTCATTATGCTGCTTCTCTGCTAGCAGCACACAGCTGCAGTGTTTGGGAAAGGATAGCAGATACTGCAGTTAGTGTTGCAGTCTTTGCTCAGAAAAAGAAAAGCACGTCTTCCCAAAAAGACTCAGAGAGAGAACAAACACTCTAAATATATAAATATTTTAAAAATATTTAGCTTATATAAATACAAATAATTCATCCAGCAAGCCACTGTGGGATTCGTTTTTTTCTTAAGCAATAACAGAAATTCTGTCACGGCAGGAGGCAGGATTATCTATCCCTAAATAACTCACATCCCCACTTACCTTTTTCCTTGTCCATTCAGTGTTAAGTGACTGTTAGCTTCATTATTCCAGGAAATGGGGTCCCCAACATCATCTTAGACATCCAGGCAAATGGCAGTCACTGTGATTCATCTTGGGAGGATTCACTGAATGAGGTATGTTCCCTTTATTGCACTCATCCATAACATGTTGGAGGGACGAGACCCCTCAATTGATACTTCAACCTCAGTTGTTCATGCAGTCATTGAATGCATGTTTTACGTGTATTGTAAGACCAATTGCTGCTTTTACCTATATATGTATGTCAGCAGGATTTTTTATATATATATATATATATATATGTGTGTGTGTGTGTATATATATGTACACACACACACATAGTTATATACCTTTATCAATATATAATTTTAATAGATCTAAAAGAGCCAGTGACCACACCAGATTTTTGAACCTCATTTTGCCTTAAGCCTCAAAATACTGTTAACCTCCCACTGTAATGTGCTGTGAGCTTTGAATTAAAGGTTCTAGAGTAGTGTAAAATATTATTCCAGCAGGAAAAGTCTTGCACTGTAAAGTGTTAAGTGTTTACAATTGTCATACTGGCTATTTACTTCCATATTCCTCATGAGCAGGTCATATATGATGAGTCTGACTTTTACATTTTTAAATGCATGATCAGCATTCTCAAAGGACACTACTACAATTAGATTTCAAGATTTTTCACTTTCTATGAGCACACATATTAAAATTTACATACTGCCAAGACCTGGCATATTGTTACCAATGTTTCAGACTATCAGCTGGTTACAAATTTTATTACTGTTAAGTTTTAACAAATCCTAGCAAATGTTATTTGATTGTTGAGGCAGTTATTACCAAAATGAATTCTTTCAGTCTGAAAAGCCTCATTCTGTCTTAAGGCAAGGTACTGCTTAACATCTGTATGGGAAACAAAGAAGATCAGAACTTCTGTACAAGAACTTGAAGGTTTATAGTGTTAAGAAATTTTTTACTTTCTAATAAAACATTTTCATTATTTTAGGTTGCAAGAAACCTTGCTTTTCTGAACAAAGAACTTGAGGAAGTATGCCATCTCCAACATGAGAGCAAATCCTGCAAATAGCTAATAAATACATTGACCACCTGAAGAACTTTGTAACAGATTTTTATTTGCATACAAAGCAAACACCTTCTCCAGAGGATGTCACTTCTTGGATCCCTGCTTTATGAGCATCAGCAGACAAGACATTCAAAGACAAAGTAGGGTGTCACACTGGCTTTTAAACATGCAAATTAAGAACTTAGTTTCTCCCCTACCAGATAGTACAGAAGTAGCCACCTGCATTAATCAGTTTGTTCAGTACAGGTCTGTTCACATAAGCAGGCAATGCAGCCCTGGACAACTAGAGCTGAAGCACAACAGTTGGTGCATAAAGCCTAACATGTGAAGACATGCAATTTGTAGAGGTAGCCTTTCCAGTCTAAGACCTCTCTTACAAGACCAAATTTTAGACAAAACAGTAAAACTTCCAAGAAATATTGGATTTTAAAGTGTGAGACTTTAAAATGTGTGGTCATCTAAAACTTAATTCCCATACATAGCTGATTATGACTGTTGCTGTTCCTAGCTATGCAGCAGCCATAGTGTACTGATCACATGGTGGGATTGAACAAACTGGAAGGAAGAAATGGACTCTCAAGAAGAACTCTTTCACGGGGGTAGATTGAAAATCTTGCAGTTACCTTAACTAGCATGTTAAAAAGGAGGTGCCAAAGTCCCTGCAGAAGACAAGATGAATGCCCCAGGAGATGTCAGTCTCCAGTGGATAAAACATATAGAATGTCCCTACTAAAGCAGCCTGATTCATAGCTCAGCTGACCTCCAAGCAAGGCACCAAACAGCTACATGTTGCTTTAGGCGCATGGTGCAGACACCTAGGAGCAGCCACGGGTGCAAGCAGTTGGTGGAAAATACACTCTGTGGCCCTAAGGTCCTCAAATTAAAACAGAGTTCCCCAGATCCCCTACATGTCCAAACCAGACTGTACCACATCTAATACTTATCATTCCTTTGTGTCACATCATCCACTGTGGGCATGCCAAGTGCAAATCTAAAAACATGAATAAGGGTGACATTCAATAGAGCTGTTTACTCTGAACTAATGTATGCACACCTCACCTTAACCTTTAAGGCAGAAGAAGGAATAAGAGGATGCAAATGTATTCAAAATCAGCACAAGGGCGGGGAAAACAATTGGAAATGCAGTTCTCAGTGTAGAATTAGACTTATTAGCTAGATTTTGGTTTTCTCACTAACTTTGAGGATAATCAAAGCAGTTAAGAGTTGAGAAAAGAGATGAGGCATCACAACTTTGTGTTGTTATGGCTTACTTTTACCTATTTTAACAAATACAGGGTTTATCCCTTTGAAGTAAGTTAGTTTTATAGGTCATGGACTTTCTAGAAGTTACTATGAACTGTCACAGGCTTTGGACTCCAGGGGAGCTCTTAATGACCAGCAAATGTAAGGGGAAAATAATAGAAAATAATTCTTGCCTTTCCTCACAAAAATACACACACTTAAAAAGGACAGATTTTCAGGAGAGGGTTACTTTTCTTATCCACAGATCCTAAGGGGATGTTTATATTGTACTTTTTCCATCAGCAATACAGACGCAAGAAAATTAGGTGTCATCTGCTTTATTTTTTAGGATATTTTGTACCCAAAGTTTTAAAAGCCAAAGAAACACAAAAATTGTTAGCATTTCTCTAAAACCATCATTTTCTAAATTAACATGAAAGCCTGGTTATTCTACTCCTGCACTTAACAGTTTATGTAGAGTAAATTGAAGGCACTGGAATAACAAGCTTTTTCTGCCACAAAACAATTTCCTTGAAAAGCTTCCATAATATGAACAGGCTTTGTTGTTTTATATTCAAGGACCAGGCCTTCTCCCATTTCAGTTTTAATTAGTTTAGTATTGACAGCTTTACCAGCATTGCTAAAATTAGTACTTAGTCTTACAATAGCTTCAGATGGAAGGTTAGGAACTATAGCTTTCAGGTCTATTGTCGATTCCTGCCCAAAATTGAGAACCATCATAAAGGCTCTGTCTAACCCATCCAGTTCCCGCACATACACGAAAACATTACTGTCATTCCAGATGTAGCACATCCACCCTCGCTGAATGGGGAGCTCATTGTTGCGAAGTAAAGTTAGCTCTCTGTACAAATTCAGGGTTGAGTTGGACCGGCTCATCTGGATCTGTAACAGTCAGCATCAACAGGGTTATTTCTTTGCACTGAATGTAATAGTTGCTTCTTACCTCACACACCCACAGTCTGCTGAGAGCGCACCTATTGGAATTACATTTTGACAATTATCTCTTCAAATTTGTCTGCTGATTCCACTGAAAAACTGCTTTTTCTCATGCATTTCCTTGGTATTTGTGGGGTGGCAGAGGCAGAGATTATCAGGCATGACAGAATCTTCCCAATACTAACTATTTCTTCCTCCCTGAGTGCCCTTGCAATGCGATTCATTCAGGAGAAAGCCTTCAAAGCTTGATACTGAACTTTGAGTCTAACCTACTGAAATCAACAGGTTTGTTGTGTTTTATAATTCCCCTGTCTTAGTTGTATTTTTTTTCTTTCTTCAGTTCTGGTCAGCAATGCAGACCAGCAAAATCTATTTGATTCACTGCTCCACATATGTTCATGACACTGTATTTTACGTTCTTGTTACAAGGCTGGTGCTTTCTTTAGGAATAGAAATGAAAAAAAAAGACCATATTTCAATTTAATATTAAAATTCTTAAAGGGGTCTTAAAGAGCCAAATTATCACATCTACGTTATTGCAATTGCTCTGCTTAAATGAATGAGATAAAGTAGACTTCTGGCTGATGCACAGATTTCCTTTTCCTAATAAAAATTGTGATGATTCAGCGCTGCTTCTCCCCTTCAGTTTGTAGTCTCCGTCTATTCCACTATGAAAAAGATGTCAGAGCAAAACAGGTACATTAAAATATTTTTAGACCACTAGTTTGTCCCACATAGATACCTACTTCAACATTTACACTTTCGTAGTCAGAGTTAACAGGTAACCAGCTACTGTTGCCTTCAGTAAAACCAGCATTAACTTGGCCATCCCACTGCATGGGGGATTTCTCCGGAAAGGTCACCTAGAAAATAAAGCGGTGATCAGTGTCTTAAAAAGTTAACTCTTGAATGGTGCGTTCTCACATCTTCCAATTACCATCACACTCTTTGGTTTAAGGTAAAATTTAACAAGGAGGATGTAATCCTGTTGAAACAGAGGAGAAGGAATGGTCTCATGGATGCAGCATCACTGGTTAAAATGTGGAATTCCTAGCTGACTCTGCTGGAGTTGTCTCCCCTTGCAACAGATGGATGGATAAAAGTCTACTAATGACAGTTAGGATATTCTGATAAGTATCTAGACACAAAGTGAGTATGTGAGGTAATGAGTCCTAAGAGATGCTGTTAAAGGCAAGAGGTAAATCTTACCCAGTATCTGTTCATTTGTAGGCATCGCACTTCTCACCTTAGAAATCTTCCAGCTTACATTTGCAAGGGGTACAGTTCAGACAGTATTGTTTGCGTTAGAAAGATAAAATTACTTCCAAGTGCAAAAACTTTATTGAAAACCAGCTTTTAGCTGATTAAAAAGTCTGAAGTTTTCCTTTTGAAGAATTGAGAGAAATTCTGAAAAAGCTTCCTCATTGTTATTCAGGAGCTGCCAAAATATCTGACACTTATATTTAATGATGTGAGAGGGCATAAAATATTTTGTACATACTTTGAGTGTTTGTTTTCCATAAAAACTGTTTTTCATGGAAAGGGCACTTTTCAATACGATCTGTCAGAACAACAGCTCAACAAAAGAAATTGTAACTGTGCTTTGTGACGTTATAAATAACGGGTTTCTCTTTAGTATGTTCTGAAAAGCAGGGAAAAAAAAAATCCCAACTTTTCAACACTGGTAACACTCCCTTTTCATTGTTGTCTCTTTCAGCTTCTCCTGGAGTAAGTAGACTGCTGAGGCTAAAAACTACACCCTGAGCAAATATTCTCCATCTTTCTAAGACAGCCTTGAATCAGGGAATCTTCCTCTCTGGACAGTGTGAAGAGTGGTTTCACATGTGAGCCACAGGTTACCCACTAAAGGAGAGTAAACCCTGAGGAGTCAAGGGTGAGACACTTCTCTGAGGACTATCAGCAGTAAAATGCATAAGATATTTGATTTCCTTTTAAATCAGAGAATCATTTCCTCACACCTGAATTAGACTAACCTCGCAATGATCCTGTGCTTCTTCAAGTACCTTTTTCCCCTTTGACACAAAGCTATCCAACACCGTTGGTAATGTCATCAGAGGCAGTTTCATTTGCTGGAAGACACTCCTCAGTGAAATCACCATCTGCCCTAGGACCATGTTCTCATGGTGCTCAAATATGATCGTAGCAGGCAGAACTGAGCTGTTCCCCTTTAGGCATGACCTTTTCCAGTCATACCCGTACATCTTGGACAATGAGGCAGAACAGAAATCAGATATGACACCCTAAGCCATTCATCAAAATAGCCTCTGTTAAGAGGAAAAGATGGGTTATTGTCACAGGGGACTCCTTCTGAAAGGAACAGAAGGCTTGTTATGCAAACAGGACCCATTACACAGGAAGTCTGCTGCCTACCTGGGCCTTCCATTAAAGGTGTAGAAAGAAAGCCTCCAGCCCTGGTCAGGCCCATGGATTATTATCCTCTATTGATTTTCCAACTAAGTAGTAATGAAATCCAAACAAGGAACCTGAGGGCAATTAAAAGGGACTTCAGGGCCTTTAGACATATGGTAAAGGGATGGGGCCACAGGCAGTGTTCTCATCCATTGTACGGGGAATGACGAGGGTAGGAACAGGAAGAGCCAAGAAATAACTACCTGGCTCCAAACCTGGTGTGAGAAGCAAAACTTTGGGTTCTCTGATCATGGCTTGGCCTACACAGCACCAGGCTTACTGTCTAAGGATGGAGTTTGCTTGTCCCCAAGGGGCAAAAGGATAATAACTAAGAAGCTAGCAGGGCTCAATTTAAGAGCTTTAAATTAGATATGAAGAGGTGGTGGGAACAAAACAAGGTTTGATAGAAAAAAGCCTGGGAATAGCACTCCAGTGTCTGAGGGATGCTGAGCTGTGCCCTTTGGTCTGCCAACCTCAGAGGAAGTGGGGGACAGCACTTCAAATGGCACCACAGATTTAAAGATTCAAAAATTCAGTGGGTAGTCAGTTAGGAACTGATGCTATTGCCCTCAGGAGTGTAGTGGGATCAACAGCCCAACTGAAGTGCATCCACATCAGTGCACACAGCCTGGGCAATAAACAAGAGGAACTAGAAGACAAGATGACTACGATATAATTGCCTTCACAGAAATATGGTGGGATGACTCATGTAACTGGAGTGCTGTTATGGCTGGCTATAACACTTTGTTTTATTCCCTTGACCTGGAATAAACTTCTAAACATTTCTATAATCTACAAACACAAGCGTCCTGTCCATGGTTGTGTTGGGCTCACAGTTTGACTTGATGGTCTCAGACACGTTTTCCAACGTGATTCTATTCTCTGTAGCAATGATCAAGTGAGCTAAGACACCTGGTTCCTAGGCTCAGGTAGCTAAATCCTTTCTAGAAAAGGATCTAAAAGACAAACCAAAAACCCCTGTGTGGCAACGAAAAGCTACTTCTGCTTTCCATTAGGCAGTGCTAAACAAATCTTGGTCTGTATCCTCACCCCTTTCTGGAGGTCCTGTCTTCAGAGCTTGGGCACATTATAGAGGTCTGCAGCTTAGGCAGATGCCTATGCAAAGTCAGAGCAAAGCACTCTGCAGGTGATGGCGACTGTAGCTGTGCTCTGATTTCCTTTAAATTCTGATTTCCTCTAAATCATAGCCAGGAAATAATGGACTTCCACATAGTAATTATGTAGAATTACTTCTGTGGAAGGAAGGAGTTAGCAAATTGGTTCCTCTTGGTTCGGATGACTGCAACACATCTCACCAACAGCTGTGCCATAGGATTGAAGAAAACTATCAAAACAGTAAGGAAAGAATGGATTGTTCTTGCATTTTTGGAAGTTCTGTTTCTCAGAACTAAACAACAAAAGGATCAGAATTTATATGTTCTTCACTTACGTTTTCTGACACAATGTTCTCCATGCCTATTTCTTCACCATAGTAAGTTACAGGAGTACCAGGGAGGGTTAAAAGCAGCATGTTTATAACATTGACATACTCCTTCCCAATCCGAGATGAAATCCGAGCAGCATTAGGGCTTCCAACCTGAAGAAAACATCATTCTGTTAAACATTAATACATTAATGTTAAACATTTATACATTATAAAATTCCATACATATGTGAAATTGGGCAACTACTTTAGCAAGGTAGTAGGGGGTTTTGTTTGCTTATTTTCTTTCCCCTCCAGGCCTGTGAGAGCAATTATCATTATCTTGGCACTAGTACAAATTTCTGACAAAAAAAATATAGCACACTGAAGCTCTGCCAGCAGTCAACTAGGTAGAAGTGAGGAGAGATGAGAAACAATAACTCCCTACAGCTACATTTTTTCTCATATTTCTGCCATTTTCTCTGCTGTGTGAAGGTGGTGCTTGTTTTGAAAAGATCTCCTACACATCCTAAACTTAATTCCTAGCAAAGACCAGAAAACTTTTAAGTTAACTGCCTGCTGTATTCTTCCCTGGCACTGGAAGGTTTCCAGAATCTATTGCATTGAGTCAGTTTAGGGCCAAGGTTAATCCTCATTGGTAGTTTAAGCCAATGCCCCATACTACCTTGAAGAGACCAAGAGACACAATTGTAAATTCCCTGTTTTCACCCTTGCATAGGGGATATAACTGTTATTGAAGGGCACAACAATGCCAACAACTGCAACTACAGCAGCTCAGTTTCTCCTTAATACATACTACGGCCTAGCGATGGGCTTAGGCTGCTGATGATCCCACTGCAGTCAATGTGTGTGGGGTCTAAGAGTATAAGTTTCTATCACATACAGGACCAGGCCCTTCCTTTAAGAGCTGGTCTAGAACTCTTACCACCCAGTTTGGCCATTTTCCTGCAGGCATGTTTTTCATCCATAAGCTGACAGCTTCAAAAATACTGTTGCCTGATAGATTTTTCATGTTGATTAGGTTGAAATTGAAGGGAAAATCTGCTTCTTGGATAAAACTTGTTCCATAATACATCATTGTTGCTTGAATGTCTTCCTTTTCATCATCATCAGAACCCATAAATCTACAAAGTACAGAAATACCTTTTTGGCTCATTTTTGGTTTGCACAGAGCAGAAAGAAACTAGGAATGGTGTTGGACAGAACAGAAGCCACACAGTATCAAGAACCATGTTCATTTCCCTCCTTCCCATCAAAAAAGATTGATACAGAGAAGCAATATTTCATAAAGCAGGCAAGGAGAAATATTTCTTTGAACTTTCTGGAAAAAAGTCTAGAAGGGTCAACAAAAGGCTGTAAGGATCTAACTGAAGTCTTCTCTTTCTGAACCACACGCTCCATTCCAGCAGTTTCCATGCTTTACTTCACAGAAAATGACCTGGGGGTCCCCCAGGTTGAACACGAGCTAGCAATCTGTGCTTGCAACAGAGCGCTGTGTTAGCCTGGGCTGCATTAGTAGGAGCACTGCCAGCAGCTTAAGGACATGATCCTTCTCCTCTACTCTGCCACCCCTGGAATGCTGTGTCCAGTTCTGGGCTGCCCAGTACAAGAGAGGCACAGACATACTGGAGAGAGTCCAGAACATCACCGCTAAGGCCATTAAGGAATTGGAGCATCTCTCCTATATAGAAAGGTTAAGACAGATGGGACTGTTTAGCCTGGGGAAGAAAAGGTTCAGGCAGGTATCATCAGTGTATATAAATATCCGAAGGGAGGGCACAAAGAAGACAGATCCAAGTTCTTTTCAGTGGTACCAAGAGACAAGACCAAAGGCAATTTGCACAAACTGAAAACACTAGAGGTTCCCTCTGAACATCAGAAAATACTTTTTCACTGGGAGGATGACCAAGCACTGGCACAAGTTGCTCAGAGAGGCCGCTGAGTCTCCATCCTTGGAGATGTTCAAAAACCACCTGGAGACAGTCCTGAGCAACCAGGTAACCTAATAGCAGTGGGGGTCAGACCAGATGACTTCTAGATGTCCATTCCAAACTCAAGCATTCTGTGATGTTAACAATCTCTGGCTATGCATCTGACATGAGCTTCGCTATTAATATGACACAATAAATCATCCACAGGGCTGATAAGGTACAGCCTCTCTGTGGTCTGAACAGTCAGCCACTCTGCTCTACTTTCTTACAGTCCATAGATACAGTAGAACTGCCAAGGGAAACTCATTTTGCTTGCACATTGGGGAAGAGACACTGTAGCCTATGCACCACTGTATGTATTTGAAGAAGAAAACTTTTTATGGCATATTACATTATTTAAAAATGTATTGCTAGCACAAGGGTGACAAATCTTAGAAAAAAAATCACAACCTGTAATAACAATTACCTGTATCGGCCAGGTTCACTGCTGAATTGATTCATCGTTTGACGGAAGCTACGGACGATATCATGCATACCAACTTGTGTAGTTGTGTAGTCATGGTAGAGCTGGGAATAGGCTGTGATACTCCCCTTAATGAAGAATGCAATATTTCCCATTAGTTCACCAGTATTTTAGATTTCAGAACTTTCCAAATTCTTCCTGTCCTTTCCTGAGACAATGCACCAGCCCAGATAAATTTTAACTGAAATGAGTAGCATACCAAACTAACAGTGCAGAGCTGAACTGCACTTGGGTGGAGAACTCTAAAGATATGGTATCACAGGGTTGATTATTTTGTATCTTATCCTTTGAGAGGGAGAGTCCACCCACAGCACTAACCAAACTGGCCCATTTGAAGCAGCAAGCACAATAGATGCTGCAGCCACACAGCAGGCTGAAAAGCTGCAAAGATGGACAATAATGTGGTAACTCATACAGGCAATGATACTTGTGGAGCTGATCAGTTTTATGCAATCCCTAGCTCAGCAGGGGAACAGCATCTTGGTGCTGGTGCCATCTGAGGAAGTCACCAAGCCCACTGCCTCAGGGAAAACAAAGAGCATAAATAACAGGGTGCATCCTTCTCAATCTCTCTGGCCACCTCCCACTGTGACATACTGCAAATATGAGGGGTTTGGTTCTTTTCTGATTCATACTAGCAACATAGAAGAAACATGTGCTAGTGACTGTTCCAGGATCCCACAGGAGCAAGAGTTCTGAGCTTACCTTTTGTCATAGGCTCCCCAGAGACAACCAATCAACTACTAAAATCCCAAGATATTTTAGAATACAAATTAAAAAGCAAATTATTTTAAACAGAAAATTCAAAGTGTCTGTGTAAGAACAGAAATACAAAGGGTATAATGGACAATTCTGCTCCCATCCACAGTGCTCCTTCTTGTGAGCATCTCAGTCACCTACACCCTCAGCCCAGGGGCTTCTTTCTTGTATATATATTTCTTGTTACTCCTGCAGACATCCCAGGAGCCACCTGCCTTCAAGGGACATGGCTGACTCAATCTTCCTAAAGCCTTAATTAAAACCCAAAAGAGTAAAAACATACACTTTACAGGAAAAAAATCAAAGACAGAATGTATACGTTACCGGATTCTGAGACTTGTTCACTTGAGGCTCATCTCGGAGGTGTGTTGCTTCTAAAAGAAATTTTACAGCACTGAAACTAAGTCCATCAATTCCTTTTTCAAGCCAGAATTTGATAATATTCTAGACAAAGGTACAAATTGAGAATTCCAAGTGAGTCCATCCCATTCAAAACACTATATATTTTAAAACAAAACTAAATCGGTTCCTAGGCATTAATATGTAATAACTTATTTTTTGACCTGTACTTCAAACTTCACTAGAAGTTAAAGTGGATCATGTCACTCTAAGGCCAAAGAACTACATAAAATGTGTTATGCCATCCAGCATAGATGAGGACTGGTCTGTAACTTCTCCTGGAATTCGTGAGACTATGCCTCATTGCCACTAATCTCATCCATTAAAATGACTGAGGTTGTGCTAAGTGCTATTCTTGATGAGGGCAACTAACCTGATCACCTGTCCTGTTCAATGTCTTTATCAATGATGTGTATGAAGGCATCGAGTGCACCCTTAGTAAGTTTGCAGATGACACTAAGCTGGGAGGAAGTATCAATCTACTGGAGGATACGGAGACTCCAAAGGGATCTGAACAGGTTGGACTGATGGGCTGAGATCAATGGCATGAGGTTTAATACAGCCAAATGCCAGGCCCTGCACTTCATAGAATCATAGAATCACCAGGTTAGAAGAGACCCGCCAGATAATCAAGTCCAACCATTCCTACCCATCTCCAAACCATGCCCCTCAGCACCTCATCCACCTGCACCCTCCAGGGAAGACGAGTCAACCACCTCCCTGGGCAGCCTGTTCCATTGCCCAATGACCCTTTCAGTGAAGATTTTTTTCCTTATGTCGAGCCTGAACCTCCCTCAGCAGAGCTTAAGGCCATTCCCTCTTGTCCTGTCCCCTGTAACTTGGGAGAAGAGACCAGCACCCTCCTCTCCACAACCTCCTTTAAGGTAGTTGTAGAGAGCAATGAGGTCTCCCCTCAGCCTCCTTTTCTCCAGGCTAAACAACCCCAGCTCTCTCAGCTGTTCCTCGTAAGACTTGCTCTCCAGCCCCCTTCACAGAAAAGGTCACTTGGCACTGGAACAGGCTGCCCAGGGAGGTGGTTGAATCACCATCCCTGGAGCTATTTAAAAGATGGGTGGACGAGGTGCTCAGGCACATGGTATAGTGGCAGATAGGAATGGTTGGACTAGATGATCTAAGAGGTCTTTTCCAACCTATTGATTCTACAATCAATAATATATATAATAATATAAGCCTGCCATGGCTGCATACAATTAGAACAACCTGATTCAAACATGCAAGAATATGTTGTTCTGCATAGATCCTGCACCACCAATTTTCTTTATAAACAGTAAAGCTCTTAAAACATTTGTTATCTTTCAGTTGACTGATGTGAATTTTTTTATTTTGAGGCTTATTTGTTAATTTTGCAGAAACATGAAAAATTATTATCCAACTTCACTGCAATCTGTAATTTCATTATCAAATTCAGAGGTTAACTACTATTAGTAAAATGATATCCTATGATATTTCTGTAGTTATTATATTACTACAGTTTTAATTGCTCTAGTTTTAACTAACAACTCTAAAATTCAGTCCCTCTTGAGCCGCTTCTGCAAACATTCTTTTAGATCAGGTTCATCTAAGGACAAAAACTTTTATTTTTTAAATGACAGCTATTGAATTACCATTTTCATAGAATCATAGAATAGTTTGGATTGGAACGGACCTTAAACATTATCTAGTTCCAACCCTCCTGCCATGGGCAGAGACACCTCCCACCAGAACAGGCTGCCTAAGGCCCCATCCAACCTGGCCTTGAACACCTCCAGGGATGAGGCAGCCACAACTTCCCTGGGCGACCTATGCCAGTGCCTCACCACCCTCATTGTGAAGGAATTCTTCCTTATGTCTAGTGTAAATCTTCCCCTCTCCAGTTCATACCCATTTATACCCATTTTGAAAGTGTATGAAGTACACTTGCCTCAATATGCTGGAGTAGAACTAGTCCACACTCAAGCTTTACAAATTTTAGTTTGGCAAAAAATGCTCCTCTTACTGAGTTGTACTTTCTCGTAAAGCCATTCTGAAAGCAGCAGCTCTCACTATGGTGTCTGCCCAATACTAAATCCAATAGAAATTAATTCATGCTTCCGCATGTGCTGATCAGAAAACCAACACCAGCTATCAGCAATGCAGCTATCAAGCGCTGACAAGGTGCTCACTCAGACTGATCTACTTTTATTTAGGCATGCTACAACACAATGGCTGCTAAGTTACATTGCTTCCACAACACCCTTTGGCTAAACCGAAGACAAGCTTCTCTGGTAGAGTCCATTCACTTCTGGCTCAGTCCCACAGCCCTAACCTTCTGAAACAAGATTTTGAATTACAATACTAGGCAAAGATTAACATGCTAGAGCAATTAAGGATGTTCACATAACGTCAGTCTTTGGAAATGGCTGCATGCCACACTTACTGGTTTTCATTTAAATTCATAGGAAATGCAGCATCTATTCACTACTGGATTTTCAGTGATATATCAGGTACCATTCAAAAAAAAATAATTAGTCATGACCATTGAAAACCATGTGCAATGCTAGGAGAAAAACGTATGAATGGAAATAAGTGGCCAAGTGGCATTAAGGGAAGCACCAAGACACAGACAGGTTATTAGTAGACTTCTTCAAGGATCAGTCTCATTTCTTGCTTTAATTAACAAATACAACTAAAAGTCTTTCTTCATGCACATGCAGTACCCACGGTGAGGGAAAAGGTCCCAGAGGGACAGTGAGACCACTACAGTAGAACCAGGTAGCTGTGAAGACTACCTCCAAAGAAATGTGCCAAAATTCAACAGTACAGAGTAGCAAACATTTAAGGATCAAATCAAAACACTGGAGGTAGCTGTTCTACTTGATGGAGTATAACCTAAAAATTGAAAAAAAAAAACCCAAATCAGTAATTGTTGGACTCCCCATGTTCAGGGCCACTTCCCCATATTTTAATGAATTGTACACTGTGATGCAGACAGCATGAGGTTTCATCAGAGCACCACCTTGCCTAGGTGAAGCACTCTCACAGTGACTGCTGTCCATCTGTCTCCCCTGTGAATTCATCAGAAGTACAGACAGATCGAAACTCACTATCCCCGGCCTCGGCCTTGGCCACAAGCTCAGGCATTCCTTGAAATTCAAATCAGCACTATCTCACTTCCTTGAAAAGGCAAACCTCTCTTTGCTAAAACAATGTGTCATTCCCCACATTGAACTGGCTAATTAACAGCTCCTTGTATCAACAGAGATAAAAACTTCCCTAAGCTTGAGTGATCCATCTCTGTTTCAGCAGTCTTCAGTGCAAGAGCTGCTTGGCCTTCCACATCAATCCTTCCATTAATTGTTATCCTCGATACAACATCCAGATGTGCTAAGCACCTTCATCCTTGCCTCCTGATGGAGACCAGAGCTGAAAGCAGTTCACAGCTTCCAGACAGCAGTGATGAACGTCAAAGCAAGTATCATCAATCTTGAGACACAGAGGGAGAAGTGTCTATGCCATCATACAAGATTCTGTTAAATTTGTTAACTTCTGGCCATCCACATTTGAGAAAACCCCAGGCTAGAAGTGCTGAGAAGAATAAGCAGTGGCTAAACAAAGGGATGGAGAGTTTCTCACTTCAGAAAGGACTGAAAACTTAACCTCATTTCATCTAGCTTAACAAAAGCCAAAAGGGGATCTTGTCAGAGCTGAAAACCAAATAAGCATCAACAAGGTGGAGGAAAGCTATTTCAGCTGAAGGACAGGTTTGCTTCACAGAAAGCTAAGTTCAGCTGGTGAACAAGGTGAAGCTGAAAAGTAGAGGACTCCTGAGGCACTGAAGAAAAGAAAATTTAAGATAGACTTTAGTGGGAAAAGAAAGGGAAAGGGAGCTCCTCCTGAAGTACAATAGCCTTGTCCAAAATCCTATGAAGATCTTGCCAGGCACTTGTGAAAGCAAGGGACTTAAGCCAGCAAAAAAAGCTATAGTTGTGCCTTCTTAAAGTCCGGAAGACTGCAATGCCACCCACTGCCAGTACTTTTACTCAAGAACAACTATATCTGGATTTTTGTGTGTGCTTGTTTGATTTTAAATCAAATAGACTTGAAGCAGAGTAGCTTCAAGCACTACTGGAAGCATTACTTCAAGCACACTGGAAGCATTACAAGATAAATCTTGCATTTTGCTTATAAACTAAATGTTTGTCAAGACACTTTTTGTTTCGATTGTTCACATACACCACAATCCTTGAATTAATTCCAACTAGACTATAAATTATGTAGCACAAATAATCAGAGAATTTAAGTGTAGAAAAAACTGCTTGGCTGTTGGCACAGAGAGCAGCAGGCAACATACTTACATGGATTTCTTGTTGGACAGCAAGGTTGTGAAAATTTAAGTCTGGCTGTTCTTTGCCAAACTGATGAAAATAACATTGCTTTCTCACATCGTCAAACTGCCAGCTGGAATTCCCAAAGACACTCACCTGCTCATATACAGGAGGGGGGGAAGTAATCAGAACTCTCAATTTAACAAACATCTATTCCTACACATACTTTAAGATGTGGTGCATTACAAGCATATATTAAAGAACAAAATGCCTAATCAATTGATGAAATTTTGAGTAGATTTTCGTACTTTAGTTTTACATTTCCTCCTCCTTGCTAGTTGCTCTCCCTTTAGTCATGCTTCACCCATTTATTTCTTGTTCAATGTTCTGTTTCATTCTTTTTTTCCTTGTTTGTTTTAAGTAGATTTTCACTGGGAATTATTCAGAATAGAGGGGGGAAAATAGACAGGAACATTTCTTTTGGAATTGTTTTTCCTAAAAATAGATTTACTTAACTTAGAGCTTTCTGCAATCAGTTATTAATCCTTTGAAGCACCAGCAACAGTAAGCACGTGAAAAAGTTAACTTTATCATCTCAGTAATAAAAGATTACAAAAGCTATGATAGCTCTTAAGACTAAGAGAAATTACACTAGCTGGTATCAAATATTAATTCCAACATGAATTTTCAGAATATACCAGTTCCTAAACAAGCACTCATCAGTTCTAATTTCAAATAAATATATTTGAAAAAGGAAAAAGGCCAAGAATACAGTTTGTTTCCTTCTCTACCAACTATGATTCAGAGGAACTGAAATGAAGTTACAATGCAGAGTTCCTCGACACCAAAGGGTGTGAGTGTGAACAAATCGCAAACAACTATCCCTTTTTAGTTTGTTTAATGAGTGGAGATATAACACTGAGGGAAGAAAAAGTAATTTTCTAATTTCTGTTTGAAGTTGCAACCCTTCTGCCCTGAGCTGGTTTAAATCTTAATCTGTACTAACTCATCTAGTAACATCTGTTCGTACCTCTCATTATAATTCATAACCCATTGTACACTGGGAAAATCATGTTACAGCTGCTTTTACTCTATGGCAGCCTACATCCATCTTGGGATTTGTACATGTCCCTTCCCATGTTTACCCAGTTGTTTGGAGGAGTGACCAAACCAGCAGCCTGTACACAGTCCTGCCAGATGTAGTAGTCCGTGTACTTCCCAGTCCGATTGCGGCTCAGCTGAAACCATTGGTGTTTGTCACTTGTGTGGTTTGGTATTAAATCCATTATCACCTTTAACCCTTACAAAAAAAAAAAACCAAAAAACAAAAACAATCATTTAAAAAAATTAAATTAAACCTTTTAAGACAAAAACCTTCTAAGACAAACCTGACATTTGTTTTCTAATGAAGTATCAGAAGCATTTGGGCTTCTTCCTTCCCAAAGGTATGGCAAAAGAGAAGGGATCCTGCCAGCAGGGTCTAGACTCAAGCAGCCGATGAACACATTACATTTTGTACCAGCACAGCCCCATGGCTGGTAATATGGGAATGCACTATCACAAACAAAACTATCCCAGATTACTGATACAGTTAGTCTAATGAGTCTGCAAGAAGCTGACACAGCTTGCTGGCACCATTTCCTGCCTATCAATTGCTGGGGTGGGGAAAAGAAGGGAGAAGAAAAGCTAGAATTAGATTTCTGCTGTTATGAACCACTTCAGTAACTATGTCTCCCTTCTCCCAGGTGAGAAAGGCATTTCACCACTGTAGCATCAGGCAACACACGTTCTTCCTCACGCTTCTTAAACATTAGGTGTTTTTTGAAACCCCAAACGGTTTGACTGGCAAATCATTTTCCATTCAGTTGAACAGCTGTATAGGAAGCACCTGAGGAAACATTTGGTCTAAGGCATAAACACATCAACCAAGGAAACAACTGCAGGAAGGAAGCATATATCCCCTTCTCAACCTTATAATTGCCTTCTTGTTTTCTCCAGAAAGCAGCCATCAATCATAAAATTCAGGCAGAAATAACTATACCTCAGTCCTGATCCTCCAGACTACTGATGCCCATTGTCCATGTGCACCAGGCAGCATGGACAGTATGTCAGCATACCACCCATGAACAACCTTGGAGGGGACCATGACTTGTAGAGGACATACAGTAGCCTGACACTGCTGTTGTAGCTCCCCACGCCTTCAGAGCTGCTCCCAGCACTATCCAAGGCCAGGAAATTGCAATCACAGAGCTTGCATTGCTGTGAAGCTAACATGAATCTTTAACTAGAACCTCCATCTGCTTCTGCTCAACGCCATCATGGGGGCATTGCCAGATACATAAACTGTAAATCTCAAATCATAACCTAGCACAACAAGGTACATCTGTACAATATGAGTGTCTTTTTAATAAGAGTCATTGTGCTTGGAGATATTGGGGGTTACCTCTGTCATGTATGGCTGCAAGCAGATTCTCAAAATCCCTCATTGATCCAAACATGGGATCAATATCATAGAAGTCTTCAGCTCCGTATCCAAGGTCTTTTAAGGGGGACTTATAGAAAGAGGTGATCCAGATTGTTTTTACATTCAAATATGTGATGTGATCCAGTTTTTCTTGGATACCTGTTTAAAAGAAAAGGGTATCATCTGTTCAGGAAAGATAAAATACTTCTATTGAAATATGTTTGCTGTGGGCTCTCAAAGACAGTACACAGGTCCCTGTGGTACATAACCATCCCCTGTTTTCACTCATCTCAGGTAGCAGCAAGGCAATCCTGACGTGTCTTCAGGGACAGCATGAGATCACAGAACGGAAAGCATTCAAAGCCACTTTTATAAGGAAGATAAAGCAAGAATTAAAAACCTCTAAATACCAGATCAAAGAAAATTTCTACTTTATATTCTAAAAATATTTACATTTCATTTGATAAATTTAATATTCACTTCTGAAAATAGACTCTTATATTTTGTTAAGTGCAGCAACAGCATTGCTTTCCCATTTCAAGAAACATCAGTTCATTAATCCTTGGATCACGCAAAGGGAAGCATAATTTTGATGCAAAGATCCAAGATTTTTCCTGTCATTAAGAAAAGTCTCTTCTATTTTGTTTTGGGGTTTTTTTTTTTCTGTTTGTCTGGGGGTTTTTATTACTATGACACCTACTCCAGTCTCCACTAGTTGTTTTGAGGTTTTTTTGTGGACTGGGTTTGGTATTGTGGGGTTTTTTTAAACCCAAATCTCTTCCATTTTCTTGACATATTACTATTGTCATGCAACTACAGGAAGTTTCTTCTCTTCTCCTGCTTGTAGAGTATATTACAGCTAAAGTTTCTTGTTAGAAGTTTATTATCCATTATGGTGTTGAGCCTTCCCCTTCTGAAACAGTCTCAGCTGAGTGGCATTGCCTCTAAGAATCAAGTACCCCTTCTCAATGCATTCATATGTGCTCAGAAACACCCAGACGATGAACAAAACATAGAAACACATTTCTCTCCCCCATTTTATTTCTCTCATTTTTCCTTTTTCTTTCTCTCACTTTTCCCACGTTGGTTGCAGTCAACCTAACATGACGAAGTGCTCAGCACCAGCCAGCCTCCCAAATGAGCTCAGTTTTGTGGAGACAGCAGTTGTGCAGCTATGACCTCTCAGCCCCACCTTTAAACACCCATTCTAACTCCAGGTTCAGACCTAGCAACTGGAGCAAGCAACCCCTAGATCTTTTAATGACAGTGTGAGGTGCCATTAGTGATTAGTATGACAACTTTTCTTCCCCTCTCCATTAGGGTGGCCTTTGCTATTGGACAGTATGCTGGTTTTATATATATAAATATATATACATACATACACACACACATATATACACAAACACACACACACAGAGACAACTGCTACACAGCTTTGCATGTACCAAGAACAGAAATTCACCCACCTTTCAGATCCCCATTCCCATCCATGTTGCTGTCCTTGAAGGAACGAGGATAGATCTGATAAATAGGACTAGCCTGCCACCAGTCAAGGCACTTTGGAGAGAGAGCAATAATTGTAATTGTAGCGCACACAAGCACAACAGCAGCGGCAATTATGAGCCAGAACAGAATCTCCCGGGTGACTCTATACCGGGCTTGGCTGGAGAACTTCAGCAAGACTTCTTTTGGCATTCCAGCATAGGGCTTCAACTCTGGATCCTCCATAGCTGCTGGGTCCACATCAACAATGCATGGTTTGGGCGCTTCTTCTTGGTTACTGGTATCAATCTCCTTGTCATCAAAAGCCTCATTTTGAACAAATCCGTTGTTTTCCACACCTCCCTTCTCGCTCAGCTCCATAGGTAAGCTCTTAGCTTCCTCCTCAACCATTTTACTTAAAGTAAAATCTTGTCACAGAAACTGGCCACAGCAAGGAAGTGTGCCAACATACCTTTGTTCAGTGAAATGAACAGCAGAGTAATTAGCATCTGGGTTTATAATCAATCCCGACCAACTGTTCGAAGTTCAAAAAAAGACAGAAAGGACAAAGTGCTCCCTAATAGGCATCTTCAGCAAGATAACAAAATGCTACAAGAAAACTCAGTCTTCCAGGGAGGCAAGCTTATCGCTCCTACCAGCTGAGCAGATCTACATTCACTGTTGCTCTCCGCAGTACACCAAACTTCTCTTCCTTTTGACAGCAGGGGAAAAGATGAGGATTTTTTTACCAGAAAAAGACTTAGTAAATGTGCAGCTTTACAGACTGGTCATGGTCTTCCCTGCCTTAAACAGTCTGAGCATTGGTGAGTAATTTAATCACAGAAAAAAGACCGCATCAACAGCTTGTGGCCCCAAAGCAACAAGATTAACTAAAATGAAAAGATACAAAGGCTTCCTTTCTCACAGCTCAGAAAACAAAACCCCTCAAACTAACCCAACCCAGCAAACTGGTAAGCAGTTAACAATGATAAGGTGCATACCAATCCTGCAATTCATGGCATGCAGCAGGTTGCTACACCCAGGGTTGTCCCTCAGTCAGGACAAGATAGTTCTCCATAGGCACAAACAATGCTCAAAAGAAACCCACTGTCCACTATTAAAAAAAAAAGGTTTAAAGAAAGCGACCTTTAGCCTTCTCCCTCTTCCTGCAATTTCTACTACTCTAGTCAGGAAAAAACACTTCCCAAAGTCTGCAGAAGCACACACACGTTTACAGATCTGCACAACCTAAGCCCCAGTAGCCCTGAAGTCAGCAATCCCACATCCCCCAAGACAGCCCCTGCAGCCAGTGCCCCCTGCCCAGGCACACGCTAAAGCAAACAAAGCTGTCTTATCCCATGTAAAAGCAAACACCTGCCCACAACCAAAGTCAGGTAAATTTCCATGGACAACTACAGATTGGTTTTGGCCTCAAAAAAGTTATTGTTTGCCCCAAACCATGAAAATACAATATAAATTAATAACTAGGAAAAAATACAGTATGCAATATGCAAATGGTTAAACAATGTATTGTAGACCTCTTCAGTAGCTGAACTAAGAAGTCTCTTTCACTGAGAGTTCTAAGACTTTCACTCCTCTTCCTCACAGCAGTGTCTGGCAGCACCCTCAGCCTGTGCAAAGTGAGGCAGCTGCTGGGCCATTTGAGGTAATGGCAGGAGTTTCACTCCCTGTAGGCTCTGGAAGGGGGGACAGGCCTCTTGGAGGGACTTCAGGAGGGAAGCGAGGCTATGTAGGGAAAAAATCAGAGGGGCTAAGGCTGAACTAGAGATCAGATTAGCTAAGTCAGCAAAAGACAACAAAAATCTTTTTATAAGTATATTAACAGTAAAAGGAGGACAAGGGAGACCATACAGTCCCTTTTGGACTCAGAGGGAACAGCAGTGACAGGGGACAAGGAGAAGGCTGAGGTACTCAATGCCTTCTTTGCCTCAGTCTTTAACTGTAAAGAAAGCTGTTCCCTCTGTGTAGATATCCCGGAAACAGAGGAGCAATACGAGGCTCCCATAGTCCAAGAGGAGGTGGTCAGAGCCCTGCTTGGCCAACTGGACACCCACAAGTCCATGGGGCCAGATGGGATACATCCTAGGGTTTTGAGGGAGCTGGCAGATGTATTGCTCAAACCCCTTTCCATCATCTTCCAGCAGTCCTGGAAGACTGGGGAGGTACCTCTGGACTGGAGACTGGCTGATGTAGTTCCCATTTACAAGAAGGGTAGCAGGGAGGATCCCGGGAACTACAGGCCTGTCAGTCTGACCTCAGGGCCAGGGAAAGTCATGGAACAGGTGATCTTGAGTGCTATCATGAAGCACTTGCAAGAGAACCGGGTGATCAGGCCCAGTCAACATGGGTTTACCAGAGGCAGGTCCTCCCAAACCAACCTGATCGCCTTCTATGACAAAGTCACTCGGCTGCTGGATGAAGGAAAGGCTGTGGATGTGGTCTTTCTGGACTTCAGTAAAGCCTTTGACACAGTTTCTCACAGCATTCTGCTGCGGAAACTGTCAGCCTCTGACCTGGACAGACGCACACTCTCCTGGGTAGAAAACTGGCTGGATGGCCGGGCCCAGAGAGTGGTGGTAAATGGTGTTAAGTCCAGCTGGAGGCCAGTGACAAGTGGTGTTCCCCAGGGCTCAGAGCTAGGTCCAGTCCTGTTCAATGTCTTCATCAATGACCTGGATGAGGGCATTGAGGGTACCCTTAGCAAGTTTGCAGATGACACAAAGCTGTGTGCAAGTGTCGATCTGCTGGAGGGTAGGGAGGCTTTGCAGGGGGACCTGGACAGGCTGGACCGCTGGGCAATGTCCAACGGCATGAGGTTTAACACGGCCAAATGCCGGGTCCTGCACTTGGGGCACAACAACCCTATGCAGAGCTACAGACTGGGAGAAGCCTGGCTGGAAAACTGCCAGGAGGAGAGGGACCTAGGGGTGTTGGTCAACAGCTGACTGAACATGAGCCAGTAGTGTGCCCAGGTGGCCAAGAAGGCCAATGGCATCCTGGCTTGTATCAGAAACGGTGTGACCAGCAGGTCCAGGGAGGTGATTCTCCCTCTGTATTCAGCACTGGTGAGGCCGCTCCTTGAATATTGTGTCCAGTTCTGGGCCCCTCCGCACAAGAAGGATGTTGAGGCTCTGGAGCAAGTCCAGAGAAGAGCAACGAGGCTGGTGAAGGGGCTGGAGAACAGACCCTATGAGGAGCGGCTGAGAGAGCTGGGGTTGTTTAGCCTGGAGAAGAGGAGGCTGAGAGGAGACCTCATTGCTCTCTACAAGTACCTGAAAGGTGGTTGTGGAGAGGAGGGAGCTGGCCTCTTCTCCCAAGTGACAGGGGACAGGACGAGAGGGAATGGCTTCAAGCTCCGCCAGGGTAGATTAAGGCTGGAGATTAGGAGGAGGTTTTTCACGCAGAGGGTCATTGGGCATTGGAATAGGCTGCCCAGGGAGGTGGTTGAGTCACCTTCCCTGGAGGTGTTTAAGACACGAATGGATGAGGTATTGAGGGACTTGGTTTAGTGTTAGATAGGAATGGTTGGACTAGAAGATCCGATGGGTCCCTTCCAACCTGGTTGTTCTGTGATTCTGTAATTCAACACAGTCGGGAAACTCAGAAGTGGGAAACCATTTGGTACAGTCTCCTGTCTAATGACTCTACAGTCTTAGTGAGTTGTAAAATTTTCCAGGCAGCCATGCTACACTTGGGGCATTAGGTTGTATTCAGTATCTGGTTTGAATGAGTCTGTCTTCATATCCTGTATGCTTCATTAATCTTTTCTATAATTCTGATCACTTCCCCACCCCATATTCCAATTGCTTTATTCCAACGATATAATTTCAGATCAAAATAGGAAATGTGCAAATATAGAAAAATTTTAGAGTGCATCATGTACACCTCAAGATCTTCAAGCTCCCCACCTTGTTTTCAACCCGAAGTCCAAAGTTTAAATACTCCCATGGCCTCCTGCACTACTCAAAAGCTCTTCCAAACACCTAAACATGTCAGAAAGCAAAGTGTGTCAGAGGGAAGAGCAAAGGACAACTGAAATGCAGCTGCCTGCTGAGTACATGCAGGTCAGCTGAGCCAATGGGGCTCGAGATGGTTCGATGCACAGAGAAAGCTCAGTGCTGGGGCTGGGAAAGTCCCAGGACCATTAATTGGAGGTTGCTGGGTTTTCTTTGGGATTTTTTGGTAGCTTGTTTTGCACTTTTTGGGTTTTGTGTTTTGTTTCGTTGGTTTGTTGGGCTATTTTTTCAAGACCATAAGCATGTTCCTAAGATACTGGGCTGCCACTATACAGAATCAGAGTTGATAATACAGATTTGGATATATATGTATAGGTGTGTGTATATATATAAAATATATATCCTGAGCCTTTGTTTTTATGCTTATGTACACACACACACTCCCCCCGCCAAATCTCATCACTCACGACAACAAAGACAGTTCTCCCAGATCATGGATGTGGTGTAAAACCAAATCCTGTAAGGTAAGGCTTGCACCCTGCAGCAATATTGAGAAAGAGAGAGGTAAGTAGTAGTAAAAAAAAAAATAACAAACAAACAAGTTGAAGAAGGACATTCACTGAGAAGAGTCAATTAGGAGTAACACGGACAAGCAGACTGTACATTACTTATACAAGAAACAGGGTTGTTTTCTTTTGCCTGTTTGCTTTGTGTTTATTCTTGAAATGCATTCCCAGCCACAGCATTGCAGTTAAGAGGGCCAACCAGTATCCTGATTGTTCTAAGACTTTCCTACCAGGCTAACAGGAACCAGGAATGACTCCCCGATATTTGAAGAAAATACAAAGGATGTATTCATCTGGAAGACAACTGCATAACAAGACAGCAAATCATTAACAGTGACATTTTATCAGATGTCAGTCCTTCTTTTTGCTTTCTAGCATCAGGTCTGACACATGAGCCCAGAGAGCCAGGGCCAGCCATGCTGTAAGTTTGCTTGGTACCACATCATGACTGTTACACAGAACTTGACACAAGTCGTGGTCAGCATCTCTTTTGAAGAAGGCAGCTTAAGTTTGAGGGTCCTTGTATTTATCACTTTGCAGCACAGGCATACAAGAGAAGGCAGGAGTCAGAGCATTTACATACTCCTGATGCAGATCAGCACTTCTGCAAGTCCCAGAAAGCATCTTTGGCACATCATTGGGACACAGATGGGTAATTTATGACAACAAATAACTAATCATTGGGTAGTACTACATGACCACAACTCAAGATGCAGTTTTGTGTATGATTCACCAGACTCTGGTGCTAATTTATTCAGCTTTTATACCTGACTGCTAGTTTCTGCCTTGGATTGCCCTAAGCTTTGTGCTAGGTGGAGCGTTCAGGAAGCTGTGCTGTGAACCATATCAGGAAGTAGATTTGTTAAAAATTATAATAATTTTATTCTTCAGACAGCTTCATTCCTAATGCACTGGGTCCCCATGAGAGCACACAAATGCTTCTGCCAGCCAAGCACTGAGAGGAGGAGGAGGAATGATGATGACAGACAGGGAGAGTGACCAGGACTAAAAGCACACTACTTGACAGAGCAACTCCTCAGTTAAATCATATCCTTCATGTCTGACATTCATTTTAGCACATTCCTGTCTGTACCCAAGAAAGTCAGGGAGTAGAAAGCAGTCAAGTCTCACACCTAAAATGACTGCTGGAATCAAAGACAGGGAGAGGGTTTAAATTCTGTTTGTGGCTTACCCATGATAACACATGAAATCTGCAGAGCATAAGGGACCTAGCTGCACTTCATCCAAGCACTACATAGCTACTGCCCAAACCCTGTTGAAATCCTGGTTCCAAGAGCATATTTCAGCATCCAACCCCTTTTCTTTAAGCCATTAAACTTCACGGTAATTACTGCCTGCATAGACACAAGTGCTTGATCTAAAGATACGAGGATATTACCCTTTGTATTCATACTTCTCACAACTGCTAAAGGTCAATTTAGTATTTTGGTAGTTAGAAGCTGCCACTGGTCTCTGTACACACAGTTGGGAAACCATCACTTTCTCATTATTATAACATCTTCCAGGAGTGCGACGGCTAAGGCCTGCTCTGTGAACCCTGCCACATGGGAACCGTGTCTTCAAAAGAGTTGCTCTTGTCCTAATGTAATCCCTAAATAACATTAAAGGCTTATTTGTACCTTAAGTAGGACAGATCATGTCTTAATTGCCAAGAGTCCAGCTGAAAAGCAGAGGATTATGCTGCTGTGGCAGATAAACACAGTGTACACAAATCAGAGGCTGTGTACAGATGAACCCCTACACCTCAATCTTCCTCTAGTGGCTACAGGTCATGCAAAGATACAGGGACATGCTCAATTATTTTAAGGTTAACACAGAATATAAACCATTCTGGAAACAAAGAGGTCACTGCCTTGGTGAACATGTGGTTTTTACAGCCAGTCTTCAATCATATTTCATATCAATCCCATGTTGCTACGTAAGAAGAGCTGCTGCACAAGCAGGTACCAGCAGACCACAGGTATGCTTAATCTGGACATCTGGACCTTGAATACCAAAAATTCTTCTAGAAACCTGGAGGGAAAAGTACAGCCAAGAAGCTTAAAATAGCATCTGGACAACCAACTACCATAGACCCTGGAGAACAAACCCAAGAATCTGGTACCTTCTCCTATATGTTTTTCCTCATAGACTGAAAATAAAACCACATAGGTATTTTGGTTTTCTTATACACCTATTTTTTTTCTTTTCCTCAACCTGAGGAGCTGCTCACGTTAAAATTACCTGATATGGGAAGCTGCTAACTTCAACTTAAGAGAGGCAGATCAATATCCACTGAGTTTTAATTTTTTCCCTTTAAAATATATTTTATGCATGCAGGCATTATGCTTCTGGCATGCTCTCAAGCAATTCTGAAATGGTTCCTTCCTGAGCAATTTCATAGTTTAGCGGGAGTAACTAGCCAATGCAACTGAAATCACTGAAAACCATTAAACAGTAAAGGAAACACTTCATATTCTGTGCCACTTACTCTGTTTACCTCAGAGTTAGATAGGGAAACAAAACCAACCAGTATGTGGGCAGTAATAGCCGCTATCTCCACACAGATTGCCATGGTTATTTCTATAAGATGGAGGGATTAATTTCCACAAGTATTTCTTATATATAATTATTTAGATGCATGGGCTGACTAAATAGTCTGCTCTTTGACGCGATACAAATACCAAGTAGCTTGCTAGTTAATTGGTACCATTCCATAACATACCATCACAAACAATACAAAGGGGTGAATAATCAACTTAAAGTGCTAAGTGTAGGAAGATGTTTATTGTTGAAAAGTTCTCTTGCTTAATGCTTTTTCATTAAATGGTTTGTTACCAATGGAACTGGTCTAACATAATGGACTTTACTTCTAAATGTGAACTCATTATTTACAGAGTCAGGGCCGTGTAAAGAGACATACACTATGGTTGTCAGATTTTCCTCAATGCCTCCCACGACACTGATGGATAATATGGCCTTTAAAGCCACATTTCATTCAACACTAAGAAAGTCCTCCCTTGACACAGAGGGCAGACATCAAGTGAAAGCCGCTATAAAGGAATGAGTTTCCTGATGCAGGATTTTTTACCCTGAGCATCCCTGGTCATGCATGAAGTTTTTGCCATCAGCCTGAAGACCTAGAAGGTGGCAAAATGTAACCACATGGGATGCTGAGACACATTTTGGGGGGGATTTTTTTGTTGGGTTTTTGTTAATGTTCTTAGTCCACTAATGGACTATGCAGTTAAAGGCTAATGGCATAATAAATGCTGTAATTAGCTACTGCTTGGCTCACATGACGTTTCAGGGGAAGGAGGCACCTGGCCCCTGCCTCTCATAGGCGATCAACATGACTGGCTTCTCCCAATATCCTTAATAAAAAATTATCCTTTAATACTCGCTGGTAGCATGGCTGCAGGAACAGCAGCACACAGAGATGAGTCCTTCCAGATGCCCTGCAGCACAGAGGGTCAGACGCTATAGTGTCCTGCCGGGAGACCTTATAGTAACCTCTCAGTACCTGAAGGAAGCCTACAGTGAGAGGTGAGGAGGGACTTCTTACAAGGGTTTGTAGTGATAGGACTAGGGACAATAGCTATAAATTGGAAAGGGGAAGATTTACACTAGACACAAGGAGGTGTTTCTTCACCATTACAGTGGTGAAGCACTGGAACAGGTTGCCCAGGGAACCTGTGGCTGCCCCATCCCCAGAAGTGTTCAAGGCCAGGTTGGATGGGGACTTGGGCACCCTGAGCTAGTGGGGAGGTGGTTGGAACTAGATGATGTTTAAGGTCCCTTCCAACCCAAACTATTCTATGATTCTATGCACCCACAGAAAAATGTACTTTAAACTCCAGGTCTGCTGCCTCTCCAGGAGGCACACACATAACTGCACCCTTCTCAATTTATGCTGTTGTCATTCTTCCCTTTACGGCATTCATCCATCACACTTCCTGTCCTAGAGGATGACAATTTCCAAAGAATTTTCCAAACTAGTCCTTGAAACTTTTACCAGTGCGAGAACCAGACCTCGATTTTACCCATGCACAAGCAGGCAATGCTTAGTATAGTATTAAACCCTAAAAGACCGTTGCTGAAGTTTTTGATAGCCATGAATTCAAGAGAGTGTTTGCATTACCGTAAAATCTCTGAAACAGGAAATTCATGGTACAGACAGCACAAGTAGGCAGCCCAAAGGGAGGCCAAGCAGAAGCTGAAAAATAAAATGGCATCATACTGCATGACCACTACATCCATCCTTTAGGTAACCAAAAGACAGTAAGTAGCCCATAGGAAGCTACATCAATCCTTGCTACAACTTATCTCTGTCAACTATTTAGTTCACTGAAGATTAACAGAGGAGCAAGTTTTGGTCTGTTGAGCATTAAGCACTTACTCATATGGAAGAATTAAAGGATTTTCAGGGAGGACCTGTCAGGCAAGGATAATTCGTTCTTGCCCCTGCCTCTCTACAAGGTTGATGTTACATGTTACCTATTGCCATTCTACACAAGCTTTTCACAGAGCCTCAGTTTTCCCACCTGCAGGAATCACATATAGAATCACACAGTTACACTACACTCAGCCTCAGTAGAGCTTAGAGAAATTATTTTAATCCTTTCTTGTCTCTATCCGTGCATCTATGCAAACTTGCCTGCAATTAATTTTCTTCTTCCCCCCACATATATCAAATTGGTGGCAGGCATTGCATGATCAAACCTACTAAGGTTGTGCTCCCTTCAAATAATTTCCAGCTGAAAAAGCTCAGTTTAGATCAGAAATCTCAAGTCTGTGCACAGAAAGCTTTACCCTGTACTACTGAACTGCATCCCAAGGCTTTTACAATGGCTGCTAATGACCAACAGTTCATTGACTCCACATCAGACCATAACAGTCCAGCAACAGGAATGTCGAGTGTGTGTAGAATGTAGCTACTCTAATGATCCTAAGATATTTCTAAGATATTAAAAATACCACCAGATTATACCAACCTCACTAGACAGCAGCACATACACACATAAATTTCCAAGAGTCTTCTCCTGTGTTATCCATATTTTCTAGGGTTTTATTTATGTTAAAAACTGTTTACTTCATTTAAGAAAATTCTTGCAATGTAGTGACAGTCAGTGGCCATATTTAATTTTCTTTATTGCCTTATTCGGGGATAATTTTTTGGGCCTTTTTTTCTTAATTATACCATTTCTACATACATACTAAATATATACAGAATTTACTATGCTTAGCATAGGAGGATTGTTTATTTAGTACACAAGAAATGGCCTAAAGAAGGAATAAAACTCAGTGCAGATTCCCATTTCCACAGACAATCCAACTCATCCTACATCTGTCTCCCTTTACAAACAGCACACTTCCCACTAAATAACTCAGTCCGCATCACACAACTGAGCCATCCTGTCTCGCTATATAAAGCTACTTACAGTGCAAGACACACCACTGGATGGGATTCCACTTCAGCAAGGCAAAACTGATTCCACAGTGTTGTAACGCCAGACCTGTCATCAACTGCAGCTTTCCAACACCACCACAGATACTACTGTCACAGGAAGGAAAAGAACAACAAAATACTCAACGTCCTTTACTTTTAAGGTATTTTTCTTCTCACTGCTTTGGAAAAGGAAGAGTATGGCACCACTTCTGATTAACAGATGGGGAACAAAAGCCCAGAAGCCAGAAACACTCATGGAAATGTTCCTAAGTTTCAGTTTAAAAACTGATCGCATTTTCCCTGGACAATTCTATTTACTTTATTCAAGCCATTATGGTTATCTCCCAACTACACCTTTTTCTTTGGAACTGTCTCAAGAATCTTTCATGTAACATTGCCTACAGCAAAGTCCCTATGAGATGAGTTGGCCTCTTCCTGTGCTGGCTTAAAGGGACTTCCAAAACAAATAAACAAATATAGTCAAAGTAGGTTTTGTCAAGGGCTGTCTTTAGAGTTTGGCTTTAGTGCATGTTTTGAAATTATTGTTGATGCCAGTTTTCCTACAGCAAAAGGTATTTCAGTTAGGTCTTCACCATGATATATGGCATTTAGGATTACGCACTGTACTATAAGCCGTTCCCTTGAAGTGAAACTAAGAAGTATTTATCTGACAACAGAGCCGTAACATTATATGTCATGTGTAGGGATTGGCGATCGGAAGATCTCGCGATGTACGGAGAGAATAGGGAACGTAAACTGCCAACGTGGCATTGGGAAGGTGTAGCAGTGGCGAAAGCCCAGTTTGTGGGAAGGTACCAGGAGGCGTGGTTAGCTTTAAGAGACTATATAAGGCTGTGTTGTTATTGAATAAACGCCCTTATAGCATCCTCATATTGGTGTCTGTGCTATTTGGCCCGGAGGCGGGGGGTGTCTCTGTGCCATCTCTCCCGAACAGGTTGTTGTTGCGGAACGTACTGCAACATAGTGGTGACCCCGACATGATACTGAGAGGCGGTGTGCCGCGGGCGGTGAGCGGATCCGGATCATGGATGTTGTTGTTAAGGTCGTACAGACGTGTGCTCGGGAATGGGAATGGGTTTCTGTGAAACCGGCAGCAGTTAGAGGCTGCGCCGAGCGGCTCCTGAAAGATGGGGCGATTAGCTGCCCAGGGAATATATTATTCCCTGAGAGCTGGGACAAATGCAAGTCTGCTTTGGCGGACTACGCTATGCATGCAAAAGATTCTAAAGACTTAAAGACGTGGGGGGATATTACCCGACTCATTAAAAAAGCCCGGGAGGAGCGGGATACTTGGGAGGCAGCCCAGGAGGCGTTGTTTCTCAACAGGGTGGATGGTTTACAGACAGAGGGGAAAGATGAGGGAGAAGAGGTCGAGGGTGGTGAAGGCGTTGGGAGTCGTGTGGTAGCTGTTAATTTGTCTGAGGAGAACGATAGGGCCACTGCGGCCACAGCAGCCTTAGATAGTAATAATAAACCGAGAATGCACGCCTTAGGTGCAGAGCCATCAGCAACTGCCGATAACCCCTCTGATCGAGGTCCAAGAGACACAGAGAAGAGACGTGAGCCACAGCAGCGTGGTGGGAAAGTTGGGATATTACAAGCTTTGTTCTGTGTGCGTAACAGCAATCCGGAAATCCCCCTCTCCCCCGTTCCCGCGGCCCCGACTGGAGTGGCTTGCAGCAGCCGCTGAGAGAACCCTACTTTATTTTCATCAACAGAGGTGCGGGGACCTTGAACAGCTGCAGACTTTTCCTGGGATTTGTTCGTGGGAGGACAGAGACTCAGGGCCCTGCAAGGAAGGTGTTGACTGTTCTGCTAGCACCGCGGTGGGGGGAGGCACTGCCCTGCGCGGAGGCGGGGGGGGGGGTGTGCTTGGGCCACTTAGGCTGCTGCAGGGACTGTTAACAGATACAATAAGAAATGGCTCAATTAAACAACGTTACTAACAGATCAAAAATCAAGGCAGTTTAAATAATGCAGTTTTACAACAGATACAACTTTTTGGTTTATCAAACACTTTTAAAGATACAAGACGTTGGAAAGTTGAAACAGACATGACCCGTATATGGTGTTTATAAGATCAAAGGATGTGCTCAACAAGCAGGTAGACAACTAAGCAGTTTCAGAAGCCTTAATCTTGTAATCAGTGACAAAAAATCCTAAAGACGAATATAGAAAGATATGGTGCAGTCTGAAAACTCCTACAATAACAGCTGGGATCATTTACCTATCAAGCATAGTTGCTGCCCTGACTGTAATCTGAGACTGAAATGCATTCTGTTAGAAACACGCAGCAAGGAGAGACATTTTGAAAGGACTGCCACACACAATGCCAGCGTATAGGGCCTAAAATCTGCCCTTGCTGTGGAAAGAGCAAGCATTTTGCCAGTTGATATAGATTCAAAATGGGATAAGAACGGGACAGTATTGTCAGAAAACCAGGAGCAAAGCACGGTTCACAGGCATGTACCAGCACAAATGCCTCCACAACAAGCAGTAGCTCTCACCTCAGAGCAAGAATCAGAGACAGCACCGAGATAAATATGATCATCACCATCGCAATAATACTGCAATTATCCGCACTTCACACAATACCATGAAATGTAAAAAGACTATTGGGAGTTGGTTTTACTGCTTTGCAATTAAAATTATTGTCACCTTACTGAAATAATTCAAGCAAGGGAAATTATATACGGAGAGATAGAGGTTTTGGTTCAACTGACCAGTCCGTGATTCTATGATTGATGTATTACCATAACTGAAACATATTGATATAAGCCTTATTAGATGATGCATGTACATATTTTAAGTGATGTGTGGATCCAGTAGGGATAACCAACATTGTATGAATGTATTTGGCTAGCCTTGAAATGAGTGTTCGTGTGTGTGTGTGTGTGTGTTTGAAGCGCTTCAAACATTCGTAAGACTTACCAATTGGTTTTGATTAATCTTGAAAATATATCTCTGGGACCTTTCAATCTCAAATGTCCACTAAGCCGGCAAACAGGTAGATTTACCTGGGGATCTTTGGAATGAAAGGCTTCAGAAGGAAAAATTTTAAAATATCTAGCAATCTAACAAAAAAAAAGTATAAAGCCTAGCCTTGCAGCTGTATGTGTGTGAGAGTGTGTGTGTGTGTGTCCCTCCCCCCTGCCCTCTTCCTTTCTGAGTTTTTTCTTTCAGCCTTTGCAGAAGTCCAGAGGAGTTAACCTTGTTATCTCTCTAGGGGAATGCCAATTTGTGAGAACACTCTGCATTCCAGGGTCACTCATCAGAAACTGCTGGGTCCTAGTGCAGACCGTCTTTAAAGAAAATTCAAATGATTCATTAACAAAAAAAAAAAATGCTAAGTGGTGCATGGCAAATATTTTGAACTTACAAGTAGATCTAACAGCTTATCCAGGAAGTATTGATATCCATTTACCAAGTCGATCATACGTTTCACCTGAACGCTTTTGTCATCTGTTGCAGTACGCCCTACAACATCAACCCATCCGGGAGAGAATGGCACGGAGACCACCCCCGCCTCCGGGCCAAGTAACACAGACACCAATATGGGGATGCTACAAAGGCGTTTATTCAATAACAACACAGCCTTATATAGTCTCTTAAAGATAACCACGCCTCCTGGTACCTTCCCACAAACCGGGTTCTCGCCACTGCCATACCTCCTTAAAGCCACGTTGGCAGCCTATGTTCCCTATTCTTTCCGTACATCGCGTGAATCTTCCCATCGCCAATACTACAGTCATCGAAAAACAAAAAGGGGGAATTGTGGGAAGATTTTACAGAGAACAAGGCCTGGATTCTGTGAGAATGCTTGATACTGAGCAACTCTAACGAGACCTTGAAGCAGAGAGCCGAAAGATAAACACAGGCCAGCTGGGAGGAACCCAGCAGCTAGTTCGGTGGGAACGAGTACCACCTAAAAGGAAAACAATGGACATGGACTGTCAACATAGCTAACTTTAGTATGTACCCCTCGAAAAGCACTTTTAGCGAAACAAAAAAGGGAAAATCAGGAGAGACACTGCAAAACAGATTGATGAAGGTGCAATATGTAATGAATTTTCTGCAATTAGCAGGAGATGATCAAATTGTGCCGATATTGAAGCATATGCAAACTGTGTCATCAAATTAGAGCAAGTACAAGACAATGTGAAAATGCTATTGAAAACAGTTACTATGGGCAATAGACAGGTGTGTATAAGTTACTAACATGGGGGCAAGGTTATGCTTGTGTTTTAACAGATACAGGACCACTTTGGGCACCTGCAAGGTGGATCAAGCTCACGTTGCTGTATGACAACTGCTAAGCCCCAACCACGAAAACAGCCAAACAGCAAGGACTCCACAGACGACAATGCCATCTTGAGTCTCTTTGCGAATTGTTACGTCATTTCTTGAGTATACCCCTAGATTGGTCTGATCCTAATACTGATCATATAATAGAAAAGTCACGACATCTCTGGAGAAAACGCAAGTGCCTTATAATTACACCTGACTGTGGTTGTGGCCCAATATTGCTTTTGCATGCTTAAACAGTTTGTTCCATAATTAAAAATAGATAAGTAAGTTAATTAGCTTTTATAATTTTTATAGCACTTAAGTTACGCAAGTTATCTTATTTAGCAATAATATTTTAAGATACTAGTATAGAAGCAGTTAACAGTTAGCCATAGTTATTTGCATTATTACCATAATCGAGTAGAAAGTTGTTATTTGTAGAAATATGTTATTGATTTTTATGACTTTGTGTTTTTCTAGTGTTAGTGCCTGGATTCCCGCACAGCCAAAAGATGAATGTATGGGTAACCCTAGTCAATCTGACAAACCAAGACGCTATATGTTTGTCCCTTTCCTCCCCAGGTAACCCTTTTTTACCTGCCTGGTAGGCGTACCAATTGATAATTGGCCCTGTCCTAAAGGTGTACCATCCTGCAACATCTCTGATCCAAGACAGAACGTTAACTACTGGGATCAATGGGTACCACATCTACCTCCTGCTCCCTTAGAACCGCAGGAGGTAGAATTGTTAGGGTCTGTCCGAGCAGATGCTTGCATTATGTTTAATTGGTCTAGCACACAAATTAAACCTTAAAAGACAAGATTCAGATTCTTGGGGAGGGGGAAGGGTATGGTGAAAGACAGGCCATACCAAACCACCTCCAAGCAGAAATTTTAATGCGAGCCTTGCACTCATTGAACCACCATATAAGGGGAGATGAAACTAAAACAGCAGTAGAGAAACATTGGGCAAAGAAAATGGTGGAGGAAGGACCCGAAATAATGGTCAAATTCCCTGACACAGGAGATTGGGAAGAGGGGTGGCAATTAGTAATGCAGGGACATGGATATGCAGCCATCAAAAAAGACGAAAAAATTCAGTGGGTACCTGCAAGACGGGTAAAACCGAATCTCAAAAAGGTGTTTTAACGTTTTAATTTAAGATCTTTTTCAGGCGGAGGATTGAATGTCTGGAGACGGAAGAATCCATTGTAACCAACTTATCTGTACCACCTGTGGCCGTTGTGACCCCTAGATCTTATATGCGTGTCCATATTGCCGGGAACGGTGGTGGGTTCGTAAGTCACGAGAGCATGAACCGCGTTACTGCACAGGCCGTGACTGCACAACAGACAAAGAATTTTGAAAAAACAATGATCCTGTTAGCGAATGAGAAAGAGGACTGGCAACAGGCTTATGATGATGCCCTTGCAGCAGCTACATCAAGAGTGTGACGACCTCAGAGACCTACGGAGTTATTATAGTCATATCAGACTTAAATACTAATCAAGCAGTAACGCAAGGCTTTTGAAACTCGCAATAGCAATATAGGTTAATTTGTCATGGGGAGGGGGGAAATGTAGGGATTGGCGATCGGAAGATCTCGCGATGTACGGAGAGAATAGGGAACATGGCATTGGGGAGGTGTAGCAGTGGCGAGAGCCTGGTTTGTAGGAAGGTACCAGGAGGCGTGGTTAGCTTTAAGAGACTATATAAGGCTGTGTTGTTATTGAATAAATGCCCTTATAGCATCCTCATATTGGTATCTGTGCTATTTGGCCCGGAGGCGGGGGGTGTCTCCGTGCCGTCTCTCCCGAACGGGTTGTTGTTGCGGAGCGTACTGCAACAGTCATGTGAATGCATAAGCACTCCTACCAGTTTGTAGTTTTATTTCAGAATCACCTGGCATTCAAGGATCCAGTTATCAGGGTAAAAGCAGTTTGGTGAAAGGTGAAGAAAGCATCACCTGCAGTGAATACCAGGCTTTCCATTTCAAACTTAACTGATCTACTGAACTGTGTGGGCTCTTCAGGTGCCCTATCTCACATTATGTACCTGCATGAAATGGTTTCAGGAAACTAGCTCATCTATACTAGTGAACCAAAGGAAACCCCCATAATCCTACAATCACCCAGGTTTCATGTAGTGCATTTAAATTCCCTGTGCTCTTGTCACTCAAATGGTAGAGTGACAACTAATACACATACTCATTCTGTGCCCCAGCCCTCAGGAAAATTAAAGCAAATATCTTTCATTATATAGAATCACAGAATCATTTAAGTTGGAAAAGATCTTTAAGATCATCAATACATTCTCTCATAGCTAACATGCTTTTAGCTCTGCCGTGCACTGTAGGAGTTTGTAGTCCCAATACAGCAGGACTCTAACACACACACTCTGAACAAAACCAGTTTGCTTTTCAAAGACAGATCTTCCAAATGTTTCAGTACTGAAGGCTGGATAAAAAGACATATGACATCTTTAAGTCAGTGATAATACAATAACTGTATTGTACATTTTTTTCCTCCTTTTCCTTAGTGTAATGCAAAACCTTTTACTTAATACAGTTCAGAGCTACTAAGAGGTTACTAAAACCAAATTAAAGGTCTTTTTATGACATATAGCTTTTGTTTTGTTTTCATTCAGTTCACAGAAGCAGCACTCAAACCCCAATATCTGCATACAAAAAAAGGCGGCTGCAAATACCCACATGCTTGGGTCTCTGCATTTTTCGCATCTAGTAAGGTGAGTGGGAAATTGCATACAACAATTGTAATCCCTGGTGCAACAGGATGGAACTTGCTAAATGTTTTTCAGGTAAGGATGAGCAGTAATGAAGAGATGAATGCAAAGTATGTTTCACCATTTTAAAATTTGTCACCCAGTAAAATGAAAAAAAAAGGTGTCACAGAACCATAGAATAGTTTGGGTTGGAAGAGACCTTAAACACCATCTAGTTCCAACCCTGCCTTGTCATGGGCAGGGACACATCCCACTAGCTCAAGCTACCCAGGGCCCCATCCAACCTGGTCTTGAACACCTCCAGGGATGGAGCATCCACAGGTTCCCTGGGCAACCTGTGCCACTGCCTCACCACTCTCATCATGAAGAAATTCCCCCTTATATCTAGTCTAAAACTGCTCCTCTCCAGTTTATACCCTTTTCCTCTAGTTCTATCAATACAAGCCTTTGTAAACAGTCCCTCCTCAGCTTTCTTGTAGTCCCCTCTTCAGGTACTGGAAGGTCACTATAAGGTCTCCTTGGAGCCTTCTCTTCTCCAAACTGAACAATCCGAACTCTCACAGTCTGTTCTCATATGGTAGGTGCTCCAGCACCCGATTGTCTTTGTAGCTCTCCTTTGGACCTGTTCCAACAACTTCATATTCTTCTCATAAAACAAGGTATCCATAACTAAAAGCAGAGACTGAGTTGTGGATATAAAGCATTGCATTTCTAATCACCTTGCACACACTTTGTATTATCAGAGCATTTTCTAAATATCAGCATAAATCCAGATTTAGGAGAGCTGGAAGAAATATTGGTTTGACTTCACACATTCTCCGCTCCCAAAACTGAAATGCTACTAGCATTTTTAGAACACTAGAAAAAACCCATCTGCTTTACAAACCCAGGCCAAAATCCTTATCACATTGTTAAAACTTAGATGTGTTTATGAACTGAAAAGGATCACTGGATAAAGGATTAAAAAAAATTTTTAAAAATCTGAGTGCGTTCTCTAGTTTCTCCTAAAACAACAAATTAAACACTTAGATTATTTGTCAAACATAAAGCAGACACCCATCTTTTTGCATGTGAGTAACCTGCCAAAACAGAAAAAAACATTCACAGAATGAGCTTAATATTGACAGTGTTAAGAAGTTTTCATAAAAAAATCATAGAAGATATATTTATATAATTAGATTTATAACACCTATGCCATTTACTTCAAAGTTTCCAGTGAACTTCTAAATGTGGGATATTTACCAAACTACTTGTTCATATTTAAAAAAAAAAATGCAGCTATGGTATGTCACTGCAGAGAGCTGCTAGAGAGGTATTTTCACCATAGCTTCTCTTTCAGCACATTTTTTTTTAAAACAACCCTGATTTCTCATGGAGAAATAGGCACTATTCCAAAGAATATAACATATTCAAATGTTTTCTGGTACCCTTTTTAAGTTCTGGATACTGACTCCTGAAAGTAACTCCTCACAAGCCACAGAATTTTCATTCTATGAAATTCTGTCCACTTTTTTTCACTTAACCTTCACAGCTCTTTCAAAATGATAAAAGCAGATCGAATTTAGTCATTTTCTGATATAACTTTACATAGAAGTTCTCTGAAAAATACCCGTTTGAAATCATCTCATAGCTACCCAACAGAATCCAGAAGCCACCTGACAAAGGCCAGAAAAATCAGTATTTCTATATTTACATATCTGATGAACTTCCAAAATTATCATGAGACAATTAGGAACTGGATTGTTTCCAGCTTTTTCAAGTTCAAAGGCAGGGTCCTTACAATATCAAACACTGTAACAACATAGTCTTACCTTCCCCATAACTAACCATAAATTCCACAGAATCACAGAACAACCAGGTTGGAAGGGACCCATCGGATCTTCTAGTCCAACCATTCCTATTTAACACTAAACCAAGTCCCTCAATACCTCATCCACCCGTGTCTTAAACACCTCCAGGGAAGGTGAATCAACCACCTCCCTGGGCAGTCTGTTCCAATGCCCAATGACCCTCTGCGTGAAAAACCTCCTCCTAATCTCCAGCCTAAATCTACCCTGGCGGAGCTTGAGGCCATTCCCTCTTGTCCTGTCCCCTGTCACTTGGGAGAAGAGGCCAGCTCCCTCCTCTCTACAACCACCTTTCAGGGAGTTGGAGAGAGTAATGAGGTCTCCTCTCAGCCTCCTCTTCTCCAGGCTAAACAACCCCAGCTCTCTCAGCCGCTCCTCATAGGGTCTGTTCTCCAGCCCCTTCACCAGCGTCGTCGCTCTTCTCTGGACTTGCTCCAGAGCCTCAACATCCTTCTTGTGCTGAGGGGCCCAGAACTGGACACAATATTCAAGGAGCAGCCTCACCAGTGTTGAATACAGAGGGAGAATCACTTCCCTGGACCTGCTGGTCACACCATTTCTGATACAAGCCAGGATGCCATTGGCCTTCTTGGCCACCTGGGCACACTGCTGGCTCATGTTCAGTCAGCTGTCGACCAACACCCCCAGGTCCCTCTCCTCCTGGCAGTTTTCCAGCCAGGCTTCTCCCAGTCTGTAGTTCTGCATAGGGTTGTTGTGCCCCAAGTGCAGGACCCGGCATTTGGCCGTGTTAAACCTCATGCCATTGGACTCTGCCCAGCGGTCCAGCCTGTTTAGGTCCCTTTGCAAAGCCTCCCTACCCTCCAGCAGATCCACACTTGCACACAGCTTTGTGTCATCAGCAAACTTGCTAAGGGTACCCTCAATGCCCTCATCCAGGTCATTGATGAAGACATTGAACAGGACTGGATTTAGCACTGAGCCCTGGGGAACACCACTTGTCACTGGCCTCCAGCTGGACTTAACACCATTTACCACCACTCTCTGGGCCTGGCCATCCAGCCAGTTTTCTACCCAGGAGAGTGTGCGTCTGTCCAGGTCAGAGGCTGACAGTTTCCGTAACAGAATGCTGTGAGAAACTGTGTCAAAGGCTTTACTGAAGTCCAGAAAGACCACATCCACAGCCTTTCCCTCATCCAGCAGCCGAGTGACTTTGTCATAGAAGGTGATCAGGTTGGTTTGGCAGGACCTGCCTCTGGTAAACCCATGTTGACTGGGCCTGATCACCCGGTTCTCTTGTAAGTGCTTCATGATAGCACTCAAGATCACCTGTTCCATGACTTTCCCTGGCACTGAGGTCAGACTGACTGGCCTGTAGTTCCCCGGATCCTCCCTGCTACCCTTCTTGTAAATGGGAACTACATCAGCCAGTCTCCAGTCCAGAGGTACCTCCCCAGTCTTCCAGGACTGCTGGAAGATGATGGAAAGGGGTTTGGCCAATACATCTGCCAGCTCCCTCAATACCCTAGGATGTATCCCATCTGGCCCCATAGACTTGTGGGTGTCCAGTTGGCCAAGCAGGGCTCTGACCACCTCCTCTTGGACTACGGGAGCCTCGTATTGCTCCTCTGTTTCCCGGGTATCTACACAGAGGGAACAGCTTTCTTTACAATTAAAGACTGAGGCAAAGAAGGCATTAAGTACCTCAGCCTTCTCCTTGTCCCCTGTCACTGCTGTTCCCTCTGAGTCCCTTGTCCTCCTTTTACTGTTAATATACTTATAAAATATTTTTTATTGTCTTTTGCAGACTTAGCTAATCTGATCTCTAGCTCAGCCTTAGCCCCTCTGATTTTTTCCCTACATAGCCTTGCTTCTTTCCTGAAGTCCCTCCAAGAGGCCTGTCCCCCCTTCCAGAGCATATAAATATTCATTTTTTTTCTAATTTCACACAAGATTTCCCTACTTAACCAAGCTGTTTTTTTCCCCTGATGGCCTTTTTTGCAGAACACGGGGATGGCTTTCTCCTGAGCTGCCAGGATCTCCTTTTTGAAGAGCTCCCAGCCCTCATGGGCTCCTTTGCCCTCAAGTGCTGTCTCCCAGGAGACTTTGCCAGCCAGCCTTCTAAACAGTTCAAAGTCTGCCCTCTGTAAATTTAGTGCTACCGCCCTGCTTAGCACCCTCTTCACTTCACCTAGGACAGAAAACCCTATCATCTCATGATCACTAAGACCTAGGCGACCCCCTACTATCACATCCCCCACAAGCCCCTCTCTGTTGACAAACAGCAAGTCCAGGAGGGCACCTTCCCTCGTAGGTTCATTAACCAGCTGTGCAAGGAAGTTGTCTTCCACGCACTCCAGGAACCTCCTAGACTGCTTCCTTTCTGCCGTGTTGTAATTCCAAAAGACTGAGAAAGTGAAAATCAGGGTAGCAGTCTTTTCCAAAATAGACTTTAATATAACAGGTAAGGAAAACTTAATTCCAACAATGCTGTTTCAGTTAGTTGCCACAAGCATTCAGAATACACCTTCTTACAACAGTGTTTTTCTTCCTTCACTAGGAATGGCAACTGCTTTCAGATGGAGAATATGTTTTTTCCTCCCAAGGAGGCCTGTTCCCAAGACTCGAATCCTTATTGGTCTTTGGTAATTTTTAAAAGCTGTTGCTGATGCAATCATAGGTTGATGTTAACTCATAGCTGCTAGCCCTAGTAACACAAGCACAATAAAATTTCCTCTGTTGGAAATTCCTAGTCAAGCTGCATATAGACAGAAGCTGGAAGTACTTCTCAGCATTGGAGAAAGTAGTTCTAAGTAATCCAAATTAGTATTTAAACCCAGGCATCACAGCAAAGGAGAGCTTTAAGAAGGTTTTTGAAGAAGAAAAAATAAGGTATTTGGGGGAAAATGACCTTTCAGATGTAAAGAGAGCAAAGCACAGCAGCACTGATGGAACATGTAAGAAAGCAAATGATGAAAACAAGAGATGACCCCCAGCAGAGAGCTGAACATAAAATGGAGCTGCAGTTACACTAAAATGCAAAAGTTGCTTGTCTTTTGATGAACAGAAAAGCAGGAAGGTGGGAATGCGAGATGGTACAAGCAAAGCATATCTAAGTCAAATCTGTACAGCAACAGTTTAAATAAACACGAGCAGGATGAGATCAGATTGGCACATTGAGAGAAAGGGGTTACAAAGACATAAGACCCCAGGTGGAGTTTCTGATGTATAACTACATACTTACCTAGATTATACTCCAAATACCGGACACTTTCTTGTGGTTTAGTTGGATTACCTTGATCTCTGGGAGCAGCTCATGCAGTTACTCACCTGTACTGGCAGAGTTACCTTTACCTGACTCTTTATTTTTTTTTTTCCCTTTAATCTGCTTTAGAGCTAAAAAAAATAATAAACAATAAAGAGCTAAAACCAACCTGCCTTTGGCAGACAGTCCTTAAATCTAAAATTTACTTTTTAGTCCAACAAAACCAAAGTAGTTGGTAGGTTAAAAACTGTTTGGCACTATGCTTTTTTTTTTTAACTCTTCTCCAAAACAGACCTAATAACTAAGATAAGACAGTATTGTTTTTACTTCCAACTTCCAGAAGTAAAACTTGCACAATAAAACTTGGTTCAATGCTGTAACTAATTCCTATTGACTTTTATTTCCACTATGAACCTTTAAAGTGCCAAGAAAAAACTACTTGTTTTCTGGAGCTAATTTTACTTTTTTTTTAAGATTTAAGCCACGGCTGACAGTATAAGAAAGCTCACAGTTGCAATGACTGACCTAAGAATACCAAGAAGCTATCTAGCCACTAATAGCTGTGATGTGTTAAAAGAACAGGTTAAGCTCTGGTGCCAAGACTATCTAAGGAACCTGATATTGCACATGTCCATGGGATATGATGAAATGCATGTATGAATCCTGAGGGAACTGGCAGATGAAGTTGCTAAGCCACTATCCATCATATTTCAGAACTTATGGCAGTCCAGTGAAGTTCCCATTGACTGAAAAAGGGGAAACAACCCCCAGTTTTAAACAGGAAACAAGGAAGACCCAAAGAACTACAGGCCAGTCAGCCTCACCTCTGTGCCCAGCAAGATCATGGAGAAGATCCTCCTAGAAACTGCTGAGGCATGTGGAAAATAAGGAGGTGACTGGTGGCAGCCAACATGATTTCAGCAACACCAAATCATGCTTGATGAATTTGGAGGACTTCCACAATGGGGCTTCAGTGCTTGTAGATAAGGGAAGAGGAACTAACATCATCTACTTGGACTTGAGCAAAGCATTCAACACTGTCACACAATATTCTTGTCACTAATTGGAAAGAGAGAGATTTGGATGGACCACTCTGTGGATAAGGAATTGGCTCGATGGTTGCAATCCACAAGTTATGGTCAATGGCTCAATGTCCAAGTAGAGATAAGTGATGAGTAGCATTCCTCAGGGGTCAGTAATGGGACTGGTGGTGTTAAACATCTTTGTCAGACATGGACATTGGAAAGGGCACCCTCACCAAGTTTGCCAATGACACCAAGTCAACACAGGAGGGAAGGAATGCCATTCAGTGAGAAGGTGACAGGCTTGAGAAGTGGGCCTGTGCCAACCTGATGAAGTTCAACAAGACCAAGCATAAGGTCCTGCACTCGCGTCAGGGCACAAATACAGGCTGGTCAGAGAACTGATTGAGAGCAGCCCCAGAGAGAAGGAGTTGGGGGTGCTGGTGGATGAGATGCTCAATATTAGCCAGCAATGTGCGCTTGCAGCCCAGAAAGCTGACCATATCCTGGGCTGCATCAAAAGTGTGACCAAGGGGGGCGATTCTCTCCCTCTACTCTGTTCTCATGAGACCCCAGCTGGATTACTACATTCAACTTTGCAGCCTCCCAGCATACAGAGGGCATAGACTTGTTGGAGTGAGTCCAGAGGAGGGCCATGAAGATGATCAGAGGGCTGGACCACCTCCCATATGAGGACAAGCTGAGAAAGTTGAGATTGTTCAGCCTAAAGAAAAGGCTCCAGAGAGACAACCTGGCTCCAGCCTTCCAGTACTTAAAGGGAGCCTAGGAAAGCTGACGTGGGGCTCCATAGCAGGGAGTACAGGGATTAGATAAGGGGTAACATTTTTATGATGAAAGAACGTAAATTAAGATTAGATATTAGGAACTTTTTTACTGTGAAGGTGGTGACAGATAGCCCACCACTGAAGGTGTTCAAAACCAGGTTGGATGGGGCTTTGAGGAACATGGTGTAGCGGAAGGTGGTCCTGCCTGTGGCAGAGGGGTGGAACTGCATGATATTTAATGTCCCTTCCAACCCAAACAACTCTATGAATTGACCTCTTACCTATTTTGAGTGTACAGTTTGGTTTTTTATTTTTTTAACACCTTCAACTAAATACCAACATCAGCATCAGATTCACGTAAGGACCATGAAAAGTACAGATATTCAGGCCAAGTCCTGCAAAGGTTTGCATGCAGGCTCAAAGATGCATGAAGAGACCTGGTCTATTAAGATAAAATTTTCATTGTAGCTAGCCTCTCATACAAGCCTATTGAGAAGGTCTGGACAATGCCACTTATATTTGCTGCCACTTCCTTATTCCCTATTTCCTTCAACATGTAAATTAAAATCAATTAAAACAAGTCCTTATTTTGCTCAAGCTTACCAGAAAGCAGATTTGAGAAGTGACTCAGACTACCTTGTCTCTGTTACAGAAGTCATAAAAATGAAAAGAAAAGAATCAAACTGAATTTGACATGTCAGAGAGACTTGAGATGGAAAAGACACTCCCTTCCCAGTGTTCTACAGAAATATCTTTATGTTAGTTACCAGGTAGCAACATGATTAAGAGAATGCAATTTTAAAAACAAGTGTTAAAATTGACAGGTTACAATATATAGTAAAATATATCAATAAATTTTAGCAAACATTAAGACTTCTAACAACTAAGAACACAAAATTAAAAAGCAGTTATTTTTCCAGGCTGTTGAAATCCAAAGCATGTTTTGATTAAACTGAAAAACATGACTTGAGTTCTGAACCCAGTGGATGCTAGAATGGAAAGTAGTGCTAATTTAGAGTACAAAGGAAAGAAATTATTCTTCATTTAAATCATCTTGTACCAGTGCAAGCTACACTCCTTTACTTTAAAGGGCCTGCATGCATGCTTTACCTCTATACAATTGAAGTGCACACCCTTTTATTTCAGTAAGACTCTCCACATGCTATATAAATTCACAAACATATTCACAGGATTGCAGCCTATAGAGCACAAGAACTCTTACCAACGGAACAAGGTATAAAAACTGCAGTTCATGAGGAAAGCATGCGGAAGTTATGCTGTACAGGCAGATCCAACAAAAAAAGTTGAAAAGCAGCTTATAGACTGAAAAAAATGTATGGGTTGTTCATAAATACATTCATTCCTCAGTAACACAAAGTATTCAGGTTACTATGATGCAGTGTCAATAACATGGAAAAAGAGTGCCTGTGTGTCCATCCCCTGCCCTTCTAAATAACTTCATTAATAAGTTAAAAATCAGCAAAAGTATTAATGCAAGATCACTAGTACTAGAGAATTTTTTATCCAAAATATTGTACAAAAGTAAAACTTTACAAGTCTATGCTCAGATCTTAAAGAAAGTGCAAGAAATGAGTTGACTAAAAGGTCATTTAATCAGAATTTTTAGACTTTAAACAAATGCACTCCCATAGCAATTTCCAGCTGAACTTCAGATGGATTCAACCTAAGAGCAATACATGTTGTTTGTACTCTTCTGCTTGCCAGAGAAATGCACTTTTGAGACTGCTGACTTACTGTGACAAAAAGCCACATTCACTATTGAACAAACCCAAGTCCATCACTAAGAGACACATCACAGATGCTATTTGATTACCTTTTTACATAAAACACACATTATTGATAAATTCTTCTCAAGAAAATATACACACATCACACTGTTTTAGCAATCCTTTATTGAAGATAACAAGTTGGTTATGTTCACTGTATTGTATGAAACATCACAATATCATACTGGGAAGATACTATCAGTACAGGGTTGGACCAGAGCGGACAGTCTGAACAATAAACCATTTTGCATTCTTCATTCCCTATCTTTTAACAACCCCCAAAAAACCAGTAAAGGGACAAATACCTGTTAACATCATCATTTAAAACACTTTAACTTACAAGGCTAAAATCTAATGAATAAATAAAATATACTGTGGCAATAATCCTCTCTAGACCAAAAGAAAAAAAAATTAGATACACAGTGAATCAAAATGATCGGGAAAGCTGGTCTTCGGCACCAGTATGAAAGAGCACGTGTTTTTTACAGACTCACCATGGGGAATAAGTTACAGAAAAATACCATGAATTCCATTTCACACAAAACCAGTTGATGACTGTCATTAGCTTAAAACTACACACAAGGGCAATTACATCCTTGCTGAAACACAGTTTAAACAAATAGGAAAATGTTTACAAGGCATCCACAGCATGTAAATCATGTACAGATGGATACATTCATTGTTTCCCCTCCCCAATAGCTTTTATTTTAGATAAATACTTTACTCTTCCCCATTTTCAGCATCTACTGGACTCATTACATGCACAACTCAAAAAAAGTCAGAAAAAAAGTCAAGGTTATTGCAAAAATAGAATTAAACTAAGAATCTTCAAGTACCTTACATGACAGCCACTCTGTACCATGCCCATTGCTTATAAAATGAAAGGTCGTTGAACCCATGAAAATATCTCTAATATTTTCTTAATTTAAAATAGATAATTTTAAGTGTATTTATAGTAATCTCAAAGTGATAATTTGAACTTTGAAAATAATGCAAACAATTAAAAATTATACCCATATTACACAAGACTTCTGTCTGTATCTTAAGCTAAAAAAAAATCAAAAACTATAGAAAACCACATGTAGAACAAAAAAATAATCACAATTTACATTATAATCAAGGCAAATTTTCAGCATTTCTTAAAAAACTTGCAGCTGTGAGAGATGTCAAAGCAAGTCACTACTAACTAAATTCATCCGTTTGGTTTTAAAAGATTTTCTCTAGCAAGAGTTTAAGGGTGTGTTGTACACATGCGTAAAATTCTTACTGTTTTTAGATGCCTAGAATCTCCATATATTATTGCCAAATACACTTATCTTCAAGCAAGCAGTAGGCAACATATCACAATTTGGACACCGCAGGGAAACCTAACGGTCTGGTAATACAGGTAAAACTGGAAAATTTAAAAAAAACTCCGACACATCTGATAGCATATTGCCCAATTGAAATTACTTCCAAGCCACAGAGCTGCAAAGCCTTCCAACTTGGCAAAGAGTAATAAGTAACATCTCAATTACTTGTACTCTTTCACACTTGTGTGTTGCACATTTCATTTAGTCGTAGTGTATCTTCAGAATACACCTACAATCCCACATGCCTCAGGTACAAATACCAACCTGCTGAGAGAATCATTCCTTCCTTTCTTTTTAGGGACAAAGTTCATTACAGATGTAATCAGTATGCCTGAGGCTGGTAAAAATACTGTAGTACAGGCAATGCTAAGAGTGGCAAGATCAGAAAACACAAAAATGAACAAATGATGGAAAATTCTAATATCTTTCTGCCCATTTCACAAAATGTTGGAAATCACCAGAATTTTTCCCTTGTATTGAAGAAAATGGATTTAAAAGTTTTTTTCCCCCTTTCAGAATCATAAGCATTTTAGTAGATTTGTAAGGCTACCATGGATCTTCTAGATCTCCAGCACCCTACAGGAAAAGAAGAGGAGAATTATTACTACTGACCAATATAAATTAAAATATTTTGTTGCACTTTGGATTTCAGTGGCATAATTAAGTAGAATACTAGTGTAAGACAGATGACATTGCCATTTTTTCCCCCCAGACCTCCTCACGTCCACACACAAGCATTCTCTGTTCCCTCAAATTCATGAGGGAATTTACTTTCACAAAGCATGAACTCAGTTAACCTATTTTAGCATAAAAACAAATGCCATCCAAAACTGTACCAAATCATAGCTATCAATAGATACTACATCTATGGACTACCAAAACAAAAAAAGTCTATCAAATACTAAGAAACTCAGTTTTTCAGGTATTCTTGGTCCACAAGAAATACCCACAGGCTCTTTTTCATTAAGGCAGTGAAATCTGTACCTATTTTGAGCAATGATTCTTTTTTGTGGAAGTGTTATATCATGAAGTGACTTCTAACACGAATTCCAGATTCAACTTATCATCAGATTAGTTATCACCACTGTAAATTCCCAGTACTATTACTGATCCACCCAAATGCACATACATATATGTATTGTACACCAAAAGGCAGTGCAAAAAATTTGGCAAACAGGTAGAATAGCAAGCTTATTTATATGGCTGATGTTTAACATGAACCTGAGAAACGTTGTCCAAACAAAGTTATGATGATTGTGCCAAACCCCAAATTACTCTAATATTTGTAGAAATTAATGAACATCATGATGAGTTAATGTTAGAAGCTATGGGAAGTTTCAAATCATGTCAGAATGACAGTATTTCCAGGGAAGTTTATTACTTGCTTAAAAGAGTCAATATGCATACAGATATTATTCCACAGATATTATTCTTTATTTTGACTTAAACACAAATTCTTAGAACTTGACACTAGGTACTAAATCTAAGTACATTTTTATTTCTGAATATATGTTATGCTACCACCTAGGAAGTAATAATACAGTCATCTAGAAAACAGATATTTATGATGAACAGTGGATACAATCTAAACTGGAAAAAAACCTCAAACACATTTCATGAAGTATATGTGACTACCTAAAATATAATACCTTTTGTAATTTAGTTTTAATATAAACAACACAGGATTCAAATACAAACATGCAGAATATAATGCTGGGGTAAAAAAACCCTGAAGAATTTGTATAATTCAATCTATTTTCACAGAAGGTACAAATTAAGTTTTGAATTACTTTACAATTAGCAAACCAACGCTAGCAAAATTAGTATTTAAGAGTGTACTTACAAGAATGTTTTAAAACTTATTTTTGCATTAGCATGTCTTGGTTTTGGTGTTGTGATGTAGGATTTAAAACAACCCCTCAAAGTCTCAAATGAGAAGTTAACTGCTACTACACAACATAAGATGCAATTACTACAATATAACACAGTAGTTGAACTTGTAAGGAAAAAATCAGCTTCTTATAAACAATCTGTACAAATAACTAAAGTAAAAACAAACAGACTTCTATGATAAAATGTGACAAGTGTTGAGATATAAACAAAGTAAAATATGCCAAGTGAAACGAAGCATAAGATCTGCCATGTAAAACATTATGTCTGTTTATCACTCATCCCATTCATCCCTGAATCTTCGTTTGAGCTCTGTATTTCAGCACGGTGATTCCCAGATTCTGTGTGGGTATCTGGTACGGGATCACTGGGTCCAGCATAAGTATCTGAAGTAGATGCTGCAGCTGATTCAGCAGTGAACTCTTCTCCCTGCATGTTAACTAGCCTGTAACTATTCAGCATCTCTTCCAGGAGGTGGCGGTAGTTCCCCCTATGATTAATTCTCATTTGCCTGAGCGCTTCCACCAATTTTCCCTGCGTTCCACTTTCCTCAGCTTCGCCAGGGTCCTTTTTTTAAGATTCAAGACCCCAAAAATCAGTAGGTAAACTAAGATATTTTCTAACGACATTAAAAAAAAAAAAGAAAAAAAAACAAAAAAAAAAAAACCAAAACAAAACAGCAAACATTTTTTCTGAGAAAACATCAGTTTTTCTCTATTTAAATAAAACCTACCTTATTAGCAACATACATCTTAGAAATGATCATTCATATTTGTCTATTTTATTTAACAATAATTTAAGAAATTATACCTATTATAGCAGCATTTTGTAATGATTTCAGTTTATTTTCAGTCAGATACTGTCAATACGGTACCTCCTCCCACTTAACTCCAACTTGGTTCAAATAGTCTCTCAATGAATCTAGCTGGTGTTCCCCACAACTACGGTCAGTTGTCAGTGAAAAAACTGAACAGTTAGGCTTCTTTAGCCATCAGATCAATATTTAACTGAATTTCTGCATAGCCAACAGCAACACAGTCCTGCAGAAAAACTTAAAGCGAACAGATAACTAATGCTAGCAGTTTGGTTGAAGCATCACATCAAAATGAACAGTAGAAGTGTTTTAGAAAACAATCCCCTGCACATTAAAAACTGGGTCTTGCATGCATGGTGCTGCCATGAAAGAAAGGTACAGCTACGTATCAGGACCACGAATGGTGGTGTTTGAACAAGCATTGTTAAAGAACAGATATCTACCCTGCAAGCCACCTATTTGGCTAGAAGATCTCAGTTGAAAAAATTGGGGTGTTTGCAATAGACTGGTACATCTATTACAGTGCTGAGATTGATGCTAGTTATTTTAACTTTCAAGTGCTAAAGGAGTTCTGTTGCTTTAATGGAAGAGTAAATTTTAAATTATTAGTATCTAGCATGTTACCAATCTAGGCAAATGGAACCCTATCTCTAGAAACTGGCAGATTTTGCAGTACAGAGACAAAATCCCAACTGCCTTTTCCTCATGCTGACCTCATTTTATTATCATCTAGTCTAAAAGCTTCATAAACTACAAGTACTGCAGTCATTCATTTACAAGCTTAATAGCAGCATTAAGACCATCCTAGTTCAGTAGGATTTTGGATGCTGTAATATTCACAGAATCACAGAACAGCCAGGTTGGAAGGGACCCATCGGATCTTCTAGTCCAACCATTCCTACCTAACACTAAACCAAGTCCCTCAATACCTCATCCACTCGTGCCTTAAACACCTCCAGGGAAGGTGACTCAACCACCTCCCTGGGCAGCCTATTCCAATGCCCAATGACCCTCTGCGTGAATAACCTCCTCCTAATCTCCAGCCTAAATCTCCCCTGGCGGAGCTTGAGGCCATTCCCTCTCGTCCTGTCCCCTGTCACTTGGGATTCCTGGAATAGAAGCCCCAGGACTGATTAGAATAGTCTAACCTAAAAAGGGTACAATTTTACCACAAAAATGAATGTTACTCCATATGCTATTCCAAGCTTAATTTGTTCACAGAGACATCCTTCCATTGTGGCTTGCTAGTCTTAGTTTAAGATTGTTTCACTCTTGTGCACTAGTATTTTAATATTCAGTTAGCTCCTCAAGAGCTCAGTGAGAAGAAGCAAGTTAAAGGAGGTAGCTTTAGTGTATGAAGTGGGACTAGTTTAATGCCTTCTTGAGCTCAAAGTCATTGAAAACTCAGGACATCAAGATGAGGCTACAGGTGTATCCTATTTCTTAGGTTTCGGCCCAAATCTCCTCTATTTACATTGAAGAATAAAAGGAATAAGCAATTACATAGCAGCTCTGAGACTCCTAAGCAATTCAAATCCTAGTTGGAGTCAAAGTAATAGTGCTGTTAGCATTTAATATTCAAACCTCACATTCTGCTTTGCACCTTGTTTGTTGGCAGGCTATTTTGTGCTTTCCTCACTTCCCTCAGTGCCAGCAAACAGTAGGTCATATATACACTACAATGCAGATTACTCTAACGATGTGTGGCTAGAACAGGTCCCTGAATTATGATTATTGTGTAAGCTAGCATGTGTCTTCCTTCATGTTCTAATTCAACTTAGTGCTACTGACAACAAAAACAATGATAAATTTTTGCTAGCTATATTTACTATGAGTATTCATAATTTTTACACAAATTCCATTCTTAAATTATGTCAATAAAAAGGACTACCATGCACTAGAGACAGGATTTACCAAGTTTAAGAAGTTAAAGTCCATTTACATTCCTAAAATTACCAGTAGCAGCTCTTAATGACAAATTATTTGATTTAGCAAAATACCACAGTACTGTATGAGTAAAAGCAAGACAAATAATTGGTTTCAAAAAAGATGCTTAAATGAGGCTTTAAACAAATGCCACTGAAACCATTAAGGCAGTCATTGTAATTTTAAGATTGTTCCTTGTGTTTAAGGATACACATGCAGCCAAGGAGCCTAATTGGATAGTACAAAAAAGATGGTTGAGAAGTAGAGCCTTTAGAGTAATAATTTATTATGTTAATTAGAGCACCAACACGGTGGTATTGTAACATTACAGGAGTACCAATTATTAAGCTATGAAGAGGTTCTTTTAAATTCCCTTTCTGAAATCTGAAAGCCCTAAGCCTCAGTACCTAACAGATTTCTATGATTTCACTTGCACTTGCAAAGGCACAAACCACCACATTTATAGCAGAAGTCCTTCTGCTCAGACACAGGCAAAGCTGCTCTTTGTAAGCCCAATGCAGGGCTCTCTCCAACCATCTTGGATTTACCAAATACTTTCACTCTGTTGAGATGCTTAAACGAAAAAGTACTTATGGCTGCTACACCCTGAAGTCACACTACTGATCTCTGAACATGGCTGTAGTAAAGATTCTTCCATGCTCCAGTCTCTACACAACATAGTCTTATTTAGGTTTTATGTTAAAGATTGTCAGAACATGCATGTGAAGAACTGGAAGAAGTTACTCTAAAACCACTAGGCTTGGAAGACAAAAAAAATCCAAGCACTACACTACCTGAAATCTTTACAGTGATGAGTGAAAATGAAACTAATTGAGAAAAGGATACCTCTTTCATTTTGATTTTTAGACTAAGAACTTACACACAATGCTATTATGATTCAATTCAAAGTAACTCAGGGTAACTACTTTAAATTGTTTAGTGTTAAAAAGTACAGCCTTCAGAAGGAAGTCATTCTCAGTTGCAAAAGTTAATCTGGTTGGTTTGGGTTGTTTTTGTGGGGTTTGGTATGGTTTTTTTTTTACCCATGCACTAATATTTTATCAAATAATTATATTATTCTGTCAAGGCAAAAAAGTGATTCTAGCCTTACATAAAACGATCAGATGAAGATGACTGCCACAAGCAGAATTTCCAGTTAGCAACAGCAATTTTCTGCACTACGCCCACACAGTAACAGACAAGTATATGCTGTTAACTACACATGGGGAAAGCTTCTCAAGTGCAAGTCAGTGCACCTTTGTGCTCTGCAGACTCAGTATCGGTGTCTGCAACTCCTATCTTCTAGTATGAAGATCCGCTCTTGCTTCATGCAAGTTTATAACAGGAGCATTATTATAACAAGAACATTACTAGATTTCGGTCTCACATGAAAATGTCACCATTGGGATGATGCACTGTATATTTCCTTCCTACCTGTGCTTTGCATTTAAAAGTGAGATGTGTAGCAACATTATCACTATGTGAAGACATTGTGGAGAGTCTGATGTTGAGAAACTGTACAGCTTCTTTCCCCCTTTTACCTCGTCACAAGTATTCAGTTCAAAAGACAGATCACCACACAGATACCTGGAACTGAGTAAGACTACTGAGGAAGTCATGTTTTCATCCCCTCAGAGAGGAGGCTAACCAAATTCATCCACTTTGAGGACAGTAAGAACAACTTCTGCTTACTAGAAAAGTATAAGCATGAACTGCATCCTTCACTTGGTGGTGCATACTCCTCTCAAACTGCTTTGGGTCAGTATCACTTAGGATGGAACAAAGAAAAAGTACTGACTGGCAAAGGACATCTTACCACAAGACTTAAATAAAACACATCATTAATGAGATTTGCACTACATATCAACAGAAGACAAAGTTTACAAACTAGACTGGGGTGTACTGCTCACATTTAATATTAAAGAAGCCAAATTAAAAGGACACAAAACAGCCATCTAGGGATTCTAATGGCAATAAAGGTCAAAGCTATTAATGGCAAAAAGGGTTAAAGCTATATTATGAGCAACTTGCATATTTAGTTCAGTTACATAATGTTATTAAATTACAATGAATGATGTTCAAAAATTTCCTGGAAGTAGCCACTATACAAAAGTACGCTGTACTGTGTGTCAGGACTTTCAGCAAGCTCACATGGCTATCAGAAAGTAAATTTAGACTTATAAACATTGCACCATAAATGAAATTATGGCAAATGATACTTCTACAAAGTTACTGTTGGATTAACTTTTAGAAAAACTCCATGAACTTATTAAACATATGCCATAACCTTCAAATAAAGAACCTTCACCAATAACTTTACCCCAGAAGGAACAATATTATAGCTAAACATGAAAAGCAGTAGAAGGCTCATAGAAGTGAAGAGTTTCCTGAAGGACTAAACAAGCTGAAGAGGAAGATTTTGGCTAGCTTGTTGTGGAGTACTGCTGCACAATCTGTGGTAAGTTATATAACAAATGCCCACTCTATCACTTTTAGCTACAAAAAGGACAAGTCCTTAGGAATAAAAAAACAAAAAAACAAAAAAACAAACACCACCCCCCCAACAAAAAAAAAAAAAAAAAACCACAAACCCAACCCACACCACCACCACCAAAAATTTCTTCTGTATTTGCTACTTTAAGACCCTTTCACCTACACTTCCTTATAACTTTCTAACTTAAGGGAATAAATTAAATATGGGCAGCCAAGAAAAGATGACTAGAAAAAAACCAACAATTGTGGCGAGACTGCATATTCACAATCTCAAGGTGCACAGCTGATCATTTTGAAGTATTTGAAATAGAAATTGACATCTCCCCAACACCATTCATTGTAATGACTACCTGAGGACCTTGCAGCCATCTCAGAAGATAAAAAAATATGTTGAAGGATTTACTAGAAGATGAATGATATCTTCACAGATTAGTTCACATAAACTGTACAGGAAATGACATGTGCACAAGCAGGGATGGCTTTTATCAGTTCTTCAGTTTTCCAAAGACTTTTTCAAACAAATTTAACCGCACCTGATATGAACACCAGTTATTACTCTCCATACTAAGAACCATCTAATAATCAGATTTAAAATTACAGTAAGCCATATTTCAACATACTATTTAAAATTCATCTTATTAGGAAATAGACAAAAGAATGTAAGCCATTTTAGAAATCACAACTGAAGTAATCTAAAATCCCTTTACACTTTCCTCAAACTACTGTACAGAGGATATTTAAAGATAGTATAAACTCTAAAAATAGACAAGATAAGCCTCATCATCTTTTCAAATCACAGTGTACCAAGGTCTTCTACACTTACAACAGGAAACATGTTTGCCCCCTCTCCTACTGGGTTTTTGGACAGTAGACATAACAGCTAGTTAAGCACTGAATATGCTGACTATTATTTCTGAAAATAATGAACTATAACTCAGAAAAGCACTGCATTGTTGCCTTACAGGTTTGACTGAAAATGCAGCAGTCAATTAAATGTTCAAAAAGCCTTTCAGAATGGAGTGTCGTTTTGTTGTCTTTTTGAGGATGAAGTTCTATATTAGACCTATCCAAAGCAAGGTCAAAGTGAACTGTATACTACAAGACATACTTTGTGTCTATAATACTTTACTAGCAGTGACATATACTTTAGCTTAATGTATTAACAAAGAGGTGTAGCAATCAAAATGGGTACTTACCCCCTCATTTTCTCTGTGTGGATTCAGCCTACTATACACAGCTTCAATAATATTACGCCTAAAGAGAAGTTTTTAAAAAAATTAGACACAACAAAGGATTTCAAAACATTGAGAATATAAAAGGTTTGACTACAGTAATAATTTCAAAACATTTAAGATGCTTTGTCTTTAACCTGCCTCTTAAAAAGATGAAGGCTGCTCACAGTGTCTTTACTTGCTTTCAATATGAGGTTTGGGGATGTAACAGTAAGTCAAGTTTTGCAAAGACTAAGCAAGGCAAAACATTTTCTCACCTTCCCCTTCCCATGCTCTACCCCTTTACATCTTCAGAAGTTCCAGTTGCACAGTCAGATTTTGACAAGAGTAACATTTGACTATTTTGCTTAATATAACACAAGTCTTAAAGTTTGCTGGTTTTCTTGCCTTATTTCTGAATGCAGAACTTGAAGACAGTTGGTTTTTTCATACATTTTTATTACATACACACAGATTGCTACTTGCTTATGAACTTCTGAAGTGAGGTGACCAGAGTACTCAACATCTGAAATGTTGTCTAGTGTCTATTCACACTGTAGAAATTAAAACTCAAATACTACTAGCTAGATTTTTTTTTTCTGGAAGTATCATATAAGGCCACTCTTTCCCTGGCAGACGAGATAAGCACAAAAAGCTTCTAAGAACTAAACACCAAAGTATAAATATGCTTCTCACAGGAAAAAATGTTTTGTCCCTACATCTTCAAATCACAGTAAGAAATCGGAAATGTTGAGGCATGTATAATATATACATTCAAAGTTACTGACAGCTTAATCTAAGAACTGCTACATGAACTAAGACTCTCAAGTCTGGAAGTGGCCAAGATCTATAAAAATTATGTATTACAGAATGTAGATAAGCACTGACAGCTGACTCTTCCAAACAAAGAGCAAAAGGGCATTAAATGACAGAGCAGCAAATGTCTCAAATATACACGGTGATGGCTCTTGATGCAACAGAACTTTCTGCCCCAGAATATGGAAGATACCAGAAGTTTGATGAGGCTCCTTCTGAAATTATCTAACTTCATGGAAGAGGAATTCTAAGTCACTAAGAACATGAACTACTTAAAGATCAGGAAGCACCTCAGCTGTAAGAAACAAAAAGTTGAAATAATAACGATAGGGGAAATATTTTACTTTTTTGGTTTGTTTGTTTTAGATTATCCTTCCCTATGCACCTACTTTCAGTTGTCCTCCATACAGATCAGAGCTGGAATGATCCTTGGTTTGATCTGGTATGATGTGGTTCTTAAGTTCACATCATGGAAGCAAAGCATATTCAAGACAGAAGAGCTTGGTTTTTTTAATGGAATGTTGCAAGTACATTGACTTCTGAGATACAACAGTAAGTCAGGTAATCTCAATATCTAGGGTCTAACATCAGAATATACTTTTCCAGTCATGATCCAGCATTTAAAACAGTACGTACTGAAATGCTCAGAACTCTGGTTTGCAGAACATTTAAAGCAAGGGATAGTGCATTCAATCTGGATGACCACTAACCTGTAACACTAAATCATCATGCTATCATGTGTTCAAAGGCAATAGCTGCTACTGATGTAACCAGCATTTGTCTTGATGTGGTGCATCTAGATAGGCAGAAGGCAGTCGCAGCAAATGCACTTGACTTCTCAAAGCCTTAAGACTCCGGTGCAATTTGTGCTTGTTTGGGCCATGCCTAGATGAACTCCAGGAAAGAAATTCAGAATTAAACTGATAGTGACAGTTCTAAAATTGTGTCCAATATTTGAAGTCCATTGAAGAACAACTTCTCCAAAAGCGCATGAATAAAATGCAATGCTTAAAGAAGAAATCGAGAAGAGTTGCATGTCTGAGCTAATCTGGGATCCACTAGGACTGATGGAAGATTTTCCTAAAGAAAAGAAACAGTCTTTTTGCAGATGATACTGAAGAGTTTCTCTTGATTTAGTTTCACATGTAGTGATGGTGGAATGGCCTAAGCAAGGCTGCCACAGAAGTAGCAGACAGCCATTGCACAGGGTTTAAACCAGACTTGAAACTCAGGCCTTTGGGATATTTCTTCTCTTTTCAATTTTTCTTTCTTTGAACAGCATATTTCTCCATACTTTCCTCTGATGGGAAAACTCCAGAGAGAGATTTTGAGTGAAAGTACTAATACCCAAGTGAAAGAGTGGCTCAGGACTTCTGTGTTCTTCAGCCAAAAATGACCATTCTTTCAGGAATACTTGAAGTTACAGAGGGATCCAAGTCAAACCAGAAGCCAGTCTTGAAAAGCAAGATTATAAAAGATAGAACAACACCATCAAACAACCACAGCAAGCTGACACTTTCAGATTTGCTGGTAGAATGAGCAGTAGAGGTAGCTACAAAAGTGAGGTACTTGAAGTACACAAGGCCAGTACAAGTGGAGCTACTTTAGAGATTCCTACAGTTTGCAAACAGTCCAGTCACAGTAACATTGCACTGTGTTTCTCCATCTCAGACATACTAAAAACCAGGAATAACTACAGCTGTTGCTAAAACCAAGGATGTTGGCTATAGACATGACCTTGTAGTTCAAAGAGAATGACAAAGTGTGCACTCTTCGCATTCTGGTAGCATCACAGGCTAAGGATCTCAAGGCAAAGAATATTCTCTGGACCAAAGTTTTAAGTTGTCCAGTAATTTAAAAAGTTGAAGCTACCCCTCGCGTCTGGGGCCCCTCCCATACAAGGACAGGCTGACAGAGTTGGGACTGTTCAGCCTAGAGAAGGCTCCAAGGAGATCTTATGCAACTTTCCAGTCCCTGATTGGGGCCTACATGAGAGCTAGGGAGGGATCGTTTACAAAGGCTCGTAGTTATATGACAAGGGGCAATGGAGAGGGACAGATTTAGACATAAGGAGGAATTTCCACATGATGAGGATGGTGAGGCACTGGCACAGGTTGCCAAGGGAAGCTGTGGATGCCCCATGATTGGAGGTGTTCAAGGTCAGTTCAGATGGGGGCTTTTGCAGTCTGATCTAGTGGGAGATGTCCTTGCCCATGGCAGGCAGGTTGGAACAGGATAGGCTTTAACATCCCTTCCAACCCAAACAATTCTATGATTCTATGACTCTATGTGGTTTCGGGTTGTGTAGCCATAGTCAAAGCTTTCATTCAGGAGCTCAATCCTGCAAAAAAGCTAAATACATCACTGTTTGTCTTGGTCCTCAGTTTAAAGGCCAAGAAAAATTTGCTCAATACTATATGACATTATTTTAAATGAAGCTGCAGGTATACCTCCTGAAGTCAGTTTTCTGTAACCCAGGACTTTAGAAATCGAAATGGAGAGAAAAGGATCAGAAGGCAAATTCTGAACCTAATCCTATTAAAATCTGAACCTGGGTCACAACAAATTAAAATAGAATTTATATGCAAAGGTTCCAGAAAAATGAAGCAGTTCACAACGCAGTTATTAATGAGCAAAACAACAAAACAATGCATTCAGCAGTTGGGAGGCACACCAAAATTCTCTGAATGCCTGGAATGCACACAGGTGGAGGAAATACAGCCATACAGAAATAGTGAAGTACTACATTCTGTAACAGAATATCATCAATCTGTTTCCTCTTACCATTCTGGATTGGGAACAAATGTTTATGAACTGCAAAAGGAAAACTAGCTTAAAGCATAAACCCCATTCTTTTCCTTTAATTTGAATATAGCTATTACAACAAGAAAGCTTCAGAATGTTTAGGTAAAATTATTTGCTTCAGTGAACTAAACAGTCCAAGACATTCCATTGCCATACTTACTTGCCAGCTAAACCACCTCCTGGTGGTAAATTAGGGATATTCTCCGCAGTTAAAATACGAATAACATGAGCAAGATCAGGCATTCCTTCTTCACCCGATTTTTCCATAATTTCTAATTCAAAAACAGAAGTTCTTAGATTACTGAATTAATACCACCTATTCCTTAAGACTCTAAAATATAAGATACTACCACTTTTTAACAAAGACATTATGAAAAAGTTACATGTAAACAGGAAAACATTCTTTACATTTTACTGTAGTCTTTGCATGGTGGAACAGAGCTATTTCAATCCATAGCCAGCTTTTCCAGTACATTTCTAGCCACTCTCAGAGAAACTCAAAAGGAGACTAAACTAGATGAAATATCCTGGAGAAAGCAGCATTTTTGCTTTATAAAGCAGATTGGGAAGTCTGTTTCAGTTACCCTCCCATTCTATTGCAACACAGACCAAGAAGTTACATGCCAATGCTTCCAATGAATTCACTATCATACTTGATTGTGACCAACACCTAATATTCTCAAAGTCTTGAATCTCTGGTACATAAACCCCTAGACCACCAGGCAATAAAGAGTCATATATCATGGCCCATTATTATTCAAGTGGACAAAACAGAACATAGCATTGAAAACAAACCTTTAATAATGTGGTATTCCATTTTCAAAACGGAAGTATCACACAAATCCAGTCACAGTAAGTTCTGCCTTGGAAGAGAACTACCTGCACTGAAGTTAGCTCTCACATATTGTTATCCACCAAAGCCACTGTAAGGCAAACATGTAATAGCTCCATATACAGTCACATACACCTAAAAATACCAGTTTCCAGCTGTCAGCCTCCAGTCATTCACCTACTACCACAGAAGAAAAAGGTTCATTAAGTTATCTACAAATTATAGTTCTACCTATGTATCTTTAAGAAAGATTTTTTTTTCCTAAAGTAACCCCCAAAACCAAAATCAACGCCCCTGCCACAATCAACTAAACTAAGAAATAACATGCCACTTTCTGTAGACTGTTCTACAATAAAATTCTTGGAGTCACAAAACAAAAACAAAGGAATTAGGAATGAATCCCCTCAAACAGCATCCTAAAAAAAAAAAAAAAAAAAAAAAAAAACAAAAAAAAACCCACAAAAAACCAACAAACTTGAGTCAGTACCTTGCATACTTTTCAAACATAGACAATCTCTTACAATCAATTATATGCTAGATGCCTGGTTTGAAGCGTGCAATTAAAGTGAGAAGCCACAATCTGAGTTTCTGAAATTAGTATAAAAGCACATCACCTACCCTCTTTAAATACTTCACCCCCGGTTTCCCGGGCTATCATCTATCTAGAAAGCAAATCATATACAGGCTTCTCTCAGAACTACTAAAACCAACAAAATGTTTAGAAGGTACTTGCTTACTACATATCAGGGAGATCTGTAGGAAAGATCCCCAAAAGCAATTCTACTTTTAGAATAGTTTTACTATCCTATAACCCTTATTAGGCATTACACTTCTAAACCTCAATTTTAAGCCGGCACCACAAAATCTCTGCAATGAATAGGGTGCTCACTACTCCTTTAAGTAATTAAACACTCATCCATGAAACTTCATGTATATGACCATCCATCCAGAATGAATCATGGCTTGCAAAGGAAATGGCAGCTTGAGTATGTATGCTTGAATTTCAGGACTATGATCAGTCCTTCCACACACACTTCCACAAACCAGTCCAAAGTCCTCTTATACACTGCACCTTTTTGGACAGTAAATAATAACATTTTTCTAATTACTATCTGATAGGAAATGTGTATAATAAAATATACTGATTTTTATATTGAAAGCACATCTGTTTCCATACATACCAAAAGTAAACAAATAGTAAGAAATAAGAAGAAAGACGACAGAAGTCATCAAATAATAAACGTTAATGCAAGCAAAGATTTTTATATCTTCTTAAAAGGGAATTAAAGCAATCACAACTAAGGATTGCTATATATTTCTTAGCACTGGGAATTTTTACTTTATAACTTTTATTGTATAACCACCTTTCAGGGAGTGCTGAACTGAACTATGAGCACCTTCTCTCCATTTCTAAAAGATGCCATATCAGTAATTCCGGTGGAAATGACTACCCCCTTTTCCTGATATTAGGGTGAATCATTTAATCTAGAACATGTCCTCTCTCTCTCTCTCAAGAAAAAAAAAAAAAAAAAAGAAGCTTCCAGAGAGAAAATCCAGGAATAAAGCAAATTACCAAGCATGACCTTTTTTCATTACACATCAGTTAGCAGACACACATTGCGGATTTGTTTCACAAAGGCCACTAACAAATATAAACCGAAAGTTTTCAGAAACAGATTTACAGGCATTTACAAGACTTTCACCTTCATCTCAACGATGTTGATAATATCTCCACAATTACATTTTCCCCTGTGAATGAGTAAAAGGCAATTACAGAAACTTTTACACCTGTGTTGATGATATAATTGAGACATTTAAAGAATCATTTCCTGATATCATATATGCAAATCCATTAAAATCCACTGTAAATTCTACTAGTTTGCTACTTTTCTTAAAATACTTATCATAACTCTTACCCTGAAACAAGCATTTTGACAATTTAGACAAAATTTTACTTAAATGTTATGTAATGCAAGTTCCCAACAAGATAGCGCTACAAGTTTCTTGTGTTCCAGCATCTCCTCTGATCTCCAGCTGTAGGATTATGACAAATCACTTTTATATACAATATATATTTCACAAATATAAAATGCACTATCCAACCCATTATATGAACACAGTATTCATCTACTATTAAGACTGTTTAAGCCCACATAGAACACATGTCCCTGTTTATGATCTGGAGGTTTGTTAGTGGTCTGTTTTGTTATGTTTTGTTTGCAGTTTGTTTGTTAGGTTTGCATTTTGAAACGCATGTCTAATATACCCTTTCAAATAAGATGAAACATAGCAGAATATTAAACTGATTTCTGTGCCTAGTTTTCTCTTCCTGTGACCAAATTTCAGATCTCTAAAAAACAAAAAAAAACCAGAACAGAAAGCAGCATTTTAAAGTAGCTGTAAAAAGAGACCTAGCATAACTTAACAATTGTCCCACACAACCTGCATTACTTCGGAAATTAACGAATTCAGTCACTCAAATCCTCATAACTGAACTCTGTCAAAACCTGTAGACCTCCTGGATATTTCAGAATACTCCTGAACTGGCAGCTTCAGAATGCAGTTATACACATTCAAGCATCATCAAGACTCAAACTAGCCAAAGAGCTTTGACATACAGAAATCTCTTCCACTAGAAATCTCTGTAAACTACCACTTGCTGAGTTTGTTTTTTTAATAACATTGTAAAAACAAAGAATGTGTAACTGTTTTGTTTTAATAACTCTGGAAAGATCTTACAGAACTACTAACTCAACTCATTGTACAAACAGCATTCTACTTAGGAATGTACAAGATAGAACACAAAAGTTACATGTGTAGGTATTAAGCTCCTTTTGAACACACTTTTTTTTTTTTCCAAACAAACAAAAGCCTGTCTCAAACAATGCCTTTCTCTCCAAGCCAGAGCTTAAAATGCCCAAGGCTAGCAGTGAAAGCACCTCCTCTAAAAGGTCTGATGGGTTAGTTCTGTCAAGTTGAAATTTAAGGTCCACAAGAGAACAGAACAGTATTACATACTGAATAGTGTAAGTTCCTTAATAAAAAATAAATTGATCAAACTAGAATTGCTCCAGGAGTTTATACTAAATGTCAGCATTGCCCTAATTTAAAATCAGTCACTTACTGAAAGACAAGAGTATCTAAGAGAACTTGCAGCTTCTGACTACACCTCCATCTTTGTAGCTTAATAGCTCTAAAACAAGTTTATTTTTCTGAACACTTGCTGTAATCGAACATGGATTCTCAGACACAACTGAAAACACATCAGATCTACAAATAAATTATAACTAATGTGCTTCAATGTAGACATCGTAAGGCATGAACTAGAATAAATCTGAAGATCTTCTATCTTTTGAGAATAATGGTAAGAGATGATCAAACCATATTTATCAACACCATAACTTAACTACCAGGCATTAAGCCTTTAGAATGTAGGGCAATTTAACCTTTCAAGTACAGCTGCATTTTTTCCAGACTACACTTACTCTAAATACGAATGCAAAACTGATCACGGCAGTTGTCCTTTCCTGATCAAAAAGGCCTTCTCACCTTCCAAAACTTTTCCTTATTACTCCCATGCTGGAGATAAAACTCCTTCCCCCCTTTATTTTTTTTTTCAAAGTTAAAAGTGTTTCTGTTCACTGCTTAAGCCTTTAAATTAGACTACTTTTTTAAAGAACCCAACATCTTTGCAAGCAATTCTCCCCATGCAGTCTAGTGGTTTGACACATTTTGTCCTAGGTTCTCTGTATTTTTTCTCAAGGCAAAGAAGTATGGTAAAAATTGCAGTCCAACAACTTGCTTTTAAAATTAAGATTGTGTTAAAATGACGATTTCATAGAATTTATTATGAATGTAGAAGTTTATTAGGAAACAAGTAAATAGTTCTTATGAATCATAGAATCACAGAATAGTTAAGGGTTGGAAGGGACCTTTTAAAGATGATATAATTCCAACCCCCTTGCCATGGGCAGGGACATCCCCCACTAGATCAGGCTGCCCAAGGCATCCACAACTTCCCTTAGGCAACCTGTTCCAGTGTCTCAACAACTCTCATGGTGAAGAAATTCCTCCTTATAGCAAGCCTAAATCTGCCCCTCTCCAGTTTGAACCAAATTCACCCTCACCCTATCACCACAAGCCTCTATGAATAGTTTCCTGTAGGCTCCTTTCAGGTACTAGAAAGTCACTTTAAGACCTCCTGAGAGCCTTCTCTTCTCCAGGCTGAACAAGCCCAAGTCTCTCAGCCTGTCCTCATATAGAAGGTGCTCCAGTCCCCGATCATCTTTGTAGCCGTCCTCTGGACCCATTCCTCCAGATTCATTTCATCTTATGTTGAGGATTCCAGAACTGGACAAAATACACCAGATGAGGTCTCACAAGAGAGGAACAGAGAGGCAGAATCTCTTCCCTGGACCATGCTTCATGCCCTGGTCATGCTTCTTTGGATGCAGCCCAGGATACAGGTGGCCTTCTTGGTTGCAAGCACACGTTGCTCACTCATGTTGAGCTTCTCATCAACCAGCACCCTCAAGTCCTTCTCTGCAGGGCAGCTCTCAATCTTATCATCCCCCATCATGTACTGAAATCAGGCATTACCCCAGCCTAGGTGTAGGACCTTGCACCTGGCCTTGATGAACCTCGAAGTCCTCACAGGCCCACTTCTCCAGCATGCCCGGGTCCCTCTGGATGACACTGTCCTCCCAGTGTGCCAACTACACTACTCAGGCTGGTATCATCTGCAAACTTGCCGAGAGTGCACTTGATCTTGCTGTCAGTACCATAGATGAAGCTCTTAAACAGCACCAGACCTCTGAGGGACAATGCTTGTCACGGATCTCTACCTGGACTTTGAGCCATTGACCACCACTCTCTGAATATGATGACCATCCAACCAGTTTCTTATCCACTGCACTAAACCTGTATATTTCCAACTCAGAGAAAAGTATGTTGTGGGGAACTGTGTCAAAGGCTTTACAGAGTCTAGACAGATCACATCTGCCAGTTTACCCATACCCACAGCTGTGGTTACCCCATCACAGAAAGCCACTAAGTTGGTCATACAGGATTTGACCCTGGTGAAGCCATGCTGGCTGCCATTAATCATCTTCATATCCTCTATGTGCTTTAGCATAGCTTCTAGGAGGATCTGTTCCATGATCTTCCCAGACACAGTGGCCAGGCTGACTGACAGGTTGGTAGTTCTCAGGGTCATCTTTTCTACCCTTTTTTAAAAATGGGGACAATGTTACCCTTCTTCCAGGCACCAGGGACTTCCCCGACTGCCATGGCCACATCTGCCAATTCCCTCAGGACTCTGGCATGCATCTCATCAGGTCCCATAGGCTTATAAATATTTAGGTTCCTCAAGCGGTCACAAACCTGATCCTCCTCTCCAGTGGGAGGGGGTTTACCACCCTGGTCACCATCTTGCTGTCCCATGACAAAGGAGGGGTGAGGAGAGCGGATATCACTGAAGATTAAGGCAAAAAAAGTTAAGTACCCCAGCCTTCTTCTTATCTGTTGACACAAGGTCACCATTCTCAACCATCAGTGGGGGTATGTTCTCTTTAACCTTCCTCTTTTAACTGATGTACCTGTAGATGACCTTCTTGTTAATCTTCACTTCCATTGCCAAGTTCAGCTCCAGTTGTGCCTCAGCCTTCCTGACCTCATCCCTACACAACCAGCCAGCATCCCTATACAAGTCTCAGGTTCCCTGTCCCTGCTTGCACTGCCTATGCAGTTCCCTCTTCTCCTTCAGTTTAACCAGGAGGTCTCGACTCAGCCACACTGGTATCTTCCCTTTCCTGCATGATTTTCTACACCTGGGGACTGAGGGTTCTTGTGCTTTATGCAAAGCATTCTTAAATATTTGCCAGCTCTGTTCTGCTCCCTTGTCTCTGAGGACCATGCCCCAGGCAATTCTACTGAGTAACTCCTTGAAGATCTGGAAGTCTGCTTTCGTGAATTTTAGGGTCCTGACTATACACTCAGCCATATCTCTCAGGATCTTGAACTCCACCTGTGCATCACCACTGCAGCCCAGGCTGCCTCCTATCCTAATGTCAGTGATGAGTTCACTTATATTGGTGACCATCAAGTCCAGTACTGCATCTCCCTGGATGGGAGTTTTATCAGCTGGACTAAGAAGTTATCTTCAATGCACTCCAAGAGTCTCCTGGATCACCTACAGCTTTTCCAGCATAAGTCAGGGAAGTCTGTTTCCTTTTTCTCCACTTTTTGACAGAAGTTCCTCAAATATGCTTGCTAAATATTCCTTGCTAAATATTTGGCATTTAAAGGCCTTATACTCCATCCAATTAGCAGAACACAAAATGACACAAAGAACTCATGTAGAAAAAAATAAAACAAATCTAAAAAAAAAGTCAAGAAAAGCTAAAGCAATAGCTCCATGCCAGAGCTTTGAAGCAACTCATTTCTCTGGAGCATTTCAGCTTAACACTCAATTTTGAGTTATATTCTGAATGGCTCTGCATCAATTCCAACTACAGACTCTCCAGGGTTTGTTTTTTTGTGTGTAGTATTTGTTAACTGGGATAATACAGCTAGAACACATTTCTGTTAAAACTTTTTTTGGCAGGTTAAAGTAGTAGCTCAACTAAGCTACAGCACTGCATCATTGCTAGTAAATACTGCTTTCTATGTCATTCTCAGTTAAACCCAGACACACTGACCTGAAGTTATTCTCTATTACTCTTCTTACCATTCACTCACGAAATACACTACATTTTTTACTTGCTAATTGAGAGAGGAGCCACGAGGAAGCTGGGAATACAAACCACCCCCTGTGTGCACATCTGACCACTGTCAGCAAAGGAAACTTCTGCTGGCTCTCTCCCAGAGGCTATTAACAACTTGCCTACTCTGCTTGGACATAGGAAGAAAATAGGCCTTTACCTTAACTACTGAGAGCTAGTAAGCCCGGATTTTAAGTTAAGTGCCAAGAAACATGCCTAGAATTAGCACTTGAAATGGCCATTAGCTCTCTCTAACCTCAACAGAAACTACAAACACGTAAACCATTTCTATTTAGATTCCATTTAAACAAGAGGGAAAGACATAACACATGCATGACTGGCACATTCAGACATAATTTCTGTTGTGGCCTGAAGGCCCTCATATATTTAAAAATGAAGCTTTGTTACATGAACTATCTAGATTAATGGGACATTGACACAACTACACAAAGAAGTTTACCTCATTCAGTTAAGTAAAAGTACAATAAAGAAAAGATACCTAAACAAAGAACACTAGCAATTTTTACAGCTGCTTCACACAAATGAAAAATGAAATTATAAAATTATCTACAGTTAATGTCATTTCTCATATTAAAACAAAGTTTGTACATTTTAGATAGAGCAGCAAAACTAACAGTTGTCCACAGCAATGAGGTTACAGTGGCAGTATGCACATTTCCTTATTACTGTTGCATTTTACCTAGTGTTAAGAAAAGTTACGAATGGTTAGCTGTGGGATTTTTGCTGTTGCACATGTCACAAAATGTACAATCTCCCGGGATCTAACCTGCAGGATTATTTCTCTTTCGTATCTAATACTACCTATTTGGATATGAACTACTTCCTAACAAAAGCACATCCAACCAGTCCTTTCAGTATCCATTATATCATGTTAAAAAGATAGTGAGTGTCTCATATTCAAAGAAAAACAGAAGGCATATTTATCTCCTATGTCACAGTGCTTGAGTCCTGTATAAGTAATTTTCATCAAATAGTCATAAGAAAGGAAATGAAGTATTTTAGCTCTACAGATCATACACACCATATTTAGGCGCCTGTAAAGATTCTGGATACATATTGAGAAAATTTGGTCAGACATAACTTCCTCCACAAAAAGTGCTCAAGCTCAGGCAGTAATGATTTTAAGGCTCTTTCATTCATACGTATTTTGGTCTTTTGTTAAGTTTCACTAAAGTGCGTCTAAAGAAGTTGCTGGAGTGAATAACAGCTGTGTTAAATGGAAAGTTAAGAACAGTTTGGATAATTCAATAACCTGTCCCTTTCTGAAAAGCCAGTACAGCTTCCTCTTTTTGTCAAAAGCTTTCACAAAAAAGGAAGACAGTATCACAAGTATCCCTTTTAATATTTTATATGCAAGACATTAACAATTACACAATTTACTTAGCTGATGTAACACTTTGCAAGGTCAGTGGTGCAGTTTGACCAGTAAAGACAGAAGTAGAAACCTAAAGTTTGCATTAATAAAATGCTTGTGGAATACTAGGATAAAATAGCCACAGAGCTTAAAATATTTTTCCTGACACAAATATTCAGACTTGTAACTAGGCCTGATTTGACCCAACACATAGTGGCATGATGGCTGTGTGGGGTTCTGTTTTCATGCTTACGAAGGTTATGACATCATTTCTAATGAACAAAATAGATTTCTTACCTTCAACCCGTGATTCCAAGTACTTATCCAACTCGGCATCTTTTTTTACTGCCTCATCAGAGACCTTAGGAGCATTTGAAAAACAAACTAGTACGATACTCATGTTATCACGACTCCCCTACACAACAACAACAAAAAAAAGGAAGAGTCAAGCTCTTTAATCTTATTTTTCATTTTTCTACTCTAGTCACATTTTAACTTGTTGCAAATACAGTACTAAAGATATACCTAGGAAAAAAGAAACCTAGCAATAAAACTATATTTTAATTAATAAGAACCTCCAAACTTCTCAACTGAACTACTCTGTAAAATTAATTTTACTGATTTTTAGCGTACATACCTAGTTTTAAAAAGTTTAAAATATTCCATGAACTTACTTACATGTCAACTGTTATTACTAAACATAATAAAAAGAAAACAGTTCAGAAATTAGACAGTCATTTAATGTTACCTTAATCCAAGTTAAAAAAACACAAATAAAAACACTTATTGCAAAATGAAATGCAGAATACTTATCGTAGGCTACTGAAATGGCTAGTGTCAGCTACTGACTTATTTCAGTTTGAGAGCATTCACAGAAGGCATTATATTCATTACAAGTGTCTTTATCAGAAGGCACCTGTGTCGTACATAGCAGCTTGAAGAAAGTACATATGAAATACAAATTCATTTAGTATGGCCAAGCCAACTTTACAGACTATCACGTGCTCAGCAATACCACCCAATGGCTTTTTCAGATATTAATTTTAATGTCAGTTCTATACTAGTAGGCTCTGATACTGCTTTCCTGCTCATATTTAATTTTCAAAATTATAATCCACAGTCAAGTTTAAAAACACAGTGTTTAAAGTTGCTTACAAGTAGATCCAGCAGAACCATAACTTAAACCCCTGGTTTGAAATCTCAACTTTTTTTTTCTTGGTAGAAGCTTACGTGCTATTAGTTACTGCATATTGTTCCTGTGTTAATCCAATCTACTGCAGAGTTCTATTACAACAACTCCTTCTTGTCAATAAATTAAGTAGGAATCCAACAATAAATTCCTTCAGAAGTACTCAAGAATTGTTCTACTTTTCCTTTTGTATCAAGCACACGGGGACATGTATCTTTTACAGCAGTTAACATTATGTGGTACATCCTGAAGACAGAGGAGAATGTTCAAGTATTGTTACAAACTGCAGAGATCATGTTTATTTTATCCAGTCAGACCCTTGAGGTCAGAGCCCAGTGTTACTGAAAGTATGTTAGAGCGACCATACCTTAACAAGGTTGGTCAAGTTCTTAGTCAGAAAAGCCATAGCATTTAAAGCAATCATACAATGCTTGGTACATGCTGGAATATAACCCTATGTCTGAAAAAAAACCCCACTTACTCTTTAGTGTTAAAATTCTGAATTTTAATATTGTTCTCAAAACTGCATGTTTGGTCTGGGCCTAATGAAGGAACTCTACTTGCATTAGAAAAAATAGTACTTTTCAGGGAATGCTGGAAATGGTATACCTATGAAATATTAACTGACTTGCAGTTACTCCAAACAAACCCTAATTTGAGGAGTGTGAGCAAGCTCAGAAGCAAAAGTAGTGCTTCTACATCTAAGCTACAACAATAAGCTGAGGACACTGTTTAAGATAACAGATAAACTATGCCTTGAAGAGGAGATGGTGCAAACGCTGGTTTTATGCAAAGGATACAAACACCACCCAACTTGAAAGAACAAAAAACCCCAAATACATTGCATAAATTTATACATTTTAAATTTTTTGTATTTCAAAACAAAGTTTAGAGCTGGAGCTACATACAAGTGTTATTCTGGAAAAAAAACCCAATAAGTCTTTATGTTTACAACTGCTATCACCTCTCCAGCCACAAAGGATGAAGCTGTATGTTCTTCAGCAAGGACATATAGTCAAGTACGTACATAAGACTAAGGAAAGGAAATGGGAGAAAGGGAAGAACAGGTTCACGATTGCTGTTAACGCTATACCCACCTAAACAGAAGATCATTTTAGAAGAGCTGTTTGGAGAAAACAGTTACATACCTTATGTAAACAAGTGTCCACTACCCAATTGCACACTTTTTCCAGGTCATCTGATACTTCAAGTCTAGACTTAACAAATTCACAGAGCTCTTCATTGCTCATTACATCCCAGATTCCATCACAAGCCAAGATGATAAACTCATCTTCTTCTGCCCTTAAAATTTCACAAACCTCAGGCTCTGGAGAAACAAGTTGTTCTGTAGGGCCTTTACCATCAACACATTTGTAGTCATAGTCCCCCAGAGCTCGAGAAACTGCCAATGAACCATTAACACGCTGAATCATTACACTGCCTCCTGCATTCTGGATTCGCTCTTTCTCTCTTGGGTTGCAAGGTTTGTGATCCTGCGTTGAAAAACAGACTTGTCCATTCCTATAGAGAACAGCACGTGAATCACCACAATTGATAAAGTATACATGCTCGGGTGAAATCATAACTCCCACTGCCGTTGAGCCACTTCTGTCCATCCCATTTCTGAGGTCTGAGAAATTGCGCATGTACTCATCAATTTTCAAAAAGCCAGTTCTGATTCCACTCTTGACATTTTCCACTGAAGGTTCAAGAGCAGATCCAGGTTTTTCTGTCGCCCTAAAGTCTTCATTGTTAGTGATGTGTTCTAATAAGTGTGTGGAGCAATAATTTGCAACACGAGATCCCGCGTGACCATCATAGACAGCGAAAAAGGACCAGTCCTCTAAGCCATGGGGAATACCTACAACAGCTGTATGAGCATCTTCCATTTCCACTCTCCATCCCTGCATACTGCTGAGGCCATAACGCAAGCCATTCCCCGCACCATGAGCATTATGTTTTTCAGTTTTTGGTTTATCCAAAAATGCACCCATGTTTATGCAATATTGAATCTGGAAAACAGAGAAGAAAATTCTTACTTATAAAACCATCACTCCATATAAGCTTTGTTCTTCCTTTCCTTTGTTTCTTCTTTAAGAAGCCAGTGATAAAGTATGCATATTTGCAGAAGTCAATGACTATAATGTGGGACAAAAGTAATTAATAAGTGACATGAATTAAGTGTGAACCTAGAGACCCCTGTCTGCATTTTTGGTAGGGTGTTGTATCTTTTAAAGAGCTACTTAATAAAAATTAAAGGCTCTCCATATGAAGGCAGAGTAGTTCATATACCTTTGCAGCCCTGTCAATTTGTCATTCTCTGCAGAAACTAATGTTTGTCATTTTTCCAGCATGAATATCACTCCCATACCCTTTCCAGTTTTATTGTGGCATGAAGAAAAGCCAATACTTCAGAAACAGGAACTGACTGGTCTCACTAGCTTTGCCTTACTGCTACTTCTGTATTCTTGTAAAGCACAGCAAGAGTGACAATAGGAGAATGCAGACCATCTGCCAAAGGAAACAAGAAGGTAAATCCCACAGGACCCTACTTCCACAAAATTCTCTTAGTGAATTATATCTAGTCCTTTTTAAGACAACATTTCTATTTTTATCATCCTCAAGACATTCATGTGCTTATATGTAATTTTAATTTCAGAGATATTGACCTTAATTTTAAAATGGATCCAGTTACAAGAGATATGAGCTATCCAAGGGAAGAAAATAATCCATGGGAAGTTAAAAGTCCTTCACTATATGGAGACCTACTTCAAAATATATGAGAAAGAACCACCTTCAGAAAGCAAGCTTGCATGTAAAATGCGAGTCATGTATGTTGAAACTTTAGAGGATTTCTGACTTCCTCCCCTGTACTTGCCTCAGTTGTCCTTAGCAGATCTGAAAAATTACCTTGCACTTTAGGAAGGCAGCAGAAAACACATTTAGCCTAAAGATCCCACAGTACTTTTCTGAGAATTTCAGAAACTGATACCACAGCCTCTGATCATGCTAAAAGTGACAGCCCAATGAACCTCTAAGGGATTGGATGTGAAAATTATACTAACATCCACCTGAAAAGAATTTAAGAAAATGCTGCCATGACTGATTCTGAGTAGTCAGACACTAGGCCTCCAAGATATTAGCAACCACCAAGACTGCAGAGTCATAATAATCTAGTTCTGGTTTAAGCATTTGTCACCAAGTCAGAAAATGTGGTTAAAAACTTCTTATTTCTACCATTCCCCTCATCTAATCACATATTCAGCATACATAGCTTACCTTGACGGGAGATATACCCCAGTGCACCACATCTCCCTTTTTAGAGAAAAACTTTAGGGTTTTCCTCTAGACAATCCAAACTTTACATTACCTCTCTGCTAAAGACTTCTGTGAAGTGCCAAGGATCCCCACTATTACACAGACGTCTAATAACTGTTCACCAGGTATGCCTCTTTCGAACTGTCTCCCACTCTTACTTTAATACAAACTTAGACAAACTTCCCCACATAATGCAGTAATCCATATCTGATTTACTATTTAATCTAGTTTTACTGTCTCTCTTACTTGAGGTTTAAATGGCCCTTGATTCAAGTACTACTAACATCATGCAAAGGGAGCAATGCTGTTCTGTAAGAGACTAGATATCATTAAAAAAAAAAAAATCAGAGAGGAAGCACCTGATTAAATCAAATCAACCGAGAAATACCAGAAACTAAATAGCTCTTGTGTGTGGATACTATACTATGGTCTGATTACAAGTCTTCAAATCATTTGTTCTGACATGGAATAAAATATTAATATTGACCCCAGTTTTAGAAAGATTTGTTAAAGATGATGATTTCTTAAGCAGTCAGCTAGAAATTGAGGTTTTGCGTGGACAGTATAAATGCTAACACTGTGCAACTACCCCCTCTAGTTCAGCTATGAAATACCACCACAATTTTTGATAATTTCTCATTTATTAGAGGACTTTACACCTGCATATTTTTAATAGTATTTATGTACCAATCTTCAGCTATCAAGTGTGTTGTTACTACACAGAAATCCTGTACTTAATTGCCTTATAGGACCTATTAAAAAAAAAAAAGGAAATGAGTGACACCAGAGAAGCTTTCTTGGCCTCCAAATTGGACAGTCCATGTACAAATCTTAAGATACAGAATATGTAGTAAAAGCAAATTAAGAGAATTTCCTTAAAGGTTGATCCAATTTGATTTTACTCCACATAAACATAGTCCTCAAACTGGATTTTATGAAGCACAATCAGGAATACCAACTTCATGCATAATGGCAAATTTAGTAAAGAAAAACAAGTTACACAATACCTTCTTGCACCTCATGTTCTCAAAAATACTATCTGTATTTAAATTCTTGAAAAGTCACTAAGTCCTTTCAAACACATACCATCCAACCTAAACTTTCTCCACCTTCACAATCTGATCAATTTTATGATATTATCTGAAGAATTCCACGCACAACAAACCACACAATAAATTCTCTTTCTTCATCTCTGTAGTCACCATCCACCGACCTCTAATTATATTATCTGGGATAGCAATGAAGATAAAAAGACAACCACCTTATGTTACACATTGTAAGATTCATTCTACATACTTTGCAAGTGAAAGTACTAAGCCACTCTGCTCACGATTATTTCCATCATTATTTTTCCTTCTTTATCTGAAAAGAATATTTGCAACACAAAGTCAATGGAAGCACAGCATCAGAAATAAGGCGAGATATCCAGCTAAAATGCTTCTCTGAACCCTTTCTCTTTAAATACTGGATTTTGCTTTGAAATAACAAACAAAAAAGAATCTGTCAAATGCTGTTGTAAAAGCAAAGCAAGGCAGTGCTACAGATCACCACAAGCAAGTGACCTCAGCAACTGATATTCTCTGCTAAGAGGTGAACAAGTTCAACATAATTTAATAGTTTAACCTATATCAATAAAGGAGATTCCTGAAAGGATTTTAACAGCTGATAACCTTTCATTCACAACCTACATAAAATAGAAAACTATTTTAAAGGCACAAAATAATTCTTACCAGTAAGATATAACACAGGACTGAAATGCTGCCAAAGTGACACAAATCCCCCAGGTAGCACTTCAGACCTTGTACAAGATTCCTTTAATTGAGATCAGTACATCCTTATGTTCTCTAAATAAAAAATGCGGAAGAAATCATATGACTGAATAATGAAAAAGATGAAAACCTATCTAAATGCAAAAGCCTTCGAGTTCAATATTAACTGTTGTGTTTCCTGTAAAAGCACAAATATATAAAACTAATATTATTTATTAATATGCGTTATTTATTTAATTTACATTAAAATGTGTAAACCCCCCTTTTTAAAAAACACCAAAAGCACATGTTCCACATCTTAGCTTTACTTATCTCATAAGTAGCTTCACTTCTTACAGCACAGAAGGTAGAAATAGGAAAAAAACCATTGTGTTCTTGATATTTTAAATACCCTATTTAATACTGACAAATCTTTATAATAAAGGATGCAAAGACTGACTGTCAATCAGTAAAAAAACAAGAAGTTCAGGAATCAATTTATAGCTGGTCCTATAACAGACACCAAATATATAGAAGAAATCTATCACTGTGTATATTATGCACACTATTTAAGGAAGCAACTGGTTTGAAGACCAGCTGAGAAAGTCAAAACATTTCAGTGAAAATGGAAGAAACAAACAGCAATTTCACTTATTGATTGACACTCAGGTTTTCAATCAAAATTATCAGCACAAAGACAATTAAAAATGGATGAACACCTGTTGTGTTGAAAGCTAAAATTTTAAAAGTAACAGCTTTTCACATTTTAAAAATACTAGGAAGGTACAGAAAATAACAAAGGAATGACATGGCATACAAGCAAGTACAGTGCACTCCTATCAGTTGTTATGCACAAATCTAATTTGAAGTCCCCATCCACAGTGCCAACACACAATCATCTTTAGAAACAAACTCAGCTGTGTATTTACCTATGTGCAACTTAGTTAACTAAATCAGAGATATTCTAATGAAGTCTGTGGTATTAAATTTTACCTTTTTTTTTTTAGTAAGGAAAAAACCAAACAAACGAAAAAACCCAGCCCAAAACACAGTACAACAATCAAAACACTCGTTTTCTCAAAAAGGAAAGGTTACCAAAAGAAAACCCTGGTACTCACATCTAGTTTTGTCCTTCTAACATTTCGGGCTAGATCAGTAAACAGATTGGAGCATCTAAAAAAGGGACTTGGCCCAACTGACCTGCAAAAATCCTACAGAGACAAAAGGCATCATCAATCTAACCTAGTGTTTCTATCTTTTATTTTAAGCATACTAGGCTAGATATAAGTCAGCCTTGACCAAAGCACCTAGATAATATTTATGTCAGGTAAGAGTTCAGAGATTACAGAACCATAAAATGATTGCTGTTGGAAGAGATTATTCTAGAGCTTATCTAGTAAAAATCCCTATTCAAAGTTTAATCAATTCAATATCCAACACCAAACTCAAGGCTCAGCCTATTCAGATCCCCGTCAAGTTGTGAACCTCTCGAAGTGTGGAGATTTCATAGCCTCTGAGGAACCAGTTCATGTCTGACCAAGTTAATAATGAAAACAGAATTCTCATCAGAGCAATTTGTGTCCTTTACCTTTTACTCTTTCATTACATAGTTCTGTAAAGAGCACAGCTCTGCCTGCTCTATACCATCCTGTTACATAGTTGGAAGACAGCAACCAGATCTATCCCTTGGCCTATTGCCCTCCATACTGAGGGAACTCAGCTGGCACCTCTTCTCACACATCATGTGTTCCAGCTCCTAAGTAACACTGGTCCTCTGCTCAACTTGCTTTGCTATGTCTATGCCTTGTATGGCAGCTAACACTCCACACTCTATGCAGAAGCAGCTTCATCAGATCCAAATGGAAATAATCACTTCTCCCAACATGCTGGATGAATCTTTCCTAATATGGCCCAAACTTTCAGCAGTGAAACGACACTGCTCCCTAATGTTCAACCTGCTCGCCAAGACCCCATGGTTCTTTTTATGCAAAGCTCTTTCCTAGACAGTCATTACCCAGCCTGTATTGAGTGACAAGGTTGGGAGGTTTGGGTACCTGGAATAGACTGAGGTTGCCATCATACTCTTTGTCCAACCTGTCAAGATCTTTCTAATTTTAAGGCCTGCCTTTTGGCTTATTGACCACTCCACCCAATACAGTATCAAATGTGCTCAGAGTGAATACTCTTCTACTGTTTAAGTTGTTAATGAAGACTATTACACCTCCTCCTCTCAACAATCAAAATATCTCAACATTTGAAGGATTTAAGACATTAAGCCTTAAGTCTTTGTAGAGCAAGATCCAGTCTTGAGAGAAAACAGCCAGCAGAGGAACACATAAGGTGTCCACCTTCAGCTAGTAATTTAGTCATGGTCTTATTCGATTTATGTAAGCTCCAAATTTCACTACTCCTTCAGCCTTGGATATTAAATTTCCAAAGATCTCATTTTAAATATTCTATTCCTTTCTGAAGAAAATATTTCCCTGGCATAAAAGTATTAGCTAAAACTTCCAAATATGTAAGACCACGCCTACTGTAATTTCCAAAACATCCTTGGAAATGGAGAAGGTCTTAGCTCTCAACTATGATCTGGAGACTAGTCTTTAACAGTATATATTTTTCAGATCAAGAACAGAACCCTAGAATTCCCTTGTTCCAGTGGTCTTCCCATTGGGAAAAAGAAAAGAGTAAGAACAAATACATAAAAAAAATTAAAAAATCACCTGGTAAGTGCCAATAATTAACAAGGCTTAAAAGCTTTTGCAAGGCCTTGAGAGGAGGTAAACACTGGTCTTTCCCCTCCTCTGGGCAATGAAAGAAACTGAATCTGAGCAACATTTTGCTAAAGCAGCAGCTCTACTTATGGCTCCACTGTACACTCTTCTTCTTTAGTTTTAAATCAATACCTAAGCCATTTCCAAGAAAGTTCAGGGCTGTGACTCTAACATAAGCTGGCATCCCTTTCCCAGGGCAAAAGACTAACCCAAGGCTTACTTCTCCGAGTCCTAACATATATTCTTCTCTGATGTTTCCTACCTGCTATAAATCCTACATGAGGTCCTTATCTCATATACAGGGAATATAAGCAATAATTCAGGCTCAGGAAACCAAACACATCTACTCTTCTGAGGTACGGAAGTATAAAAACAAAAGCCATGTCCTCTGACACTTAAAAAAAAATATGTGAAGACTTTGCTACTAAATCAGCTACATAGTAAAGGGTCTTAAAATCAGGTCTGTGCATAGGTTTGAATTTCTCTGTTTAAAAGAAAAACAAACACACTCACTGATTTTTTTCCAAGATCTACTTATAAAATGGCAAATGGTCTTTGCCCAGTTACAGATATGCATGATTTTCTACAATATCATGAAGGGGAAACAGGCAGCTACTTTACATGAAAATTGTGCTCCTTTTCATATACATTTATATTTAAGAGATAGAAATATTTGCTTGCTTGTTGTCATCAACATAGCCAACATGCAATTAGATTATATAGGTCTAAATGCAATAACCAAGGTTTCTGTAGATACTACAAAACCAATTTTCAGATTATGTTCCAGATGTCAGTTTCAAAGAGAAGGTTAGAACTAGACTTACACCTTGATGGCCACCACTCCCAAAGGCAATAACAAAACTTTTCATATAATGAGAACGGTCCAATATCAATCTTTCAATACCAGGTCATAAAAAAGTACTTTAAAAGTCTGTTCCTCAGAAGGATCCATTTACTAGGCCAGCCATGTTACATAAATCAGGGCTGTGGAAAAGAAATGGCTCCACAGTCTCCTGCTAGAAACCACATGTGCTTCCACTACAAAAAAAGTACATGACTTTGAAGAAAAAATATGCTGCACCAGATATTAAAGATGGAAGTGATGAACAAGTAATCAAACTATCCATGACAATTTCAAGGCTTACTGAAAGTGGAAGAAGAAATAACTTTTATGGTTTAAATAGAATAGTCAAACTTAGACTCGACAGAAAGTTCCTCTGTCTCCATCTCACACACTCTCTCTAGTGCATATGTACATGCATTACGGATGTCTACACACACTGTAGGCAGTTGTGACATCAATAAAGATTACCTGCATCCTTCAATTTACACAAGAAACTGTGACAGAACATTTTAAGTAATTTATTACTAATGTGTTTACTTACAATATACAACCCCTTTACACTGTTGACATACCTACATTATTACTATTTATACTATATGCACACTAAATACAAGTTAATTTGATGAATGAAACCAGCTTTAAAGATCTTTATTTTTGATCCCAGAAAACCTGGGCTTGCTTTTGATTTATTGGCCTTAAGAGCACTGGCAACACATAAAAATTCAATAACTCTTTACCAAATGTAAATCTGAGTAACTTTTGAACTGTAACAGTTACTATTAGAATCAAACAGCAACTACCAGCAAAGAATGAGATCTGAATATTTAATTTCACATAAAAATGAAGTACATAAAAGGACAGTGATTATCATTTATGTTAGCTCACTATAAGGCTTATTTGTTTTGAGTGGTTTTTTTGTTTGTTTTTAACTATTCTGTGGCCATGGAAGGATCTCAGCTGACTTAAGATACTGACAAACAGAAATTAATTTCAATAGAAAATTTTCATACTGAGCCTACAACTAAGAACTTCTCCTGCAAGGAAGACATGAAAGAAGCTCAACAGGGTAATACGTAGGGATTTCAAAAACTTTGAAAGTTATCTGCATCACCATGTAGAATACATGCCTAGAAGCTACAGCTGTAACTTTGACATTAATTTCTGCATCTCTATTTTTACATTAGTTGGGAAGAAATAAACAATAACAAAACCAATACACATGTCCCCTCACTTTTAAATTACCACATTAAAAATGAGATGAGGATTTGAAAATGTGCTTTGGCTACTTTAATCTGGTCTGGAGGTACAAAACAATCACAGGCATAATTTAACAGAGAGAATTCACATCTATTTTCAATGTCAGTAGCAATACTTGAAAACATTTGTGCTCTGCTTCAGCTACTCACTACTACATTATGCCAGCAATTTCTTTTCTTTCAGAACTGCTGTCTGAGATACATTCACCCTTAATATTTGAACTGTTTCACTGAAGAAGTGCAGAGAACTTTAGTATTTTATTTTGAAACTTCGCAACTTCTTCGCAACGACTGCAGTGGGTTTAGAAGCCAGCAGCTTAGACAGCAAATACATGGAGGCAGTAACCTTCAACAGGGAAAATAGGGCAAAAAGGTAGAGAAGACAACAAGGATCTACACTACGAATCATAGAATGGTTTGAGTTGGAAGGGACCTTAAAGATCATTTAATTCCAACCCACCTGCTGCAGGCAGCAAAGCCTCAGACTGCTCAAGGCCCCATTCAACATGGCCTTTAACACCTCCAGGGATGGGGCATCCACAATTTCCCTGGGCAAACTCTGTCCCCCTACCCTCATTGTGAAGAATTTCTTACTTATGCCTAGTCTGAATCTTCTCTCTGATTTAAAGCCATTCTCTCTTGTCCTATTGCTACATGCCTTTGTAAAAAGTCCCTTGCAGCTTCCTTGCAGGCCCCCTTCAGGCACTGGAAGGTCACTATAAGATCTCCACAGAGTCTTCTCTTCTCCAGGCTGAACAAGCCCAACTCTCTCAGCTTGTCATCATACGGAATGTGCTCCAGCCCTCTGATCGTCTTTGTAGCCCTCCTCTGGACCCATTTCAACAGCTCTATATCTATATATCTCATATATATTTTATGTTGAGGACTCCAGAACTGGATACATTACTCCAGGTGTGGTCTCACAAGAGCAGAGTAGAAAGGAAGAACCACCTCCCACAGCTTGCTGGACATGCTTCTTTTGATACAGCCTTCTCAGCTGCAAGCACTTCTCATCAATCAGCACCCCAAGTCCTTGTCCACGGCGCTGCTCTCAATCACATCACTCCCCATCCTATACTGAAATTGGAGATTGTCCTAGCCCAGGTGTAGGACCTTGCACTTGGCCTTGTTGAACCTCCAGCTTACCCAGATCCCTCTCAAAGACATCCCATCCTTCTGGTGTAGGAACTGCATCACCTGGCTTGCTGAGGGTGCACTCAATCTCACTGTCTATACCATTGATGAAGACATTAAATAGCACTGGTCCCAGCAGAGACCTCTGAGAGATACTACTTGTCACAGATCTCCATCTAGACTTCAAGCCATTGACCACCGCTCCCTGAATATGACCATCCAATCAGTTTCTTATCCACTGTACCATCCACCCAACAAATCTGTATCTCTTCAGCTTAGAGAGAAGTATGTTGTGGGGAACTGTGTCAAGGGCTTTACAGAATTCCAGACAGATCACATCTACTGGTTTCCCTGTGGACAGACAGGATTTGACCCTGGTGAAACCATGCTGGCTGCCATTAATCACCTCCATGTCCTCCAAATACTTTAGCATAGCTTCTAGGAGGATCTGTTCCATGACGTTCCCAGGCATAGAGGTGAGGCTGACAGGTTGGTAGTTCTCAGGGTCGTCTTTTCTACTCTTTTTTAAAAATAAGGACAATGTTACCCTTCTTCCAGGTACCAGGGACTTACCCTGACTGCCATGACTTTTCAAATATCATTGAGAGTGGCTTGGCAACCACATCTGCCAATTCCTTCAGAACTCTGGCATGCATCTTGTCAGGTCCCACAGATCGGTCACAAACCTGATCCTCTTCTACAGTGAGAGAGAATTTAACCCCCTGGCTCCCACTTTGTTGTCCATTGACCCAGGAGAGGGGAGAGGTTGTTAGTGAAGACTAAAGCAAAAAAGTTGAGTACCTCAGCTTTCTCCTCTTCTCTTGATACGAGGTCACCATTTTCACCCATCAGTGGGGTTACACTTTCATTAACCTTTGCTGGTTGACATCTGTGTATAAGCCCTTCTTGTTAGTCTTCACTTCGGTTGCCAAGTTCAGCTCCAGCTGCACCTTGGCCTTCCTGACCCTATCCCTACACAACTGGGCAGTGTCCCTATACTCTTCTTGGGTTTCTTGGCCCTACTTGCACTGCCTGTGCAGGTCCTCTTGCTCTTTGGTTTTACCAGCAGGTCTCAACTCAGTAATGCTTGTCTCTTTCCTTCCCTGCCCAATTTCCTGCACCTGGGGATTGAGAACTCTTGTGCTTTATGGGAAACACCCTTAAATATTTGCCAGCTCTGTTCTGCTCCCTTGTCTCTGAGGTCCATATCTCAGGGGGTCCTACTGAGTAACCTTGAAGAGGTAAAAGTCTGCTTTCCTGAATTTTAGCTCCTGACTATACTCCTTGTTTGCCTCATATCCCTCAGGACCTTGATTCCACCAGTGCATGATCACTGCAGCCCAGGCTGCCTCCAATCTTGATGTCACTGATGAGCTCACTTGTATTGGTGACTATGAGGGTCCAGTATTGCATCCCCTCAGGTGGGGGCATCTATTAGCTGAGTTAAGAATTTATTTTTGATGCACTTTAGGAATCTCATGGATTGCCTACAACTTGCCATGCTTCTTTTCCAGAATATTTCAGGGTGGTTGAAGTCTCTCAGTAGGATGACAACTAGCAAGCATGAAGCCTCCTGTAGCTGGAGGAAGATGGCTTCATCTGTAGGTTCTCCTTGATCAGATGAGATCAAGAGCTACCATGTTTTAAGCTGTGTTGTTAACCCCAGAAAAATACGTTCGTGGTCTTTCCAGACATTTGTTTCATATTCTGTTCTCTTGCACCTTATTAAAACAAGCTAGGTAATTACAGATCTTCAAGCTCAGCCTATATGGCAACTGTCTTTGTCACAGATGAGTTGCATGTATCTACGCCATGGCTTCTTATTTTTCTGGAATGCAGTTTGGTAGGTACAAAGTTAAAGACCACGCCTCAGACATTCAAGATGAGCTTCACAGAAAACTTTAAAGCAGACTCTGAATCTAGCTTTGCGATCACAGCATATCATGGTACAAAGGCGTTATTGCCCAAGTTGATGCATCTTTACAGTCACCAGGCTTTTATTATGCAGCTTCACCCTTACATAAGTCTCAGAAGTCAACTTTGTACAATTTGTGGCCTAATGAAAGAGTAGAAAAAACACACTGTGCTCTCCCTACGTAGCTACACATAATTCTGTGCTTGCCAGTGTGATTCCTGATAACCGGCAGCCCTTAGTTCACATTAGCACCACAGCTAAGGATTTACTGAAATACAGTGTCATTCTCAATAAGAAAAACTCAACTGTAGTCAATGTCTTTAATGTTACTCGTGTTAGTTTTCCAGGAAACAACTTCAGTTTTTCTTTACCAAGATTTCCTACAAACACTATTAAGTTGGCAAAATTCAGTCCCCTTGGTTATCTGCAGTTCATCTGTATTATGGAGTAAGTATACAATAACTGATGCATAAGATGCATACAGGTTGGTTCACCATGCACAACAACATTGGGCCCAGAGAGTGCAAAGCAAACAGACTATTGCTTGTAAGGTCTCTACTGGAAACAGTAAGAAGGCTGAAGTCTTTAGGAACCAAAATAGCTCTGCATAAGCCAGTATTCATGCTCTTCTACCATTTTCTTGAATTAGAAGTTCAGTACGCTGGCACTCAAGAGAAATGGGCCCATTTGGTTAAATCAGATGTTACCTCTTCAGGCTTATAAACCTGAAGCCACACTTCATCTTTAACTCAAACTCTGCAACTAGGCGTGGGTTTATTATACCACCCAAATGACTGCACTGTACCCTCACTTATCGCTACTGACCATACTATGACAAGACTTATGTCCTGGGTTCAGTTGAAATAGAGTTAATTTTCTTCAGCTTCTCATATTGGCCTGCCAACAAGGAAACAAGGATTGCAAAAGAAGCTGGGAGGGAGCACAGCCAGGACAGCTGACCCAGACTAGGCACAAGGATTTTTCATACTGTATGATGTCATGCTCAGTATATAAACCAGGAGAGCTGACCAGGGGAAAGGAGGGGAAAATAGCCACCTGGGAACAGGCTGGGTATCAGTTTCCAGGTGACAAGGAATTGCATTGTGTATTTCTCACTTAGTATATTCTTCTCTTGCTTGCTTTTATGTGTGTGTGTGTCTGTGTGCTATTCTACTGACCTCTATTCTAACCCATGAGTTTTATCTTTCCAGTTCTCCTCCTCATCCCACCAGGGGGTAAGGACTGAGCAAGTGACTACATGGTACTTAATGCCAGCTGGGACTAAACCACAACACCATATTAACTGAAATCAGTTTTGTTTGCCTGTATACGCTCAGACTTCCTGTAGCCAATGAGCACCTTCTCACTTTGTTACTGCGCTGTTCAAAACAGATGCACATGTGGCACCTGGATGTGACAAAACATAAACGTAGTATAGAGTCAATGCTTCTAGTTATTGGTATGCAGAAACATTTCTTGGTTCTCTAAATTCAATAACAGACCAACTATTTTGAATTAAATTTAGTTTGCTCCTTTTCGATCCATGTAACTACCACAAGCCAGGCTTTTATTAAAGGACTACCACCTAAGATTTTGAAGAAAGAAAATCAATGTTTAGCCAATACATCATCAGTATTAAAATGGAAGAATTTCTTTAACTTATTAGCAGGAGACAGAATGTCACTAAAACCAAATTCTCCTTTATTCTATATCTGGACATTTAAGGTAACTTCTTTTCTTACCTTTCTCAATGTTTGTTTACTAAAAGCTTCAGAAACATTTTTGTGAGAATAGGACAGCATCATAGCATCAATAAATTGTTCCTGAACAGGTCTGAAAGACCAGAACAAATGTTCTGTGGCAGGTCTGCAGAACCACAGTAAAGCACTAAGCCACTTATTTGCATAATTGAGGGGTGACTTGTTGATTCACACACAAACCTGAGGAAGTCAGGCGCAAGAGTTGGGCTAGATGAGTCTAGAGGTCCATTCCTTTATAACTTAGTCTATGACTTGCACAGTATAAGAACAGTTGTGCCATTTTTCAACCTGTTACATTGCTGCAAATTAAGTAAATATTCAATCACAACAACAGTAAAAAAAAAACCCTCTTGAAAACACAAACATATTTGAACCTTTCTTTCATTGCAGCAGCAGAACAATCAATGCCACCTCCTCAACACGAATCCATCACTAATCATCATTCAACTTCAGAGTAAGATATATTAGACTGTTTGATACCCACAGTCCTGAGGCTTGTCCTGCCACTATTGACAAATGAAGCCTAAGGCAAGCAGCTCTTCCTGTCAAAGACACCAAAATGTGGAATTAAGACTGAAAAGCTTTAAGTTGATCGCAATTCCACAGATTCAGAATATTTATAATAAAGTTAGAAAAAGTTTTCAAAGCCTTAAAAATACATACTCCTTTGCCTAAAAATACAAAAAAATTATTCAGAAACATACAAACCAAAATATTCAATTTCTGGGACAGTAGCAGGACAAGATTTAATTCCATCATTGTCAGATAAAGTTATGATAGAACACCATAAGCCAAAACATTTTCACTGACCTACAAGATGACATCAACCTTTCCCCTTGAAAATGTCATTCAAGAGTTGAAGCTATACTGGACTTAAGCAGTACTGCTGCTATGGGTGCATTTAAGAAAGTACAGACTTTGAGAAAAAGCCACATACAGACATTAACCTGGTGGCAAAGCACTTCATGACTTTTACCAACTCATACTGTTCAGTGAGATACAGTACTTACATTTGTGTGAGAAAAGACCTTCCTCAAAATCGGGGTCTGTACACAGCTAGGTACTGGAAAATTCATTTTTCCCATTTACTAACAATGCTTTGTACTATTGCAGAGAGAAGCTGTACTTTAAATTATATTTCTTCCCTATTAAAAGTAAGGTTAAGCACAACTCAAATGCATTTAAAGAAGGATAAAAGCCCATCCTAAAATCTGTTGAGAAATTTCTGTTAATTTCTTGGTCAACTACAAATTGCAAATTAAAACACAAATAGAAGTGATTATACCTTTCCACAGATTTCCAAGTGGCAAGATTTGCTCTTACCTGCAATTGCAACCTTGTCAAGGTTCTAATTCAGTGCTGAAAGAATTAGTTTACATTCCTGCTGCCAAGAAGCACATAACAGAATGACTTGCAAATGACTTGAGATAACAATACAGGACACAACATCTGCCTTATTTTGGTATTTCCTAGAAAGAAATAGAAAAAGCAGTTAGCTACACCTCATAGTTTACAACAGATCTGCACATGATTTTCTTCATAAACACAAGTTCTTCCAAAACAGAAGTGCCTGAACTGCAGCTATGCCTGGATGTCAGAAGACCTTTCAGTATGCTCTCTAAACATTTAGAAGATGAATAAAGAACCAGATTTCATCCCGCCTTTGTTTTCTTTGCTCATCAGCACAGACTACTGTGCTGTCTAAAAGTCATAATTTCTTCCGATTTATTAACAATGCTTTGTATTATTGCAGAGAGAAGCTATGCTGGCATTCAAGTCCCTAAACTGAGTAACAGAAGGAAGGAGTTGCATGCCTGCTAACTTAACAGTGCTATTTGCTTTATTTTATTCACCTGCTGAAATGACAGAGTATACTCCCTAAGTGTTTGACAATTTCAACACACCTACTCCAGTATGTATAGTTTTTAAACTATTCACTCTGCTTGTTTAGATGTAAAAATGCATAAAAGTTAAAAAAACAATAAGCTTAGGTTGTAAAAATATTTCAGCTCTACTGACATAAGAATCATGTCTCTTTAAAAGTAGCTTCTATAAAATTAACCATAAACTCAGCTTAAAAAGTAAAAGTAGCATACATACATATCTGATTTGTTACTTGTCTACAAAAGCATCTAGGCCTCCACTCATTGTTTTCAACAGGATGCAGATGACCAAATTCTTTCATGGATCAGAGACTACATATTTAACCTCACAAACCACTGCATCTTACAAATGTTACTATGATGTTACACTGGTAGAAGGAAATACTACAGGAAGAACTCTGAATAATAGCCAGCTTCGCCTGGGACATTAGGAAAATACAAGCCTTATTGTAACACTGATGATTTTTAAACCGATTACTACACTTTGTCAAGCTGGGGCCATAAGGCAGACCTTGACTTTATGCCTACTGATCAAAGAATGGAGCTATGACAGAATTTCATGATGGCTTGCCTCTTCCAAAGAGGCCGCTTAACTAGTGGTTTTTAACTACCAAAGGTGTCGTACACAAGAAATCATTCAAAAGCAGAACTGTAGGGGGTTAGCAAGTTTTTTGCCTGTAACACTGCACTACTACAAGCCCTGTATTTTCCCCAACATTCTTTCTTCTTAAGTACTGTAATAGTAAGGGTGATTCAAGGAACCAAACCAGAAAAAGTCAATTATTTTCTGCCACTTGAGTTCTCCAAACCAGCTTATGAAATGCAGGATCAGACAAGTGCCAATAACAGAAATACAGAACCAGCAGCTGCTGCCAATTCAGATTTGGCCCCACCTTAAGCACCTTAAGCAGCATCTACTAAATCATTAATGAAGTCCGAAGAAGTATTTTTAAAGAGCTAGACATGAAGTATCCTAAATCACTATACTGGAGTATGTGGCAGAATTTGTCCCCAAAAAGATAAGTTCATCAATAAAAAAGAATTTGTTTCCACATTGAAGAACTCTGGAGAGGGAAGGGGAATACAAACAGCACAGATTCACAAAGCTGCACAAAACAGCATAATTCCCTCTTCTTAAATACATCAGTGCCTACAGCAGGAAGAACACAGCCCCCTTCAAGCACTGTCTTCCACCTTCAGAAGATGCATTTAACTATGAGGGTACAGAGTGCTTGGTGATGAAGGCTTAAGAGCCTCAGTTCTTCTTATGCTACTCCAGCAGCCTTTAGAAGCGGCCAACTCACAAAAGCAACCCAGAAGACAAGCCTTTATGTTTCCCAGGAGCATAAGGCTTGACACCTCCCAAATTCTTCTACTCTACAGAGGATATGACAGTATTAATTATACAATGGTGACTCTGAGCCTGACAACAGGTTGCTTACTGCAGGGCAGATTCAATCACAGATACTTTGGGTTAAGAGCATCTTATCCCAGATGTTCCTATTTAAACAAATTCTATCTACAGTAATTGTCAGAAATGAGAAATACAGTATTTGGTGTCCCAAAATTAACCCACCTGAAGATATCTATTCCACTACTCAATATTTCACAAAGAAGGGGCACTACTCCAACTTATTTCTCTAAAGAAGCCACACAACTTTTTTTTTCCCAGTGAAGCAACACTGATTCATGATACAGGTTTGGGATAACAAGCTATAATATCCAGCCTCCAATAATTTGCAGAAAATGCTCACATACACAAATGAAATGGTCTTATCCAGATTGCTAGTAACAAATTCCATCACAAGAATAAAGCTGAATTTTTCCTATTAAAGGCTTAAGTAAGCATTTTATTTGGGCTCCTGAGCTCTTTGGAATTTGTAAATGTTTAATATTTGAGTAGGACTATGTTAGTTCAGTAAACTTTTATGATTTTTGCCACTAAGACATCAGTACCCTACAGCAGAATAGTTTTTAATTGAGCACAACTTAGGTATTCTTTGGTTAATAAGTAACTTTAATTTCACCATGTTTACAGTATTTTCTTCAGAAGGTAAAGACTATGCAGACAATGCCATCATAAATAAATCACTAACTAAATCCAATATTTAAAAGTAAGTGCATGGATAAAAATTATGTGGCCTAAAGAAATTTGAAGAATTTTACCATGTTATTTCATGGAAGAGTAGGCATCAAATGCTGGTCCTCCTGATGATTAAATACACACTTAGCCCTGGTGGCAAAGTGCTAATGGTCCTCAAGCTGAATCCAAATGTTTAAAGACAATCAAAACCAACTATAATATCCAGTCCTTTACAAGTTTCCATATCCTGGTGAGAGAAGAACCAGAAAAACACTGATTTCCACAGCCAGCTACAACTCTGACCTTCTACGAACAACCAAATCATGACTGCTTTAAAACAAGCAAACCAACCAACCCACTCTCTGACCATCAAAAGTAAGAGCTACAATCTAATTTGTCATAACTGATCTTATAACATCACAACACCATCACTGCCAATATCATCCCCTAGAATTATAAACTGGTTCACGCAGAAGATAGTAAAAGATTTTGCAAGAGTAAATGATACTAGGAGGGAGAAGAAAAAGAACAATAGTGTAAGCTTGCCACAGGTTAGCTAGTGTACTGCAACCTCCAAATTGCATGTACCCAACAAGCAATAAACATGTACCCAATTGCAACCTCCAAATTGCATGTACTCAACATGCATGTAAACACGAGATAACATCCCTCTCCTACAAGATGTATTCATTAGGTTTCCTGGGAAAATAAGACCACGTACCATGTAGTCAGTAGTTGTGCTGCAAATTCATGTAGTAGTTCATCCTTAGTCTCTCTCTCTCTCTCTCTATGTAAATATATATGACAAAGCCCAAAGTAAAACAGGAGTTAATTTCTGTGTAATTATTTGAGACAACATACAACTTTCACCTTAAAGAGAAAGTTGCTTATCCTTTGTAATAAAAGGATAATGGATTCTCTCTGCATTTTCTAAGTGGTTCTTAGTTCTAAACAAAACTCTGTGAATCTACCAAGACTGGACATAGCCTTGATTTGTGTTTTTGTGGATGAGGGACTGTTTACCCCTTCTCTTCAAACACAGAAGCTGTACTAAAATGTTGGTTGTAACAGGAGTTAAAAGAAGAAGAATGAAGAAATTTTGAAACAATAAGGTCTATCAAGTAATTTAAGTGCTTTATCCTTTTAGAAGCAGTTCATCTAATATTATGATTTTGTAAGAAGTGCAAAGGTATCTTTACACTGCATTTTACAAGGAACATCCAGGTTTCTTGAAAACCTGAATGCATCAAAATAAATCTACCTGGGGCTCTAGAGAAAATTCAGTTAAGCAGTTTGAAGTCTGCAGTTCCAACTTTTACTGTCAGTTAGTCATTTGAACTATTCAACGCTGAATTTCCAACAAGAATACACTATTAGACTAGCACAGTACTACGGGTTTCTTTTTTCTCTGTAACTCTCTTTTAGGTAAGCTGCAGATCAGTAAACTCGCATTATGGCTACACAGATGTCTTAGCAACAGTGGTAGCTTAAGCAATGTTTGCTCTCAGCAACTCATTCCTTTTTCCACACTATGCAGCTGAGCAACAGATATTGACAGATATGCCAGTACAAGTGAACACCTGAAGCAGGGAGTGCTCGTCTAGCTGACAAGTAACTCAAACTCTGTTGAATTATACAAGCAGAAGATGCAGGAATACCAAAAGCCAGCCTTAATAGAATTCAGAATGCACATACACAATCTACATTTGCTTCCTGGGAAATTGCTGGAAAGCACTTACTCCTCTGTTCATCTATAACAGCACAGAAATATGGAATCATCTCTCGGTTATGCTGGACAGCTCTTAAAACATACAGTTTCAGGGACACTGAAGAGAAAAGACCATCTAATGGTCTCAATTAAAACTACAAAGAAGGATTTTAAGCACAGGACTTATACTTTCAACAAGCATGTTTATTGGGGCTGCTACGACTTTAGTCTAGAGAAGCGCTTACGAAAGTCTAATTAGCTTTTATCACATCTTACATCACAGTTGTAGTGTAAGTAAGGTTCTAGATATGCATTATGCCTTCCATGGCAATCTGAGGAAGACATGTTCATATTCTATCTCCACCAGAGTTGTTTCCAGGGTTAGAAATCACGATCTATATTGTGACAACCTCCATAAGGATTAAAGGACAGGTTGTAGTTGTAGGCAACTCTTTTCTGAGGGGAGCAGAGAATCCAATATGACAGACAGATCCTCCTCTTCAGGAAGTCCGTTGCCTTCCTGAGGCCCAGGTTAATGACATTATTAGGTAACTTCCTAGCCTAGTATGGCCCTTGGACTATTACCCATTACTGCTCTTATATGTGGGTGGCAATGAGGCCACAAAACATAGTCCAAGGGTGAGACTTCAGAGCCTTAGGACAGTTGATAAGGAAATCTGAAGCACAGATTATCTTTTCTTCTCTTCTTCCAGCTGCAGGCAGCAACATTAGAAGAAACAGACAGACCCAGTCTATCTAGACACAGCTCTGTGGCTGGTGTCACAGCCACAGCTTTGGGGTTTTTGATATTGGGATATCCTACACAGCATTAAGCTTGCTAGTGTCAGATGGGATTCACCTTTCTCAAAAGGGGATGAGAGTCTTCACTCACAAGCTAGCAGGGCTCTTTGCCAGAGTTTTAAATTAGACTTGATGGGGGAGCAGGATAATAACAGGCTTACGTCATCTTAGCCCAGTGCTTTGTCTGAGACATGCTCACTACCCTGCACCACATCTGAAGACAAGCCAGTGGCTGAAGTAATAGGAGCCAACAAGGAAACACCAGCGAAAACACCGCAAAGGGATTAAGGGTTGTTCCTCTAAGATGGTGACACAGCTGACAGCCCAGCTGAAATGCCTCTACACCAATGCACACGGCATGGTGAACAAACAGGATGAGTTGGCAGCCACCACGCTGCTGTGACCTAGCTGCCATAACAGAAACTCAGTGGGACAAACCCCACCCCTGCAGTGCTGGTACTGATGGTTACAGGTTGTTTAGAAGGGATAGGCAAAGGAGGTGCAGAGATATTACTCTCTACATGAAGATATGGATAGTGTGAAGTGCTGTTTCTGAAGAACAGCCAGAAACAGGCAGTAAGCTTGTAAGTAAGGATCACATAGACTGAGGCAACAAAGGGAATCTCGTCGCTGGTGTCTACTACAGGTCGCCCAATCAAGAGGACCCTATTGAGGATGCCTTCTTACTCTAGCTACAGGAAGCATCACACTCACAGTCTCTTGACTTCAGTGACCCTGACATCTGCTGGAAAAGTAGCACAATAAGCTGCAGAAACTGCAGGAGATTTCTGGAGAGCATTGAGGAAAACTTCTCAAGCAGGTAATAAACAGCCATACCAGAGGGTATGCAGTACCGGAACTGAAGGTACCAACACAAGTGAGCTAATAGGTGGCATTAAGACTGGAAGTAGTCTGGCCTGTAGTGATTGTAAAATGATGGAGCTCACAGAACTGAGGGATCTAAGTCAGTTGAACCTGACATCAGGACCTTGAATTTTAGGAAGGCAAGCTTCCAGCTGTTCAAGGAGTTAATTGGTAGGATTCCCTGAGAAACTGCCCCCAGGAACAAGGGGAAGGAACAGAGCTGGCAGAAGTTTATGGACACTTTTTGCAGAGTGCATAAGTTCATGATTTCCAGGTCGAAGAAACCAGAAAAGGAAGGCAAGAAACTGGTATGGCTGAATTGAGGCCTACTGGTCAAACTGAAGAGCAAGAGGGAATTGTACAGGCAGTGAAAATAGACACAAGTATCCTGTGAAGAATATAGGGACATTGCCCAGTTTTATGGGGATGGGGTCAGGAAGGCCAAAGTACATCTGGAGCTGAACTTGGCAAAACATGTGAAGAATAAGAAGGGCTTCTACAGGTATGTCAGCCAGAAAAGGAAGGTCAAAGAAAGCATACACACACCCCAAACCACTCCCCCACCTAGCAAGACTGGCAAAATAAGAACAGGCAAGGAGAAAGCTGAAGTACTCAGATTTTTTGACGTGTCTTTGCTGGTAATCTCGCTTTCCACAACTCTTGAATGGATGGACCACAAGACAGGGATTGAGAAGCAAAGCCATTCCCAATGAAAAAGAAAAGATCAAGTTACTTGAGTAACCTGAACATACATATATCTATTTGAGCTGACAAGAGCACATGGAAGACAGGGGAACGAATCGAGACAGCCATCATGGCTTCAATAAGGACAAATCCTGCCTGACCAACCTAATAACCTTCTATGATGGATTGACTACATCAGTGAACAAGGGAAGAGTTCCAGATCTTGTCTACCTGGACTTCTGTAAACCTTTTGACATGGCCCCCACAACATCCTTCTCTCTAAGCTAGAGAGATATGGATTTGATCAATGTACTGTTTGGTGGATGAGGAGTTTGTTGGATGGTTTCACCAAAAGGTAGTGGTCAATGGCTCGGTGTCCTAATTGAGTCCTTCAGGGGTCCATACTGGGTTCAGTACTGTTTATTATCTTCATCAATGACAAACAATGGGACCGAGTGCACCCTCAGCAAGTCTGCAGACGACACCAAGCCGAGTGGTGCAGTTGATGCACCTGAAGGACATGATGCCATGCAGAGAGACCTAGACAAGCTTGAGAAGTGGGCCCTCGTGAACATTAGGAGTTTCAATAAGGCCAAGTGCAAGGTCCTGCACCTGGGTTGGGGTAAGCTCTGGCAGCAATACAAGCTGAGGGATGAAGGGATTGAGAGCAGCCCTGAAGAGAAGGACTTGGGGATGAAAAGCTGGACACAAGCTAGCAATGCGCACTTGCAGCCTAGAAGGCCAAGCATATCCTGGGCTGCATCAAAAGAAGTGTGGCCAGCAGGCTGCGGGAGGTGATCTTCCCTCTCTATGACTCTGGTGACACCCCACCTGGAGTACTGTATCCAGCTCTGGAGCTCTCAGGACAAAAGGATGGACCTGCCAGAGTGGGTCCAGAGGAGGACCACATCAATTATCAGAGGGATGGAACACCTCTTCAAGGAAGAGAGTTGGGGTTGTTTAGCCTAGAGAAGAGAAGGCCCCAGGGAAAACTTATTACAGCTTTTCAGTACTTGAAGGAACCCACAAGAAAGACATGAACAAACTTTTCAGTAGGACAAGGGGTAAGGGTTTTAAACTAAAAGAGGGTACATTATAACTAGCTATAAGGAAGACAGTTTTTACAATGAGGGTGGTGAAACACTGGAATAGGTTGCCCAGATGGATGGCTGATGCCCCATGCCTGGAAACATTCAAGGTCAGGTTGGATGAGGCTCTGAGGAATCTGATCTAGTTGAAGATACCCTTGCTCACTGCAAGAGAGACAGGATTCTATGGCCCTTAAAGTTCCCTTCCAACCCAAACTATTCTGCGATTCTATGATATCCTGAGTGGGTTTGTGTTTCTTTTTTCTTAATGCAAAGGGTGAACATTTGTCTTCCTGATGGGGATTTAAAATTCCAGCTCCAACATGTCAGAGTGATATACATCAGGTAACAGAAGATCACGCTCACTACTACTGATGTGCCTATCTTTTAAGCACATACCTATGGGTGCTTACCCATGCTTATTATCATCTTACTAGCTAGAATACCTAGGAAGCAACTGCTAATTAATCTGTTTGAAACCATTTGCCCATTTGTTGTGTTTGTGAACATCTGGCCATCAAAATAGTGTTTAAAAAGAAAAAAAAGAGACAGGCACTCCATGTGGACTATTTAAATTTTGTAAATATCCATCTGCTTTAAAAAAGCAGAAATCACAACCTGAGCACTGGTTAGATGTTCTGAAAAAGAATTCACCACACCTGTCAGCAGGCAACATTACAGGGTATATCTATTCAGAAGATCTCTGGGCCAAAATAGCACGTCCCTAAACAACAGCTCACTTTACACAGAAAACTCACGGGCTGAGATAAAGACAGTTTAATAGAACAGCAAAAAGAAGAGTACCTGGCAGCAGGACAGTGAGTTCTGTGGTGGAGTGGACATTTTGAGGTGGTGGGGAGCTTCCCTGAGCTGGGAAATCCCTGAAAAACACAGGCAGGGGAAGGACTCCTGACAGCTGGCACACACATGTAGATCCCGCGCAGTGCCTGACAGGAGAGGGCAGTCCCAGAGGCTCCCACGGGAGATTTAAATGGCCCCCTGGGAGCACCACAAAGAGGAGCGTAGCAAAGTGGTGTGGGGCAGTTTGACTGGCAGTTCAAGAAGTCAGGGTGCAGAGAGGACCCAGAGACTAGACAGAAGAAACCAAAGACCATGGTGGCTACCTGGCAGAAGATTAAAGCTGCTCTGAGTGCTGCAGCAAGCAGGATGGATGCTGCCACCCAGAAGGAGCCACAGTGGGTGCATGCAGCTACCCAGACCCTGAGCTGCAGGCAGTGACCCCCTCCCACACCAGTTTGTGCCTCTGTTACAGGCTCCACTTGTGAAAACTGCATTTGAGTGGGGGAACTCCTTTGTATGGCGGAAGAGTTAAGGGAGGAAGTAAAGAGACTGAGGACTATCAGGGAATGTGAGAGGAAGATAGACCTGTGGAACAGTACCCTCTCACTAACTCAGCAGCCAGCTAGACCTGGTATGCCCAAACACCATCCACCTGCAAACTGCAAGGTTGGGGTTATAAGAGATGGGGAATGGCAGCAAGTTCCTGCCAGACGAAGGAAACATGCTCCCCTCAACCAGACAGCAAAACCTGAGGTTCCCCTGGTAAAAAAGTACCAGGTGCTGCAGGTGGAATCCAATCCTGAGGAAGATTGCTCCCACAGCCTAGAATCTTTCCCTAGGCCACACCATCCTCAGAAAAAGATAAAAATATCCTCCATTAAGAAGAGGAGGAAGGTGATTGTTGTAGGGGACTCCCTCCTAAAAGGAACAGAGGGACCCATTTGCAGACCTGACCAACCCCACAGAGAGATCTGCTGCTTACCAGGAGTATCAGTGAAGGAGGTAGTTAAAAAACTTCCTTCTCTGGTCCACAAAACAGACTACTATCCTCTGATAGTAGTCCAAACTGGTAATGATAATTTAGTGAGCAGAAAGACCAAAGTCATCAAGAAAGACTTCAGGGCCATCGGGAAAATGATGGAGGGCTCTGGGACACAAACAGTATTCTGCTCCATCCCAAGGCTAAAGAGAGGACATGGAAGTCAGGAAGAAGAACTCGATTAATGCCTGGCTCCGAGCCTGGTGTGAGGAAAGGGGCTTTGGCTTCTTTGATCATGGGGTGGCTCACGCACCCCCAGACTTTGTTGCTAAGGACAGGACACGTGGGTCCCCTAGCCCTTGCTAAAAACCTAGCTAAGCTCATAAATCAAGCTTTAAAGTAGATGTGAAGGGGGAGGGGATTGAGACCAGGCTAGACGGAGCGAGCCTGGATGTGGGGAACTAATGATTCGGAGAGGGTGTGCTGGTGAGGACCAGCAGCACATCACCACACAGAAAGTGGGGGAGAACACACCAGGAGGTGGTAAGGGAGATACGGGCACTCTGGTAAAAGCTACGCCAGTTACCTGGCAATTGGGAATAAACCCTGTTCCCTCTAAGAGGGCTGAAGGCTCGGCAGCTCAGCAGAAGTGCATTTACACGCAGCATGGGTAATAAGAAGGAAGAGCTGGAAGCTGTTGTAAGGCAAGGAACCTATGATGTTGCTGCCATCATGGAAACATGGTGGGATGACTCATATAACTGGAGTACAGGTATGGTGGGGTACAAACTCTTCAGGCAGGATAGGAAGGGAAGGAGAGGAGGTGGGGTAGCCCTCTTTGTAAGGGAGAACTTGGACACTGTTGAGATGGATTGTGGCGATTGAGTACCTGTGGGTTAAAATCAGAGGAACCCACAAGAAGGTAGATTTTGTGATGGGAGTCTGTTACAGGCCACCCAGCCAAGGAGAAGCAGCTGATGAGCTCTTCTATAAACAGCTGGGGTTAATCTCTAGATCAATGCCTCTTGTTCTTGTGGGAGACTTCAATCTTCCTGATACCTGCTGGGAGTACAATACAGCAGAAAGGAAGCAGTCTAGGAGGTTCCTGGAGTGCGTGGAAGACAACTTCCTGGCACAGCTGGTGAATGAACCAACAAGGGAAGGTGCCCTCCTGGACCTGCTGTTTGTGAACAGGGAAGGCCTTGTAGTGGATGTGGCAGTAGGACACCTAGGACTAAGCGATCATGAGATGATAGGGTTTTCTGTTCTAGGTGAAATGAAGAGGGTGCTAAGCAGGACAGTAGCATTAAATTTCCAGAGGTCAGACTTTGAACTCTTCAGAAGGCTGGCTGGCAAAGTCTCATGGGAAACAGTACTTAAGGGCAAGGGAGCCCATGAGGGCTGGAAGCTCTTCAAAAAAGAGATCCTAGCAGCTCAGGAGAAAGCCATCCCCATGTTCCTGAAAAAAAGCCGGCAGGGGAAAAAACAGCTTGGTTGAACAGAGAGATCTTGAGTGATATCAAGACGAAAAGAAATGTTTATAGGCTCTGGAAGAGGGGACAGGCCTCTTGGGTGGACTACAGGAGGGAAGCGAGACTGTGTAGAGAAAAAATCAGAAGGGCTAAGGCTCAACTAGAAATCAGACTGGCAAAGTCTGTGAAAGATAACAAAAAATCTTTCTGTAAATATATAAGTAATAAAAGGAGGACTAGGGAGACCATACAATCCCTATTAGATGCAGAAGGAACAATAGTGACAGGGGATGAGGAGAAGGCTGAGGTACTTAATGCCTTCTTTGCCTCAGTCTTTAATTGTAAAGAAAGTAGTTCCCTCTGTGTAGAAATCCCAGAGCTAGAGGAGCAAAATGAGGCTCCCATGGTCCAAGAGCAGGTGGTCAGAGCCTTGCTAGTCTGACTAGACCCCCACAGGTCTATGGGGCCAGACGGGATTCACCTGAGGGTATTGAGGTTGCTGGCGGACATGTTTGCCAAACCCCTTTCCATCATCTTCTAACAGTCCTGGAAGACCAGGGAGGTACCACTGGACTGGAGACTGGCTGACGTAGTTCCCATCTACAAGAAGGGTCGCAGGGAGGACCCAGGGAACTACAGGTCTGTCAGTCTGACCTCAGGGCCAGGGAAAGTCATGGAACAGGTGATCTTGAGTGCTATCATGAAGCCCATGCAAGAGAACCGGGTGATCAGGCCCAGTCAACATGGGTTTACAAAAGGCAGGCCTTGCCAAACTAACCTGATTGCCTTCTATGACAAAGTGACTCGGCTGGTGGATGAAGGAAAGGCTGTGGATGTAGTCTTCCTGGATTTCAGCAAAGCCTTTGACACAGTTTCTCACAGCATTCTGTTACGGAAACTGTCAGCCTCTGGCCTGGACAGGCGTACGCTCTCCTGGGTGGAAAACTGGTTGGATGGCCGGGCCCAGAGATTTGGTGGTAAATGGTGTTAAATCCAGCTGGAGGCCAGTGACAAGTGGCGTTCCCCAGGGCTCAGTGCTGGGTCCAGCCCTGTCCAGTGTCTTCATCAATGACCTGGATGAAGGCATTGAGTGCACCCTTAGCAAGTTTGCAGATGACACTAAGCTGGGTGGAAGTGTCAGTCTGCTGGAAGGTAGGGAAGCTCTGCAAAGGGACCTAAACAGGCTGGACTGCAGGGCAGAGTCCAACGGCATGAGGTTTAACATGGCCAAATGCCAGGTCCTACACTTGGGGCATAACAACCCTATGCAGAGCTAGAGACTAGGAGAGGTCTGTCTAGAAAAGCTGCCTGAAGAGAGTGACCTGGGGGTGTTGGTTGACAGCCAACTGAACATGAGCCAGCAATGTGCCCAGGTGGCCAAGAAGGTCAATGGCATCTTGGCTTGTATTAGAAATGGTGTGACCAGCAGGTCCAGGGAGGTTATTCTCCCTCTGTACTCAGCACTGGTGAGACCGTTCCTTGAATACTGTGTCCAGTTCTGGGCCCCTCAGCACAAGAAGGATGTTGAGGCTCTGGAGCAAGTCCAGAGAAGAGCAACAAAGCGGGTGAAGGGGCTGGAGAACAGGCCTTACGAGGAACGACTGAGAGAGCTGGGGTTGTTTAGCCTGGAGACGAGGAGGCTGAGAGAAGACCTCACTGCCCTCTATAACTACCTGAGGGGAGGTTGTAGAGAGGAGGGAGCTGGCCTCTTCTCCCAAGTGACAGGGGACAGGACAAGAGGGAATGGCCTCAAGCTCTGCCAGGGGAGATTTAGGCTGGACATTAGGAAAAAAAAAAAAATCACAGAAAGGGTCATTAGGCATTGGAACAGGCTACCCATGGAGGTGGTTGATTCACCTTCCTTGGAGGTGTTTAAGGCACGGGTTGGACAAGGTGCTGAGGGGCATGGTTTAGTGTTTTATAGGAATGGTTGGACTCGATGATCCAGTGGGTCTCTTTCAACCTGGTTGTTCTATGATTCTATAATGACGATAATAACAATAGATGAAAAATAAGCAATGCACAACACAATTGCTCACCACCTGCACAGACCCATGCCCAGCCTGTTCTGATGCAGCAATTCCTGAGCAATGAATCCTGGCCCACAGTCAATTACCTGTTTATATATTGAATATGATGTTATGTCGTATTGAATATCCCTTAGGCCAGCTTGGGTTAGCAGCCTGGCTATGCTCAGTCCCAGCTTCCGGTACTCCTGCTCACTAGCAGAGGACAGGAAACTGAAAGAGTCTTTGATTTCATAGCAACAATTAAAAACATTAGTACATCATCATCATTCTTCTCCTCTCCTACTAACCAGCAGCTTCTGTGAAGAAAATTAATTCCGTCCAATCCTAAGCCAGGGAGCACATACATTTGGATAATAAAGAAATTCCATTGTTATAGACTTCAAAATATTGTAGGATAAAGAGGTAAGAAATCTGGTGTAATTGTCTACTTCCACTGTTAAGACAGCAAAGATGATTAAGCTCTGATATTTTAAGACACTCCAGCTGTAGGATATAGCCAGGAAGTTTGATAGCTCTCAGAGGATTGATGGCATTGCAAGTCTTTCAGAGGAAATGCTCACAAAAGAGAAGAACAGTTTCTCTGCAAGAGGCTATCTTGACCAGTTCTTCCCTAGGCAATATTCAGTGATTTTTAAGCCAACAGCTAGAGTTCCCAAAGGTTAATTTTAATTTGGGTAGAGAATCTCACCTTCACAACTAGTGACTAGAAATGCATTGAGAACAAGTCAGCTTTTAAATCAGCTTGCTACTACCACTGAAGTCAATAAGGAGTTTTTTATCCTCAACAGTACATCTTATATTTCTGCTGCTTATGACTAAAAAACCTTAAATCTGTTTTCTACAACATGCCTTTCTGTACAGACCCTGTATTTAAAGTAAACATCCCACAAAGAATTCTCAAAGGACTCAAATTTGTCTACTAGGGGAATTAAGCCATCACAATATGTGTGACAACTAATCCTTGTCTTACATGTAAAATACACATATACTTGTGGTCCCACTGAAGGTTATCAAAAAATTAGAAGGAATTTAAACTCCACAAAGTGGAGTGAAAAACAAGCAAAGAGATCAAAATTACAGTAGCATCAGGCACAGAAAACACAGCAAGAACTCCCTAATGCTGATATGTTTGTCAATGACAGAAATCACATTGTATCAAATCTACAAGGTATAAGAGTGGTTTTTTTACTTCTTTATACATGATACTGGTGATTAGGGGAAGGATTTCCCTGCTCTCCAAAAGGGTTCTCATTCTTCCCTCATCTTCTAAGGTTAAGTCTTCAGATACATGTGAACTAAAACTGAGCCATCACAGCAGATTAAGAAACCTTTGACACCCCTGATGCACAGACAGTTACAGGAGACAAATTCTCTGCCACACTACTTAACCACATGGATCTAGTTGTGGTCTTTTTAAGCCCTGTAACCACTGGATAGGTTTATGTACAAAAGGAGTTAAATTAAACGCAAAAAAGTCATTCAATATCATAATAAAATCACCTACACATTCAAATTAGTGACATAAGAACATCAGAACTGCAAGTTGCAAAATACTAACACTTACTATGTGACAGGCATTTTAATGTTTACTGCAAAGCACACAACTTGGAAAGAGATAATTCAAGCATCTGTTATGTCAACTAACAGCCTACACAATCTTCCAAAAGGACTAATTAAAATAGTATAGGAATTGAAAGCTCCAAATAGGAATTGTTAAAATACAAAGTTAATTTTATACCTCAATCACAGTTTTAGAACAAATTTTTTTCAATAGTCTCTTCCACATTAAGAAATTTTTTCTACCTACTAGCAAAGTTACTTCAGTAGCAGTACTGCATTAGCATGAAGAAAATGAGTACTTAGTGGAACTGATATGGCTCCTGTCAAATAGGGCATATCATACCTCAAAGCATTTTTAAGGCAGTTCAATGTTTAAGAGAAGCGGCTGATCCTACATGATATGTAATGATATACTCCTATACTGTTATTGTAATAGGATCAGTCATACCTGTAATTCCATGATATATACTATTCAATCCACAGTATGCTATAAAAAGTTAGGTTTCAGATCACAGATGGTTTGTCAGACTACTTCAGAGAACACAGTACTCCCCCCTGCACTTTTAATGCAGGCTCTACTTTTCCATCAGGATAGAGAAACTTCTTAAGTCTGAAGTCTAATTAAAAAAAGAAACAAACCACATCTCTAGGAACTGCAGAGCAAAGCAAATTTCCATTACCTTTTCCTCTGGCAGCAGCCTCCAGTATCGTTGCCTGGACACATGGAATCTTTGTCAGGTGTCTGCATTGAGGCTATATGAACTGCTTCACTTGTCATCTAAACAGAGGGGTACTTGGCAAGAAGCAGCCATTTGGCAACTTGCAAGCTTAAATACTCAAAGTTTTGTCCAATTAGTGCTGCAACTTCAGTTTCACAATAAATCACTTTGACTCACTTTTAATCAATACAGTTTAAACTCTTGTTTTGCAATATCTACTTCAATGCTGAAGTCTGATATACCTATTGAGTAAAAACTGTTTTACTTTTGCCACTATGCAAGTATCACAACAGGTGTCGGACTATACCTGTAAAAATTTAAAGGGCAATGTTATCAGTAAGAATGTTAAAACTAACATGCAAGATGACCATGCCAGTTTTCAAGAAATCAATATTAGAGAGGATGCTTAAGGGCATTACAGGCAGTAAAGGGAATAATGATAGGTCTATGTAGACTTGACAGCGAAAGGACTTCCAGGAAGCAAGCATGTTAATAATTCAACATTCATTTTATGCTACTCAGATCATACATCAGCTGTAGGCAAATTTGGATAACACAGATTAAGACTCCAGCTCCACAACAGGTTACTGCTCCTGTAGTCTTGCTGGCTGCAAGACATGCCCTTTCTTGGTGATGGGAACATCTTAACACAAAGATGCATAAAGAAACCACATCAGTGGTAGTAAGGGGGCAGGCACCCTAACTCTATCATCCCATTTATAGAAGCAAAGTATCAAGATATTTTAAAGCTATTTCTATCTTCCAAAGCTCACATTTCAGCCTTGCTGCTTCACTACATGTGAAGCTTAACTTGCATATATCCTATACAAGGTCTAACAAACTATCTGGATTACACAAATAAAAAAATAATACCAGGGCACACAAAGCAATATTCTTAAGTATTCAGGCCTTTTCAGAATGACAACTGAATGAATCTGATCAATTTAGCAGTTTAAAAAGAAAAGTAGACATTCAGCTTGGGGATTACACAGATAATTCAGTAAAACCTACTATATAAAAAAGAACCACACAGCCACAACCAATCAGAAACAGGTATACGAATAGAAGACTGCTGATCTGAGCTTCCAAATAGGTACTGAATTTAGTGCAACGAGTGCCAATTTTAGGTTTCCACCCCTCCAAAACTGAAGAGCTAGCCTTAGGTAACCATCTGCCTACATTAAGTACTACTTGTACTTTTCAGTCCCCAAAACATCTCCTGCGTCCTACTGAGTGACTCCATCTGAGTATCTTCACCATCTGTTCTACGGCTGGATATCATGGCCTTGCGTTCCCCTTACCACACAAACTACTGTCCCTGTAAGGTATAGCCACATGCCCCTCTCTTCTCTCCAACCCCTTTTTCAGCTCCTCTTTTTGACGGTCACGAACACAATGCTAGTCCAGTCAACAGGGCAGTCCAACATTGTCCCCAAGACTGGTCCCACTGGAGGAAATTCTACTTTGTCTGCTGCAGGTTTTATCCCCCCTAGTCCTTTTTATATCTACTCTTCCCAGGGGGCGGTGTGGCAATGATACAAATGTCAAACATGTTGTTAAACTGAAAGCAATCCTATTGCTCTACTGAACAATGCTAATGGCTCTTACCACTTAATCAGTGCTCCAGCTTGCAGACAGAGGACCACTGTGTATGTGCTTGAAGCTATGGCATTAGTGAAAGAAATGCATCTACCATTCCTTCTAAAACACAGCAAACCTGCCCTATGACTCTCAATTATATCCTGATACCTTGAAATTGACTGGGAAGGTCATTAAAGAGCTAAAATGCTGCATTCACAAGGAAATTACAAGCTCAGCACAGATTCTTAAAGAAAACCAAAAGAAGTTACGAAGACACCTCCCATTTAGTAAGACATTCCATTTCCTATCATGCAACTCAGCATATCAGTTTTATAAGTAGAAACACCTATGCTACCAAAGAGCTTTGCATAGCAAACATTAGTTATACGTTGCAACCTACTTAACTACTTTAGTTAAACAGCTAGCTGATATGCATCTGGTCATTAGTTTACTTCCACAGAATTATGCAGAAGCACTTAATGCTTAATAGTCACATTACGCAAGAAGTAAAGAACTCAGTACCACTTTGCAAGTCTCAGTATTCATGCTTTTTTCATCTGATTATGGACAATTTTAAAAGTCTTACCTTGAATGTAGTACAAAAGTCAAATTTCTTCCATATCTTTGCCCTTCTGACAGAGAATCACATTAGAGACTCTTCCTTGCATAACATTGGTGAAAAAGAGTCTGAGTCTGAAAGTAGTAAGACGGAGGAATTGACTAATTTCTCTCCTAGTTCAACACCACATTAATTAAAGTTCAAGAACTGCTTAATAGAAACTTCTAGACTGGAACTAATAAAATATATGAACCCCTGGAAATGACCATGTTAGTCAAGAAACTCCTGTTTATTTAAGGTAATGCAGCAAAAGATAACCTTTTTGAATGCCTTTTACTTCTTAAGAGATAAAAGTGTGAAGTGATCTAAGTTATGCCATTTAAATGGCCACTGTTTGCCCCTCAAAAACCCGCTGTCAATATATGCCACCTTCACAGAAGTGTAAGCAAATCCATTTCCAAGCCAGAAATACGTGCACTCATGTGACAAGAGAGGAAGCCTGCATATCCGCATGTATGCACACATGTTTAAGTGTGGAGAGGATGGTAAAGTCTGGCATAGTAATGCAATTATTTACAAGATTATATCCAGATCCTGAGCTCAAGGGAAAACAAAGACTAAAAGCTGAGATTCAAACTCATTATAAAGCATAGAAACCATCACAAAGAAGCCTGCTACTAGCTGCTAGAGATTGCTTTAAAAGGAAAAGCATGAACACATCTGACTATTCAGCAAAATTATCTTGGTTACAAGAAAGAACCAAGTTGCTTTTTGCCCAACCTTGTGAAAGGGTTATCACAGTTAAACCCACCATGTATATGACAATTTCTGCAGCTTTCTCTGTTTAAGAGGCCTAGAGGCATCATCTAGAATTTCAGCTTCTTTTCTTAGGCCTGGACAAAAAGATAAATGAACCAATCTCAGAGAAACTGAAAATGAGTTTCCTTTTCCAGTATCTATCTTTCTTCCCAGTAACTTCAGAGAAAAACAATGTTCTACAAATTGCTTTGGTTCAGAATAACGGTTGAAGGCAAGTGAGAAACAAGACATCTTGATCATTACCAAGTTCTAAAACTTTTTTCAACACCAAGAAAGAATATTTTTCCTTCCTTTTTAAGAGTAAATGAGTTTATTCAGTGAACATACCTTGCTCATTCACTGCTTAAGTAATAGGTAGATTTCAAGTAACTAATGCTTAAAATAAAAAATAATCAATAAAAGTAACTGATTATGTTCAAGCTACTTTATTTAGCAACACTAGAAATAAATGTCACTCATACAAGGAATCAAGCTTCCAGAAACCTAAAATGTATTGATTATTTTGGCTATTTATACACTTCCATGGGCGACTCTTCAAAGAAAACTTCAGAGTGGAGGGGACCTGCAAGGTCATTCAATCCAAGTTTCCTCTCAAAGTGCAGTCAATGCTGAACTTGGTCATAGTTGCTCAGGGCTTTATCCATTCACTTTTTGATAACCTCCACAGAGGTTTGCAGGTTACCTCTACAACCTCTCAATCAGCCTTACAGTAAAAAAATTTCAACATTTATCCAGCCATTTTAACTTATGGCCATAGCCTCTTTTCCCCCATGCATCTCAGTAAAGAGACTGGCTCCATCTTCTTGGTGCCCAGTCCTCTATAACAGATGTTTGTCATTGAGATGCCCCCTAAGCATCTCTTCTTTGGAGTAAACTGTGCAACAAAAGGCATTAGCTCCCTGATCCTCCTGATGGACTTGCCCTAAGTTTATCTACATTGTTCTTGGTAGAGATAGGGAAAATGAGAGCAAAACTGGACACAGTATTAGAGATGCAGTCTGGGAACACCTGGAAAAATGCCAACTAAAGGGGAATAAATCTGTTTGTTTTCATCACTACCAGGGTGAACTGCTGACTCCAACTCCTCCTCTGGGTCATTGATAAAACATTAGAAAGAGTAGGCCACCAACAGGCACTTGAGAAGCTTATAGCAACTTCTGTCCAGGCAAAGTATGAACCATCAGCCACCCTTTGAGATGATTCTTTAATCAGTTTTCACTTGTACAGTTGCCCCCCCATTCAGACTGTAAATAGAGCACACTGTGGTACGCTGCAGAAAACCTTGCTGTGGTCCAAGTAAAAATATATCCACCGCTTTCCACTCAGCTGAAGACCTAGTCATTTGACAGAAGGCTGTCATGTTGGTCACGTATGACTGACTCATGGCAAAGCCATGCTATTTCCAGTCATCTTTTTCAAAGGCCCAGAAATCTTTTGTCACAGGTTGATATAAACTACTTATCAGTAGTGCAATCCAAGTAAAGCAGTATCTAACACTTTTATCAAGTGAAATAGAAAGCTTGCTTTATTATGTAACATATCAAGGATGCCTGAAACCACGAATAGGAACCATCTCTAGGGTTCAACAATTTGCAGAATTCAAATACTCTGAATTCTTTATATAAGAACACTGTGCATAACAGTGAGCAGGTCTCAACAAGTGAACACAGCCATCAAACAACTAAGTTTCTGGCTATTTTTCAAGACATCTGGCAACAAGACAGCAATAGTATAGGTTATAATAGGAAAAACTTGCTGTTCATGACTTTAGCTAAAATTTATTACAGAAACTGGTGGCAGAGAAACAGATGAGAAAGGAGTGGAAAAGAACAGAACTGGCCAAGAAAATGTAACCTTCTCAATATGAACACAGAGAGTTTCCGAAACTGAAATTGCTTACATCTTTTCAGACGTTTTTAACTTCCCTCAGGCTGTATTGAAAGCAAATCCACCTTACTAAGACCTCTGAACTTGAACAAATTCAAGAACTCCTAGACACAAAACCTGTCAGTGCCTGGGAAACAACTGCATACTCTAGTCTCTACCAATGATGACACTGCATGCTTCACCCAAAACACCCCATAGTTTCTTTGCAGTTCCCCAAAACATTTAATCTCTGCTTCAAGCATAAAAGATACTCTAGCTCCACATTAAGCAGTGAACAATGCCAACAGCACAGCAGATGAGCAGGAGTCATCCTCTCATCCCCCAAGGAAATCTGCAAACGTGACAAAAAACACAGAAAAACAGCTTGACTTGCTCAGAAACTTTCTGACAAACTCCTTACCATGACCTTTGCTAGGTTAAGTATTTGTTTCTGCTGTATTCTCATATGCCTATGGAATAAAGACATTCTTGTCAGCAAGTGCTGATTTTTAATTAAAACTGGAATGGCTGCTGTGAAGGGAGTCACATCAACATCTGTAGTAGGCATTTAGGGAAAAACCAAAAGAAGCAATGGACATTTTAATTTAGTTATAATAGAGGCTTTAGTGTCAATATTTAATTGCACGTTCTTTCACTTCAGGATTGCAACATGGCTGGTGACACTGCTGACACTGTCACAGTTATGTTACTTCCAGTACAGTCTTCATTTCATCAGCAATAACATTCAAAGCCAATTTAGGACTTCCACTTGCAGGACAGGTCATCAGGTATGCAAACCATTAGGGTTAAGAACAGATATTAATAACTACACCTTAAAAGAACCGCCTTTTGAAACATCTCAGGGTGCTGTCTTGCAAGAAGTTACGTAAGCTAAACTGTTGCTGTTAACTCCACCTCCTGCCATGGCTACTTCCTACTCCAACTTCTGCAACTTCTCATATCCTCATGTAGCAAGCTGATTCAAGAATCCAACTGAAAAAAAAATACCTCAGCAATAGACACTCAACATAGCACATGGATCTCACCACAAGACAGCCAAGTATCAGCATGAGAAGGAAAAGGAGCACGTGGCCAGAGGTAGAAGACTACAGAAATAGAGCAGCACTAACACACTTGGGGGGTAATTACATGAGAACCTCTTCCTTAATGAAACAGCCAAAATTACGAGTAAGTTACAGAAGCAACTACCTCAGTGCACGCAGAGGCTTAACAAGAACTCTTCTTCTGCACTGTATAAACATCAAAAAGTGATGAAAAAACAAATTATTCTAAGGACCTTGAACTAAAAAGGGAAATTCCAGATACTCACCAACTAGGCAGCATGTAGTAGAAAGCTGTTTGGGCAGAGGGAATGAACTCCTCAAAAAAGAGACAAAACCAGAGCTATATTGTGTACATTAAGTAAGCCAGCTTCCAAGATATTACATCTATTATCTTTAACCAGCTGCAATGAAATAAGTGTCTTGCTGATAAAGGAAGCAGATGTATCTAGTATCCAGCAATCTCACTGCTGTAGCATCATATTTAGTGACCAAAACCCAGAAATTCAGAATTAAAAACTCAGCTTCAACTGAATTACACACTAGCTACTTCTTTAACTGTGCTGGGTTTACCTTTGTCCCGTCCTTAAGGTTTTGAAGACACTACCCTTAGCCACTTGAACCAAATAAGCTTTATGTCTTCCCTCACTTAATGGAAAAATTATTCTGGGTCACACTGGCCAATTCTAATTTTTGTTGACTTCTCCGAACATGGCAGTTAAGTCCAAGTACACCTTTTCAGTCACCTAAAGACCTTCTAGGAATCTTAGCTTCCTCACTGACAGTGATGCAAGTCTACCATTTCTAGGAGACCTTAAATCCATAATAAGAATAGACCATACTATACATTAATTTTTCATTTATCAACAGGACTTTTTACACAGTTCAGGGTGGGGGGGGGACACCAAAGCAAACACTTCAATGCAATTTAGAAAAAAACACTATAGACTAAAGCATCTCCCATTTCCTCCCAACTTTTTTTCAAGAGGGGACATAAGAGAAACCACACATCAATAAAAATAAGGAGAATGATGACTAATATAAACAAGTTCCTCCCCATCTCATCCAGCAATACAGATGTCAGTGATCAACTTCTACTTGTTGGGTTTTTACCAGTGGCAGTGACAGACTCATGATACCCCTGAAAAGCAAATAACTGCAGCAGGTTAGTGGCAGACAGCAGAACTTGGTAACAAAAAGTTGCACATCCGCTGGTAAAAATCTTTCATGTGATCAACAGACAAATGAACAGAAAACAGAATCCTCTCATAACAGAATAAGGAAAATTACACCTCAATGAACAGTGTGCTCTATTCTCTGGATTACCTTAAGTTCTCAGTGAATCTATTACTTCAGTTCTTTAAAAAGCACTTCTGTCTCACTAAGAGTATCCCTTTTTGTTTCTTCTCCTGCCTCATTTCAGTTTGTCTGGCAGTTAACAGTATCAGACTTTGATCCAAGGAAAGGAGAAGATAAATACTAAGTGGAAACCATCAATGGTTCTGAAAATAGAACTAAGTAAACTGCACAGAATAAAGTCTGCTCACAGGTAGTCCAGATTCACCCATTATTTTTGTACTAGCTAAATAAAATTACCAAAAAGAAGACAAACAGCACAAAAGGATGATGGATATTCCAATACAGTCTTATAGGACCATTACTTACTTTAGAAAGATTTCAAGTACAAATCTGACAATTCCTGACAGATCTAAGTTGTCACGTCTGCTTTGCAAGTAAGAGTTTGTTTTAATCGCTGCTTCAACAAACAAATAAACAAGACATATGTAGGAAAGGATAATAAGGAGAAACATACTAAGAGGTTTTCCACATTAGCTTCATATTCTTTGTGCAACTGATAACAACCAGGTTTCCAGTCTGGACAAACCTTAAGATAGCTTTCAAAAAAAAATTAATTAGCTCAGCTACGGAATTGCTACTCCAAGTTTTCCTTTATACAAACCATACTTGAATATGGTAACCCTAAACAAAATGAAACAACAGTGAAAAAAGATCATTTCACCTAGTAACTGATTAGTACTTTTCCTGCATGGAGACCTACTTTCCCTCTGTAGAGATTCAGTAATATGGAAAACTTGAAACTGAAACAGCATAATCATTAAGTATATCTGAGAGTATTTTTCAGGGGAAATATTTTTCCAAATATAAATTAATAAAGGGTTTAAAAAGTACAATTGCGGAGTACTTACCCCAGTGTTATTTTTTTTTTTATTGAGTTAAATTCTATTCCCTGCCATTGGCAACAGCAGAGCACAAGCTCGCTTCAAGAATTGTAAACTATACTGGAATTTTATTTCTTCCCCTCTGACTCTAAGTCACGCCTCATTTCACTTCATGTTAACAAAAAAATAATCACACATCAGAAATTGTTTTGACAGCTTTCCTCCAAAAGTCAGTAAGTCAACAGTGTTCCTTCTTTCTTTTAATTAAAACAATACTGCAACAATAGTCACAAACACATAGTAAGCTGTTATGGTTTACAACAGCTACTATTTTTATTTCAGTAGAGAAGTTCTTATCTGGCACAGAATTGCTTGTGCTTGGTGCACTCTAGTTAAGAAACTAAGAATTCATCCTATTGTATGTAATGTTACAAGCTTAATACTGATCTTCAACAGCTCTGGACCTCTTTCACTCTTACACTCAAATACAGTCATAAAACATATTCAAAATAAGGCAAACTAAAGAGGAAACAGCAGGATACAAAATATCAATGTCACGTTGGCAGAGTCCTAACAATGTTTTTCTTCCATACCACACACAAGCCTAATTATTATTTAAATGTTTAAAACAGGAAAATGTTAAACTATACCTTCAACGTTCATAAAAATAAACAGATGAACTCTTAAGGCCTGCCTACAGAGGAGTCTGCACAGCTATCCACCTCTAGTAAATTCTGAAACATCCTCTTTTCAGTCCAATCATTGACAAAAGCAGTATACTTGTCTTTTCCTTGATCCCACAAATTACTATTAAAAGAGAGTCACCTTACACTGTTTCCAGTTTCTTTAAATTGTAAAAGATGCACAGAATCTAAAGGTGGGTTGTTTGGAAAACCTCCCATACAACAAGTAATTGCTATTATTAAAACATCTTTTAAATGACCTAATGCCTATGAACTTCTGGGTTATCTTTTAAATAGCAGTAGAAATTGTGGTACACTTACAGAGGATTTACACAACAGGTTTCACACAGGCCCCTCCCCCCCTTCTCCAGCTATTGTTTTCACAAGATTGTTTTCATTTTGTTTATGTACAAAATCCCTACTATTTGCAAGTTTATGCACAATCTTCTGCTAGTTTAGAAAAGGCACTCAGAGAACATAATAAGCCACAACCTAGACTTTTTATTATTCCAATCAACTCATCCACCAGCCTAAGCTGTCAGTAAGAAAAAGAGCAGGAGAGACATTCTCAGAGAAAAGAAAAAGTGAAACAAAAAAATCCCATTTTAATATGTCTCCTGCAAATAGACAGAAAACTTGACAAACTAGGAAACGGATAAACCTCTCAGCTGAGGAGTCAGCTTGATACACCTATAGGTAGTAGTCCCAAAATTACTGGATAACGCTTACTATCTGTAGATCCTACCTGTAATTAGACACTCTTAATAACCTCCTTAAAGGTGTCACTTCAGTTCTCATTGACAACACCCAAAGCGAGACACTGGTGAGTCTTAGAGACTGTATTGTGCACTGGGGCTCTATTGAGATAGATGGAGACTCTTCACCTTTAAGGTACAGGACTGATCACTACCTAAGCAAGTCAATGGACTGCCTCTGTTAGGTCTGGATTCAAGTTTTAGAACAGCTAAAAAGAGAAGCACTTCACAATTGTCTTGAAAGCACACACTGAAGAAGCATACTCTCTTCTTGAAAAATCAGCTATAAACTTTTCTCTACTGCTCAACAGAGAACTAAACTTAATGTTAGACAGTGGAAACCAGTGCCTGAAACTAGTACCATATCTGATGTCTTTTGTGCATAAACTGGTAGGCAGGGTATCTTTAGACCAGGATGAGATTCTCCTGTTTGGAATCAGAACACGTAAAACAAGTATTTTATTACTACACTAGGAAAAAAGAGCATAAAGGACACAAGAAACTGAGTAACACCTGCCCTAGATTCACCTTTCATAAGTTTACAAGCAGCTCTCTGAAGTCAGTGCTTTGAGTATAGGCCTACTTAAAACAGAAGCAAAAGGAACAATTTTTGTAGTGTTATACAGCGAAGACAGAACTCTCTGAACTCAGCCTGCAGTACTACATAGCTTCAGTACAGTACTTCTCATATGAGAAGTTTCAAAGCACATTAGAGTTTCAGCAGCTTTTCAAGGTCACAAGGGTTGAGAAACAAGTCCCTGCCCTCTCCAACTCCTAATCCACCACCCGCAAAATCCAATCTACCTGTACTCCAGAGGTTTCAATACATTATTCATTTTCTAAACCTCTATTCACTTCTCTCCTAGAGTCATGGTCCAAAACTACGGTATGTGGTAGCACTGCATATGACAGTATGTATTACAAAAGGCTACAATGTACATCAAAGGCAACTTTACACCCGCCTATGCCTATACAGAGGTGGTTTAATAAACATGCTGGATATTTCATTTTTTTTCCTATCCTATGGAGGAGAGACTTTTTAACACCCATTACGAAATAGCCATTAGGAACACCATTTCCTACTAACAGATATGCCACCTAAAATGTTGGGGGGAATACTTTTAATTCTTAAAGAAATTTAAAATAGTGGTAAATACAAGAAGGCAGCAAAACAAGAAATACTATTAGTGGAAAATGAATAAAATACAATTTTAGAATGCCAAGCAACAGTTCTGCCCAACCTCTAACTCCCCAACTTCTATTGAAACTGGCCATAATTCAGAAGTTAACACAAGGGTAAGTATTTCAGAGATAATCAGGCCTTATGAGTTTTGTGGAAACTAACAGCAAAATCAAGGAGAGACATCCAAATTAGTACCCCTTGAGGACAAGCAGAGCAAGAGTTCAGGTAGTGTTACCAATAAGCGCTTCCCATACAGGACGGATAGTGACCCAAACACGTGAAAATACTTCCAAAGCTCACAATACAGCATACCCAGAAAAATCCAACCACAAGTCAAAAGCCACAGGAAGTCAGGTTTCATCACCTGTTGCTCACACAGCTAGTTTCATTCTTGATTAACTGAAGTAAAACCATAAAAGAACTACTTTCCAGAATTTACTGTAGTTTTAACACAAGTCATTTTCACACAATTTCAAAACTAGAGACAATAGTTTGGAAACAGATATTCAGTTACCACTCAAGATAAACAATCCCCATTCCCAGAGCAGCTGTACAATTTCTGCAGTCCTGATAACTGCACTTTGGAGGCAGAATCCTTACCCCTGCATAGCTTAACACCCTCTACTAGGATAGTTCTACCCTCAACTTAAGCTGCCAATGCACACCTAATTAGTCCTAAATAGGAGGACTGCATAGTGAATTTGTGTTGGTTTTTTTTCCTGGAGTAGCTATAGCAGCACTGCCTCACCACTCATTAACTTTTGCTCCCACTCCTTTACAGTTAGGAGTATCAAGAGCTAGTGGGATACATTTAGGAAAGTTCTCTGAATAAAGTTGAAAACACTCATGATCTATGCACCTCGTGCATCACCTATATCTACTGTTTTAGAAAACTTTTTAAACAAAAAACCAGCCTAATAACCCACATCAATGGCTCCACTGAAGCTGGTGACAGGAAAAGAGTAGCAGCATGTGCTCGATAATGCTTTATATTACTTGCACATCAGCTTAACCAACAAAGCAGCTCGGATAAGAGGGGGTTTTGTTTTAAATAAGCTGACCAACATATTATTCATTGTTTCAGTTTTCCACTTGAATCAAAACATCAGTTCTTTACAATAGTTCCATCATTGCAGATCTGTTCTCTACAGTCACCATTTTTACTTTTGCTATACAAAATTTTAAATATGGGATCATGAGTTTTTGAACAAATAATGCCTGGCTTGAGCAGATCAGAAGAGCTGGTGACCATAAGTCAGCACTGTATGAATAAATTACAATACTGTTACCTTCTCTACACATCATCATCATCTTACTTCATTAACTCCTTGATAAAAACAATTAAAAAAATTCCAGTACTAACAAAGCAGAGTCACATGTGCTTTACACTCAGTAAAGGTCAACTTCCTACTCTGAGGTGCAGACACAGAAGTAGGACTACTGAAGAAGCTTTCTGTTAACAGGCTAACCCCCTGAAATCTGCAAAGAAAGCCCCGATGCTTTCCTTCGTGACTTAAGTGCAAGTTTCAAATCATTGACTTGTCATTGTCATACACACTGAAAAGCCATCTCCAGTTCCATAATCTGAAATATCCTTAAGCTGTGTTTTTGAGCTGAATTCCTGTTAACTCTTGGAAAAATAGATTTAAGCACCTAGTTGTACTATTTATTCAAAGGAAAACTCAATGTAAAGGTTATTTCCCAACAAAGGGAAAAACCTGAGCCATGAGACAGTAACGTACTAACATCATAAAATGATGCGTTGACGTAAAATAAAAGAGAAACTCATGGTGTGTGGAAAAAGAGAGTTGTGGGTAGGCCCAATTCCTGGGCCTGAATATTTTCCTCCAAAATTACAAGAAAATCTTGTTGTATACCAAGATACAAAGTTTTCATTTTTATCATTTTCTATATTGAAACATCTTGGTCCCTTCTCTCCCACTGTTGTAAGGGTTTCTAAGAGCCAGAAGACTAATTTAACCTACACTCACTGGCAAATCTAGTATTTCATCATGCCAGTAATATCTCAAGAAGTTGAAGTGAGCCGAACTGCTCATCTCAAGAAACTGAGATGAGCAATACCAGCTCAGTTGTTTCTTACCATCTCACACAAAGCTTTTCAGATCAGTTTTCTTTTGGAATGATGCTCATCAATTCTTCAGAATTTTTACTTGACTTTATCACATGATACATGTATAAATCTCTAAGACCTATTTGCCAAATTTTAAGCAGTTTGACCAAAGTATCCCATGCTACATATTTTTCATTGTCAACACAAACAATTTCTCTTTTTCTGGGCTTTTAACTGGATAACGTGGCTATTTTTCTTTTTTTTAATTAAGAACCTGCAATGACTTGTCCAGACTTAGAAATTAAATTATCTGAAGCTTATATGCATTCTAGACATGCTGAAGACCAGGGCTAAAATCAGATTCCTCTTGAAGTTTCATACAACATTTATTCACACTGCTAACAAAACAGTGAGGAAAAGGTCACATCTCAAACAACCACAACCCAAATCCTGAAGATGATCAAGCATAAACTGAAGCATAGAATGAAAAAAAAAAACCAAATAGGGAAGAAATCAAGATAGAAAGAGATTTTTATGCCAACAGTTTTATAAAGCAATCATCATTGCTCTCTTCCAATTTACTGAGATGACCAATATTCAGATCATTTGGGTTGCTGAAAGGCCCAAGATCTGAAGTACGCTTATTTTTCCACAGAGAAGTGAAAACAATCATAGAATCATAGAACAATCAGGTTGGAAGAGACCCACTGGATCATTGAGTCCAACCATTCCAGCTGGATTTAACACCATTTACCACCACTCTCTGGGCCCAACCATCCAACCAGTTTTCCACCCAGGAGAGTGTGCGCCTGTCCAGGTCAGAGGCTGACAGTTTCTGTAGCAGAATGCTGTGAGAAACTGTGTCAAAGGTTTTGCTGAAGTCCAGGAAGACCACATCCACAGCCTTCTATGAGTTCAGTACTGAATTCTGAGAGGGATGACAAAAACATGGTGGACAAGGAGGCAAGAATTAAAAAAGAAAAACAAGGCAAAAGAGAGCATACTTGATTCAATTAAGGTGGTGGGCAGAAAGAACCAACATTAGAGAAAAAAAATAAAACATCTCTGGACACAAAGATATGTAAGACATGTTACAGTTATCACTCTCCACAATCCACACATGGAGTCTAGAGCTTGGATTCTTTCCCCACAGACTTTTCATTCACCTGTGCTTGTAAAAAAAACAATAGTTAGCTAGCTATCTTCAGGTGCTGACCAGAACAGAACAGCTACTTACCACTTGATAAGTTAGCAGGCCTTTGTGACAGATTTAAACATTTCTACTGGATTCATGAACCAAGCCACTATCAAATGATTAATTTCCATGTTTAGTGAGGTTTTTTTTGGGAAACCAAACCAAAACAAACAAACCCCTCCCCATCCCCACAAGGAACATTATGGTCGCATTTAGCTCAGCATGCTGCAGTTTGCTTCGTTCAAGATGGACAGCACTCTCTGAATATTCTTCTATGTGCAACCCCATCCCCTTGCTGCAGTCTAAATCAACCCTGCTCCAAAGAGACATACTGATTATTACAATATGAATACAACACAGAGGCAATTTTTTACATCCAACATTAAGTGGATTTTTACTGCCCTTCTTTTTTTGTAATACGGAGGCCCACATTCATGTAAGAAACATTCACTATTCTCAGTCATCCACTCCAAGAGCAATAGTTCTTAACACTGAGCACGTTAAAAGACTATGTTCAACATACAGATTTCACAAGCCTTAATTTCAGTTGTGATGGCTTTATATTTTTGCAAGAGCCTCAAGTTTAGTAAGTCAGAAGCAGACATTAGTAATTACCATTGCACAGAAAGTGCAAGTGAACAATGGTAATTCCACATCAGAGACAAAGGAACTGGATTATCCAGGATAACTACTTTAAGGCTACTCTTTTCTTCCTCTAGTTCCCAACCACATTTACTGACCACCTCAGAGCTACCGCAATAAAAATGGGTCCTACACATACTCTGTACAATCCTCTCAACACGTTAATTCTATTTCCCTCATCTGATGTTACATGCCTTAACTAAATCACTATCCTGTATAATAACTTCCTGTAAATATCCTCGCAGAACAAGAGATGGGATACTGTCTAAACATATACTACATACTATCAAAAACCTGTAAAACATGGCATACACATGTGCTATTTTTCCTCATGTACAACTGATCCAAACAGCTTTCCACTCTAACCTCTTTTCACAGCTCTCTGGCCTTCAAATGTTTATGCACTAACCCTTTTTCAAACATAACCATATGCTCAGTACAAAATACTTCATATCTTCTGGACATGTGCACTTATTCTAGCCCTTGGGTACACACATATACATGGGACTTGTCTACACCACATTAAGTGCTTTAGGTAGCTGCTGACCTGTCAACATCTTTATGAGTGCTAGTTCCAGCAAAAGTTTACCCTTAAAAGTCAGTGGACAATTTACCAGTGGAAAAGACAGAATAAAACAAACAAGGCTTAACAGCAACCCCTTCACTGTTCTGTAGCCTCCCTTAATCTGACAGTATTCACCACAGTTACAAATTCCCTCATCTCCATTCACCATTTTAGTTTCCACTGACTTTCACAACTACAAAATACTTTTCTACGTACTGAGAGGGGAAAACAAACCCACAACCTCCCACATGCTCAGGACAGACCCGTGACTAGTCCCAGTTCATCATCCTTCTCTCACACTATTTCAACCTTTCATAGCCTCAGCCAAAAGAGCCTGCCACCTCTTTCCATGCAGAGACTAGAGTTCCCACTAACTCAGCAACAGGAAAACTCCAGCTCCCCTTTAGCACAAATACCATTCCCACAATACACACATGTATACATAACCTAACATAATCTTCCCCCTGTACACACATAATCTCCATGAATTCATCCTACTCCCCTTTTCAAGTGTACACAAACTTTTCAAAAGGACCCCATCATTCATTTCTACTTGTAAATATCCACCTAATCCCCTCACTTTCTTATAATTCATGGTGAATTCTGGAAATTTACCCACAAGATCAGTGCATTGATGGTCTTATAGACAAAAATTTACACTGCCTGGCATCAGTCACAAATACAGATACCTACAGTTCTACAGCTCCTCAGGACAAGCATAGACTTTTCTTCAAACAGCACCATCACAACCCTATCATACTGTACCTACTACATGTTTTCCAATTTGCACCCCACAGCTTAGATAATAAATACCCAGGCCTTACATTTCATAACAGGGAAGACACAAATTCACAGCTCATCTCACGTTCCCGGGACACAGACCACTTAGCCTGCTGCCCTAACTTCTCTCAACACACAAAAAACAAGGCTCGCACAGCCAGTGACAGCCAGGTATCTCTCTCTCAACGCTGTGTGAACAGCAGACAAACCAACTCACAGAAGTATGAACATGCATGCCTTTCCATCCACACATCATCTCATATTACACATGAAAGTCTTGCACATGCCACCAAACAAAACAAGTTCAGAACCTTGTAGCAACCTATTACCACTGCGCCTGTAAGATGTACATAGGCTTACCACCCAAAGCCTCCCTCTTCCACAACAGTCTGAAGATGGCCAACTCACCACTTTACTTCTCATAACACTCACAGTGTTGTTTACCTATCACTCCTAAATCCAAACGCCGTTGTACCACAGTTCCTACATACATGTGGTTTCACCCACCATCTACATCCCCACAGTACAAACATACTCCTCAACCTACCACAGCACACAAAAAAAACACACGCATTTTTCCAGTTGCCTCCAGTCCATTAAAATGGCTCCCTCCCTTTGACCAGATACAAATTCCAGTAAAAATGCCTCCACGTTTACATCCAGTGGGTTTGCAGAGCCAGCCGGCTCTAAACTATAAGGCTGAACTCTGTTTAGCTTAGAATCATAGAACGACAGAATGATTTTGGTTGGAAGGGACCTCAACGATCACCCAGTTCCAACCCCTCTGCCATGGGCATGGACACCTCCCACCAGACCAGGCTGCCCAAGGTCCCATCCCACCTGGCCTTGAACACCTCCAGGGATGGGGCACCCACAACTTCTGTGGGCAACCTGCTCCAACGCCTCAGCACTCCTCACCGTGAGGAATTTCTTCCTAAGGTGTAGTCTAAATTCCATCCCCTCACAACTCCCGCGCTCCAATTTAAAGCCATAAACTCCTTTCCTCGCCCACAGCTGCACCCCACACCCCACCAGCTCCGCTCCTCACGAGTGCCCCCACTAGGAGCTGCTTCTCCTTCTTCCCCCGGCGCCGGTGTCTCCCCCAAACTGCCGGCGGGTAAACACGGTGCCCCTGCCACTCCCCCGGCCGCAGCCAATGCACGTGCGTGGCCTCCGCCCGCTCCCCGCCCCGCTCCCCGCGCGGGGTCCGCCCCGCCGCCTCCCCCCGCCCCGCTCCGCCGCGCGGGGGCTGGGCCGCTGCACACACACACACTCCCCCCCCCCGCATCAACCGCGCTGCAAGGAGGGCGGACGGCCCCCATCCCCGATAACACCGGCGGCCTCGGCTTGGAGCCCGCGTCACTGCGGCCCCTTCTTCTCCCTTTTCCTCCCCGCAAGCGGAGGCCGGGCCTGCGCCCCAGTGCCCACTGCCTCCTGACTTCCCGTCCCCTTCTCTCCGCCCCACCGCCAGCCCTGACCCCCCCACCGCCTCTACCTGCGGGCGAGCACCCGCGGCCGGGACGCTCCGGTCAGGCTCGGTGCGAAGTAGAGATGGAGGCGGGAATAGGGAGGGGGACGTAGAGAAGGGGGAGTCGTCTCGTGCCCTCAGGCTCGCGCCGCCCCGCGCTGGCCGCCGCCGGCCGCGGTCGCCACCAGCCGCGCGGACATGTTGGGAGCCCCCGTCCCAAAGGCCGCCGCTGGGCCCGCCCTCTCCCCGCCGCGCACGTCACAGGGCCC